>CM076074.1:28225000-28825000 GCA_038088235.1 Zacco platypus | reverse complement strand
GGTCCTACTGTATTTCTTTATTTGTTTAATTGTCATATTTTTCAATAAAAAATTTCAACTTTCAATAAATATTTTCCATGTAGTAATAGTTTTTGTCATTGTGGGATGGATGCATTTGAAATCAAGACGTGTGTAATTTAAAGGGTTAGTTCACCCCAAAATCGAAAATTCTGTCATAAATTCCTCACCCTCATGTTGTTCTACACCAGTAGGACATTCGTTCATCCTCGGAACACAAATTAAGAGATTTTTTGATGAAATCCGATAGTGATTCCTCTATTGACAGCAAGATAATGAACACTTTCAGATGCCCAGAAAGCTACTAAAAACATATTTAAAACAGTTCATGTGAGTACAGTGGTTCAACCTTAATATTATAAAGTGACAAGAATACTTTTTGTATGCCAAAATAATGAATTTTCAACAGTATTAAGTGATGGCAGATTTCAAAACACTGCTTCGAAGCTTTGTGAATCTTTTGATTGGAATCAGTGGTTCGGTTCGCGTATCAAACTGCAAAAGTTACGTGAACTGTTGAAATTGCAAAACCCGTTTACTGGAATCACGTGACTTTGGCACTCGAAACAAAGTGCCACTGATTCGAAACAAAAGATTCGTAAAGCTTCGAAGCAGTGTTTTGAAATCCACCATCACTAGATATTGTTGAAAAGTCGTTATTATGTTTTTTTGGTGCACAAAATGTATTCTTGTCGCTTTATAACATTAAGGTTGAACCACTGTACTCACATGAACTGTTTTAAATATGTTTTAGTATCTTTCTGGGCATCTGAAAGTGTTCATTGTCTTGCTGGCAATAGAGGAATCACTAAACCATCGGATTTCATCAAAAATATCTTAATTTGTGTTCTGAAGATGAACGAAGATCTTGCAGGTGTAGAACGACATGAGGGTGAATAACTTAAACGGTTAGCTCACCCAAAAATGAAAATTCTGTCATTAATTAGTCAGCCAATCAGATCGAAGCTGATGACATTTATTTATTTAAAACCTGCTCTTTTTGAGTACAATATGCATCAGGCAAAATATAAACATTTATCAATGTGTGAGAGTGATTGAGACATTTCCTTTGTTTCCGTTCAGGCAATAGTGGAGGAGGACTGCATGCCCATGGACCAGTTTGCACAGCACCTTTTACCCAGCCTGCTCAGCCTCTCATCAGATCCTGTGCCCAATGTACGCGTGCTGGTGGCCAAGGCGTTACGACAGAGCGTGCTGGAAAAACGTAAGTGACGCACACAATTTACACTTAGAAGATGAATGTATCACAGGATGTTGACAGGCACGTACCTCCTTTTATTAGAGCCTCTAAGTGTTAAAAATAAATTAACAGTTACTCTCGTTTCTCGGCCTGGAAAATAGAGCAGTAATATTAATGAGTAACATCCTGTATGAGGTGTATACTTATTTTTGTCTAATGAAATGCTTTCTAAAATGAAAATGTACAAAGTAAAAGATGTCGAGTGTAGTTTTGCTGGGCAGTGATGTAAAATGCGTTGGTTTTGGTTTATCATTTTCATTTATTTAAATAAGATTTTTAACCTCTTGTAGGCTAATTATTATTTAACTAATAAACTGTCACTTTTAATAGCACAAAAGATAAAACATTTTTCTATACAAGTGTCACAGTTTAGCCATCAGTTCTGATCACCATCTATGTGTCTACTCTGATATCAGCTTACTTCAAGGACCCAGGCAGCGCTTATTCAGATGAGCTAGAAGAGGCTCTGTCCGAACTGAGGATGGACAAGGACAGGGACGTGCGGTTCTTTGCCACACTGGATCCCAACAGAAACGTCATGGACACGGCAGCGCTCATTTAGCACCTTTAGCTCTATCCGCACATGTGAACAAGCACCAGCAGGAACAACACTAAACGGATTCACAGACAAGCGTTTACAAATAGGAACTACTGACCAAGACCTTCACACACACTCAATGTATCCTTATCCTCACCTAATATGCTCCACATATGACTGTATATGCATATATTATGCATTTTCTGATTTATAAACAAAATGGGCCTCATTTATAAAACAAATTCTACTTATATGTAGCTAAATTTAAAATTGGATTCCTAAAATATGCAAATATATGCGTATTTATGGTAATATAACTGATTGAGCCATGAAAAATTATTTTCCACAGTGGTTTTTGCCATTTAGATTATGAAATTGAGGCGGCCTTGTCGAGCTGAATGCAAAACTTTTCATACTCGAGGCCCACGCAACTTCTCACTTGCAAACCTCATTTTAAGCCTCCGGCACCTAAACACACGCACACGCGCACACACACACACACACACACACACCTTAAAACACAGAACAACCATCTCACCTCTTTAAATGGTGCAAGATTTCGTTTGCACCTTTGTGGCAGCAGAAAGTATTTGGAGACACAAGACGCATCTTAAAGGCGGATTGTGTTTCTTCTCAAAACCGTTCAGATGCTACCAGCTGCCCCTCCAAAGCTAACTGTACATTTGTAAGACTTTTTTTTTCTCCATTTCCTTTTCTTGTGGATTTCTTAAAACAAAAAGGACTAAGAAGACATAAGCAGACTGACACAGTGAAGTGCTACTAACTCAGGGAGACCTGATATTCAGATTTTTCTTTTTTTTTTTTTTTTTTTTTAAGCTGCAATGCCGCAAAATGGTATCGAACTGAGCGAAAGAGAAATTTTGCTGCATTTATTAACCTCCTGTTTACCTGACCTTCAGAGCGCACCTGCATTGTCTTGGGAAACAGCGATTAGAAACGGCAAACGAGCGAGTTATTGCAGCTCGGGAGCTGAAGACCTCCCTCTTTTTGCTCAATCCTTTTGTAGCTCGTAAGAATTTGCTCTTGTCTTTCAGTACTGATATTTTAATGTACATGTTTTTCTGTGTGTTTTGAGTGAGATCCAGTTGTATGTAACCTCTTCGTCTTCCCTGATTGGTGGAGAGCGGTTTTATACCTCGCCGTTTTATGAATAAAAGGGGCCAGTATTTTAGAGGGGTGTCAGGAGTAAACCAATGCTTTCCAAGCAACATTTATAGCCACTAGACAACATTTAGACACTGTACGAGCAAAATTGTCAGACTTATCCTGTCTTTAGAATTACAGTATGTCATTAATGATGTTAGTTAACTTTAATGAGGTTGGATAATATGAGCTGTTCTGCAGAGGGCGCTGCTTGGTTGTCTGTGGAAAACATCGAAGCAAGCACACTGTTTAGTTGCACTTGCACTAGTTAATCAAAGCACGCCATGATTTCTCTGACAATTCCCAAATTTGCTTTAAAGTAAATAAGCTACTATGTGCTTGAAGTTGATATGACGGACCATCCGTTTCATGCTTGTGCTGCTCTTGGCATCGGTTAACTTGCTTGTGGCTGCTGATTGGTTGTCACTATGCCTGTTTTAATGGTTTATATATTTAAGTTGGAGGGACCGGACCCACATCAGCACGTAAGGGCAAACCTTGCCAAGAGCACTTTACTAATCATTAAGGGTTCAATGGAAGTAAAATTGCAGGTCCTTATATATAGGTTACACATATATATGTATATATATATATGTGCGGCATTATATATATTATATATCTGATTTGTTTTAATAAGGCAACTTTCTTGACCAAACTCAAGTGGTGCTCGGATCCAGTGTGTTTATTCTCACAGATGTGTATATGGAATATGTTTATGGACTGTGTATATGGAATTGTTTTTTTTAAAGGTTTTAGTCTAGTTCTGAAATACAGCCTGTGATCAAATTGATATGATTTTATTGATGATCTCTACAGGATTCAAGGCCAGTCTTTTATTTTGTTCCCTGTGGCGATGTTTGGTTTGGAATTGTATAATGGGCGAAGTTGTTTCCCTTGTGTTTCCCTTTGTGTGCATGCGTCTGTGTGTGGCTGTGTGTCCTTTTTGTTTTTGTTTTTTTTGTTTTTTCATATGTTCATAGATTTATATTTTGTTTAGATTGTTATATTTTCCCCAATAAATTTCTCCTGTTTGATTTACTGAGGCACTGACATCACTGATATGTCAACGAAACCACTTCATCTGTCTGCATACTGATCCACTAGTTCTCTAAAAATGTTACAATATTAAGATACAAGATTTGATTTGATTTTCCCCCGTTGTATTCTTCTCAATGTATCATGTTCAAAGATTTTATATCCTAACCTTTCAGGTTGCAACATTTGTAATTTTCTGTGCATCTCTTTTAAATACAATTTATGTATTGTTATTTTTAGTATTCGTTAATTAAAATAATATAAATTTGAAATCATTTCTCAGTTGTGCCCTTTATTTTGAAGACGTGTCAATTAATGCTCACCAAGTGATTCTCGAGCACTTTTCACATTTATAAGTAAACATGTTTGCTATGTAATTACAATTATTCTGAAAATCTATTTTCAAAAGTCTACTATTATTGTAATAAATTACATTTAATATTGCTTTATACATTTAATAGAGCAAAAGAGAATAACATAACTACCTATGCTGGAATTTTGCATAATACACCTTTTAGTATGATTACAGTATTTTTTTAAAAATTGTGTATATATAATTAAAAGGTTAGTTCACCCAAAAATGAAAATTCTGTCATTAATTACTCACCTCGTGTCATTCCACATACATTTTTGGGTGAACTAGCCCTTTAAGGATGACTAGTCTGTCTCGTTTATAACAGTTATTACGTGACTTTTACGCTGCCTTCGCCATTCTACATGCAACTACTAACGCGTATCCTTCCCCATTAAAATAGTTCCTCATTAGAAATAAATTAGCCCCTGCGTCATATAGTAATATATTTAAATTTTAATTACATGTTTATATTCTATACTTCAATTAAACGTTAATATTTCTAGCCTTGCATCACATCCCATTTCCGTTCAAAAGACTTTTGTTGTGTAGCTGAGAAGGATTTTTACTTCCGGGTAGAGTTTTCCGGTCCTCTTTCCTGCCTCCCGTGCAAGATGGTGAGTCTTGCGTTTTCGCGATTGATCCATGAATATGTTTTAGTACATGAAATCTCCTTGATATAGTCAAGAAAACTATGTAATCACCGATTATAGTAAGTAGCGTATATGATTTGATTAAATACGGGCCACTATATCGGATTATTAGTGAGTTTTTAGTAAGAAGTGTCTGATGTTGGCTAGCATGCGGCTGCCTCTTCAGGAGCACGCGGCATGGACAGGCCTGGAAGTGTGTCTATATAAAGCAAAATACTGGCGATTAATGTTCATTATTGACCTTAAGTATTCGATGTACAGATTCTAGTTGTGTTATTGTCGATGTTGACATGACGGCAGCATCTCTAACTGTCGATGAATGCAGGACAGGCTTTCTAAGATCATTTAAGATTAAGTCTGGATTGGCTCTTGGATACATTTTAGTGCATTTTTCCAATAATTATTTGTGATTGGTGCAAAAAAGATCTCCGTTTTTTGTTCATTTATTATACAGATCATATTCCACAATAATGGAAAACCTGGAAATGTCAGCAAATCACGATTTTAAAATGAACAAAAATAAGTTAAATATTAAACATTTATATTTTTAGGTCTACATGTGATTACTTTATTAATGTAAATCCTGAAAACGCTTTTGTATGCGTGTAAATTTAAAACCACTTTCTGATATTTCAAAGATTTCTGTGAGAACCACATACAAATCTTAAATTTTAATAATAATATATTTTTATATTTGGGAGTTTGAAAATTGCGATTTCTTGAAACTTTTGGTTCACATATCTCTGGGTATCAGAATTGGGAATTTTAGCAAAATTTATTTCTGCTTATCGCTTCCGATTCTTATCAATTCCCAATTTTGATTCCAGTATTGTGTAAATACAAAAAAGGCAAATAGATTTATTTTCTTTTTGTAAAACTTTCTGTTGCAGTTGAATACGGAGAATATAAATTGGCAGCCTAAAGAACACCTAACAAATAAACTAGATCAATATAAATTACAAACATCATTAAAGACAAGTATACAGTCAGTAATACAGTAAGAATAAATTGGCAATAGTGCAAATAAATACAACTGTACAAAATGCAGAAATTGAAATAAACTGCAGTTTTATTTTTCATTTGTTTCTAAAAATAGATTAATCCTTGTAGAGCTAAAGTATAATATATATGTATTTAATATAATATGCATTATAATTTTTAATGTACTTGTATATGTTTGTTTATATATGTGTGTGTGTGTATATATATATATATATATATATATATAAGCAAGAAATTAAAGTAGAAATTGTATAAAATTACTTTTATGCTGAAATTTGTTGGTCAAAAGGTTTCAATTGATTTAATTGAATTAATTTAGATGTTTAATTGAATTTTGTCCTGTACTATTTTAATCATTGGAGTATTTAAATTTTTAAATAACAGACTAAGAAGAGAAGGAACAACGGACGTGCAAAGAAGGGCCGTGGCCATGTCCAGCCCATCCGCTGCACCAACTGTGCCCGCTGTGTTCCCAAGGACAAGGCCATCAAGAAGTTTGTCATCAGGAACATCGTGGAGGCCGCCGCTGTGAGGGACATCTCAGAAGCTAGTGTGTTTGACTGTAAGTGACTGCTTTAACAACCAAAACATGGACCACGTCTCATTGGTATGTGATATTGAAGATTAAAATACTGTTTTTTTGTTTTCCACTCTTCCTTTTGTTAGCATATGTATTGCCCAAGCTCTACGTGAAGCTGCATTACTGCGTTAGCTGTGCCATCCACAGCAAGGTGGTGAGAAACAGATCCCGGGAGGCCCGCAAGGACCGAACACCACCTCCCCGCTTCAGGCCTGGTGTAAGTACCTTGAAACTCTGCTGCTGACTAATCTTTATTAAAGTAACAGCTGCAGTACGTTAGTGGAGTTACAATGTAGGTTTTGTATTGTTGTTAATTGGAGTTTTATGTGGATCTCAGCATTTTCTTTTTGCCCTTTTTTCCTGCAGGGTGCTCCTCCCAGAGCTCCTCCGAAGCCTATGTGAAGCAACTGTCAAATTTTGTGCATTTTTATGCAGAAAAAATAAAAAATATCTTGAGACAGGTTCTGGGTTTCTTTGTTTTGATTATTGTTACATGATGGTTTGAGTTTTAGTATACATTTGTTACTGCCGTGTAGTTTGAGTTTGGAGCTATAAATCCTTAATTTTGATCTCATAATCAATCTTGTAGCTTTTCTTTCTCTTATTATAATGGGTGAACATATCCCTGATATTATTTAAAAAGAAATAAAAAATTGATATTGCTAATTTTTATCTGATTTTTGAACATGCACATCAAGCTTGTAACCTGCTAGCATAAATAGTTTTAAATGTATGTCCATGTTAAATTGGTGATGCATCATTTGATCTAAGAAAAACTGATTTGTTTGCTCATAATATTGATTGAATTAATACACATACACTGTTGATTTACTTATTTTTAGTAACACTTGTTAATAATCCATTGTTTTTTGAATAATAGCACGTTACAGGAATAATGTTGGTTTTAATTCTTAGATTTCCTCCTTGATCCTAATTATTATAGCTGTAAGAATAATAGTAATATAATTAATATATTTTACTATAATAGTAATAATAAAAGCAAAAGTGTTTAGTGATACCTACATTATAGTTATTTAAAAATAAATACTACAATTTAAATATTTAAAAAAAAAAATGGATTATTCAATAAATTGTGAAGAACTTCACTGTAAATATGATAAATAAATGTCATTCAAGCTTTGCTAGTTTGAATCATGTTAAAACAAGTACTGGACTGATATGCTTTGACCTTAAAGGGTTAGTTCACCCAAAAATAAAATTTCTGTCATGAATTACTTGCTCTCATGTCGTCCCCAAACCTGTTAGACCTTCGTTCATCTTTTGAACACATTAAGATATTTTTGATGAAATCAGAGTTTCTGAACCACACATAGGCAGCAACCTCATACATTTTGAGGTCCAGAAATGTACTAAAGACCGTTAAAATAGTCCATGTGACTACAGTGGTCGAACCTTAATGTTATGAAGCAAAGAGAATACTTTTTATGCGTAAAACAAAATTAATTTGAGCTATTGAAGGTCATTCAAGGTCGCAAAGGATGCATCCTTCGAAACAGGCCGAATGAAGGACGCAAAATGAAGGCTGCCTTCCAAGGATCCTTCCGATCGAGATGGTCTTCAGCTACGTTTGACACGGCAGGTGAGATGTGCAGCCTTCTGTTTGAGAAACGCAACTTGTTAGCGCAGTCCGTATAAAGTGTCACGAAAACTGACTTAAAGATTGGCTTTTTTTGTATATTACAATTAATAACCCCATCTTTATATTATTTGCATGTGTACTTGCAAGTATGCATACTTGCATCCAAACCGTTATGGCTACTCTTAGGCATGAAAGTTATGAAATTACGGTTTCTGCTCAATAAATCAATTAATTTGCCCCTAAATACAGTTTAACGAGTATAGAAAGTGTCGTTCAGTGCGCAATAAATCACATGGTGTTTAAATGACAGAATTTGACTACAGAAACGATCTTATTAAAAGAAAATAATGCTTTTGTTGGCTTCTTGTAGCACTATATTTGCCATCTGTTCCTGTAGGATTTTGAAAAGTGCTGAGTGTTGCTAAGTCCCAGTGATCTCCTTAGTGAGGTGTGACTTCATAATCAGCCTGCCGTATTCAGTCAGACACACGACCGCCTTGACGAGGACCATGGAAATTAACCAACTAAATTAAAATGGCTTCAGCTCATTAGTTTCATTCACTTCATTTAAATGGTACGTCCTCCGTATTTTCACAAACCTCAGGTATTAAAGACAGACTGAAAACTAATTAAGCTGCTGCCAGTTCAATTACTTCAGGGTTTATTCTTCGGCTACACTCAGGGAAGAACACGTGCTGAGAAGAGGCCTGCTGAAAATTTCATCACAAAAGCAATTTTCAAAGGTCTGACTTTTGGAGAGCATTAAGCAGGATGGCAGAAGGGGACGGAGATGTGGAGATAGAGCCACAGGAGATAAACAGTGAGGAGGAAGCCTTACTCCATTTCGGCCGATATAGTGAAGCTCGGGCCGCAGTGCCATGGGAACAGCGCACGTTCAAAGAGAAGGTGCTCTACCACATTGATCGGATCTTCCTGAGTCTTCTTGCACTCTTCCTGCTGGTATTCTTTGGAGATTTCCTGTATAAGATCTGGTATGTGACCAGCTGGAGGAAAATCTCGGAGTTTTTTCTGGAAACTGCGTCGTACCTCTTTACACAGGAGAAGGATGAAGAGCTAATAGAACTGTAGACAATTCTGAAATCCAATCATTTTCCCTGAGTTCCACTGCTTTCTACATCAAGACCAAACTCAAACTGAATCCAGTTTTAGAGCTCTTTCAATAAACTATAAAAGGCTGTGTTCATTTCCAGTACAACTTGCTTAATAATCGAAACCCTTTTTTTTTTTTTTGCAATTGACGTGTTTGCTATTGTGAGTTTTTGTTTCTGTCAATAAAAAGCTTCTGTCTATTCTTCATTCTTCTGTCGTTCACATTTAATGTGGTTATGTCTGGAGCTGTTTGCTATTCTATGTTTTTGCTATGATATCAAAGGTCATAAATCCTCTTCTGATGATCATTGCTGTTGCCATGCACGCAAAAAAGGGATTTTTACACTAGTATGCGGAAGATATATTGTGTCTATCCTTTTATCCTTGCCTACTAATAAAAGAAAAGCGGATGCAATTAATGAAACATTAGAAAATTGTGGAGGTCAGAACTTAATGGTGAGTCAAATGCCACCAAGTTATACATATTCTATTATTATTCTATTATTATTATTTACTTTTTTTGGATTTAGAAGATAAAAGTATGAAGACACAGTTAGGTTCAGTCATAAAAAAAAAAACATATTTACATCGCAATAAACTATTAATAAACAAACTATTATGATTTTTTGTTGTAGCCTTTTGTTAATTAATAAACAATAAACTATTTTTAGTCAAAACGGCCCAAAATCAACAAATATTGCCTTTAAAGTCTTGATAGAAACATTGACAGCACAACACAAACGAGGAATAAATAGTCTCCAATCATCGTCGGCCATTTTGACAGCGCGCATCGTGCAGCCAATCAGATCATCGCTTACTGCTACATTCTTCAGCTATTTTCCTGCACTCGTCCTCTCTTTTCCGGAAATTGCAGCGTGACCGACGTTTCGTGTCTTTCGCAGACTTAAAGTATGTTTTATTGACACCTCATTTATATCTATGAAGTATTAAAGTGTGTTTAGGTACCGTTTTTAATATATAATATTCGTGTTTAAAATTCAACTTTATTTCCACTCTGTACGCACATGCTTGTCAAGTGATATAGTCGAGCTCCATTTTGTTTCCTTGTGCTCCAGAGTAGAATTGAAATATGAGTAGAATTGAAATATGGCAGACTGTAATTATAGCTAACAACACAAATAAGACGTGAAGGGTCGAAGAATGTTCTGATTATTTGAATTATGTCATAAAATGTATATGTCATTAACCTTAAACAAAGCATGTATAATACGCTTGATTAACCTAGTCACTTTCAATCTATGAGACAATTTAGTCATTATCTTTCATAAAGTATCAGTTAATTATATAAGAAATATTATGCTTAATTTAATAACATGTTTCCAGACTTACAGTACCAAAGATTTCAATCACATTTTAGAGGTTTTTAATCTATATATTGGGAGCTGATGCATTTAATGTTTATTTTTAGTCACTATTTTTAATATATTTGTTCAAATTGTGCTTAAGATCAAATGATTCTAAGATGAATATAAACCATGCATCATTTATAGTAAATGCAATATTCTATAAAATGTCAAATGCTTCTTAAAATTCTGTGAATAGAAGATACAAATAAACAAAACGACTAATCCGTAGTGTAACTTCTCTTCTAGAATGCGTTACGTGGCCGCTTACCTGTTGGCTGTACTGGGAGGCAACGCCAACCCATCTGCCAAAGACATCAAGACCATCCTGGGGAGTGTCGGAATCGAGGCCGATGATGAGCGTCTTAACAAGGTGGATCCTGGATCTAATAAAACTCAGAGCATTCCTCTTAATATAAGTGTTTTATAATTAAACATTCATCATAACATAAATGTTTATTGGATTCTCCACTCCTTACCATAAATAAATCTCATAAGTATTTCTATTATTATTAGTTTTATTATAAGGAATTGTTGCACATTCAACTCTGGTGCGTGTGTTTCTTTGTTCTTAATAACACGGGTGCTCATGTACAGCAACTGAATTCCCAGATGAGTCAATCCTTCTGTTTTTGGTGTTGCTCAACAGATCGTCAGTGAACTGAATGGCAAAAACATCAATGAAGTCATGAATGCCGGTAAGACTGCATTGCATTTACCGTTTGACCTACACAATGTTAAAATCACGTGAGCTATGAGTTCTTCATAACACTCACTATTTTCTCGTTTCACTTGTGTTTTTCTCCAGGCCTCTCTAAGTTAGCCTCCGTTCCAGCGGGTGGTGCAGTGGCGGTCTCTGCTGTTGCTGCCACTGGTGGCCGTGGAGCCGCGCCTGCTGTGGAAGCACCTGCAGGTGAGTAGTCTGTTTTTATATATATATATATATATATATATATATATATATATATATATATATATATATATATATATATATATATATATATATATATATATATATATATATTAGTGTGTATGTGTATATACATACATAGTGTAAAGCAATAAGCAATTGTTGAAGAATTTTCTTCTTTATATATATATACTTGCTTGGTACTGACACAGGCACAAAAATGTACTCCAGTCCAGTTAGGTTTTTGAATAGTAAAGATTATTTTGATGTTATATGCTTCCTTGAATAAAACTGCTCAGGATATTTTTTTAAATTAACTGTCAATGTTTATAGTTTTCCAGATGCATTACAAATTACCAAAGTATTCTCTTGCACAATTTTCAAACCCGTTTGTGGGCGTGACTGATCTGTTTTTCGTCAGCAGTTTGAACGTCACTTTGTTTTTTTGGGGGTTTTTTTTGTATGGATCTGATCATATGGCATTTCTTCCTCACTCCCTTTTACTAAATTTCTGAATTCAGCTGAACCTTTCTACTGATAAATACTTTGTGTCTCAAGTCAGAAATAACCAGTAAACTTTGTGAATTATTTGTGATTTGACATTTGCATGTTTGCCTTTCAGCGGAAGAGAAAAAGGAAGAGAAGAAAGAAGAATCTGAGGAGTCTGATGAAGACATGGGCTTTGGCCTCTTTGATTAATCTTTCTTTTGTGCCTGTAAAAATACAATAAAAAAGGAAAACATTTGTGTTTAAAGATGACTTATGATTATTTGTCTTGCCAGAAACTGTTGAATCCAACCTTTTGGATGGTATATATATATATCCAGGGCTGGATATGTTACTTTTAAAATGTATTTCACTACAGATTACAAAATACATGCTTTAAAAAGTAATTTGTAACGTATTTCGTTACATTACTCAAGTTTAGTAACTTAATCTAAATACTTTAGAATACTAATAAGTGTGGAACAAACACTTTTTCCCTCAGAATTGCATGATATAAAGTTGCAAATGTAAGTTATAAAGTAAGAATTATGAGATATAAACTATATTGAGAAAAGTCAAAATTATGATAAACTCGCAATATTGAGAGAAGTCAAAAATATGAGATAAACTGAAAATATTGAGAAAAGTCAGAATTATGAGATATAAATTCGCAATATTGAGATAAATCCGAATTATGAGATATAAACTCATACTAAATTCACAATTGCAAGAAAAAAATTCAGTATTGCAAGTTCGTATCTCCCAATTCTGACTTTATAACTTATAATTGTAAGTTTAAATCTCACAATTCTGAGAAAAAGAAGTCATATATATCTTGAAAGAAAATGGTATGGAAAATTGATTTCTTTCTACCTCAACGCAGGTAGTCCCCCAACACTGCACATTTTGCATGTCTCCTCTGTCTGACACTCATTTCAGGTCTTGAGAGTCTTGACTAATGAGCTGATGATCTGAAATAATGTGTGTGTGATTAAGGAGACATGGAAAAGTTTGATACGTTAACAATGAGCAATACATTTGCTACAGTATTTATTAATCTTTGTTAACATTAGTAAATTAAAAAAAACTTCATTGTTAGCTCAGGTCCAATAAATAATGCAACTTTTGATTTTAATAATGTACTAGTAAAGGCTGGAACTAACATTAAATATGATTAATAAATGCTTTAGATGTATTTATCATTGTTAATGGTTCTATTCTTATCATGAACCATATTGTAAAGTGTTCCTGCTACATAATAGTCAAATTGTTGGATATAAATACAAAATCATAATGTATAAAAGAATGATTTAAGTTATAAATTAACAATTAAGAAATTAATAATAACATTAATAATGTAATATCAAAAAATAATCTCCCATGGTTCAGCAAATAGGTTAGTTCAGCTCAACTCATTTCATTGGTTGACTCAATAGTTGGCATATCAGAAACCTCAAACGAAACATGATCATTTATAGTTTTGTCGGCACATTGAACTGAGATATGAAAATATATTAAATTTACCCTTTGGAGGAGGGTGACATTTCTGAAATAATGAGTGCCTTGCAAGTCTCAGAGCATGTGTTGGTCAAATGTCAATTTCAGTATTGCAGCCATCAATCACTTTGCTGTGGTGTACAAAAATAGGTCCTGGTGGGAGAATAGCATAAATTGGCAATACCCTGTCATGCTGACTGGCCACGGTCTCTCTCTCTCTCTCTCTCTCTCTCTCTCTCTCTCTCTCTCTCTCTCTCTCTCTCTCTCTCTCTCTCTCTCTCTGTCTCTCTCTGTCTCTCTCTCTCTCTCTAAAAATAAGCTTGAGTTTAATACAAGGTTTCAGTATAATGAAGTAGTTTCTGCTTCCCTCCTCTCCCCTCCAGGACTTGAAAGGTGTTATGAACTATCGTGTAAGTAACCTAAAATTTTACACACGTTAGCTGTTTCTCGACTCTAGAGGTGAACTGAGGTTAACTGGTGGGAAATATAAAGAGTATATTTTTTGGAGGACAATATTATCTGCAATTGTAAGGTGCCATTTAAAAGACATTTAGAAATTGTTAGTCCAAATCTTTTAAAAGATAACATGCTTGCAATCCATTAGTTACAATGATAATCCATCAGCCAATCTGGACATGAACATGAAGAGAACAAAAGAAGAAAATGAGATAAATGAGGAAGAGGAGCGTACTGAAGAGACAAAAATGGAGTTGGCGGAGGAGTTCTATCATGGCCTTGAAGACCTACCCTGGAACCTGAACTCACTGGAGCGGTTACTGTATATCAGCCTGCCAGCATGGATACAAAATGGTGAGACGCTGAATGCACATGATAATTCCAGATTTGTTAGTGTCACTGGTGAGCCTGGTGTTGGGAAAACATTTGCGGTGCAGTTGAAAAGCAAAGCTTTATGAGGGTCAGTGGGCAGCCCTCCATCACTCTTACCCTCATTACGCCCCCATATCCCACCTGCTCTACAGAAGGATAGGCAAATGTCAGGCAAATGCTTTTGCAAGTTGTTTGTGACTTAGTGAAATAGACATGACAAACTCTACAACCCCAACGTTCCATTTTGAAAAAATTATGGGAATGTTCTCTGAACATTCTGAAACAAGTTGTAACATTTAAAAAATGTTAGATGCACGTCCAACTAAAACGTTTCAGAAAAAAAAAACATTCCATAATTCATGTATAAATAATACATTTTGCACTAACACATTAAAAACCAGATGAAATCATTCGACAAAAAACTTTGAATTAACATTCTATTACCAGACGTAACTTTGATAGAACCTTGCCAGAACATTCTGAGAACGTTCCCTGTTAGCTGGATATCTTGTGCCATACTGCGCTCTAAAAAAAGATGGTTCTTTAAAGGATCTTCACACGTAGTAACAGTTTTATTTAGAATCATATCGTCTTTTTTATTTTATAATTTAGAATTTTAGAATTTTAGAAGCTGAAATTGTTCTTTGTATTAGAGTTCTTTTTTTTGTTTTTCAAATCTGTAACTGTCAAAACCACCGAATTACTAATTTTCTGGAGCTCAGCAGCAATCCAGTTGAAATCGTTCGCAAAGACCCGCCCCCTTCAGTTACTGTAGCTTTATCCAACAAGTCATGCGCTCTCACGTCACACATCATGTTCTCACGCAGTGAAAAATACATCCGGGGGCAAAGAGGACACTGACAACGCCTCGACAGACATATGAAACAGTTTCATATTTAATATATCGCAAATTTTTAAAGAAGTTTAAACAATAAATAGCGTCTAGTGTCTCTTTAATGTGTCGTGACAGATCGCTGTAGCTCCTCGTGAACCGATCATCTCTTCATACTAGTTCATTTATAGCATCAAATAAACATGAATGAACATCAGAAGGAATGTTGTTTCAAGCGCAGAAAGACGTGAGCACACACAATTCTTGAAGTTCAAGTTCACCAACCTTTGTCAGGTAAAATGGCGGATCCGGGGTTATGATTGGTCAGATCTGCTGTCAATCAAACTGTTTGCCATCAATACTCTCAACAAGTAAATTATTTCTTTTTTAAAATATCTAGGCATATAAATTGTTTCATGTCTCTTTCTCTTTATAGTTTAATAGAACATGTAAGTGTGAGCTGCTCTATTAAGTTATGGATACTTCTCTTCTTCCACTGAGTAACAGAGACGCTGAAATTATCCATATTGTTAGATTTTTTTATTTATTATTACTTCATGCATAAACATATCAGTCCCATAACTTTTCCTTTTAACAATCCAGTCTAATGTCTAGCACTGTTATACATGTAATATATGCACATGCTAAAATGAAATCTCTCTCTTCAGCTTTGCTTTGTAACCTAGCAGAACAGTTTGGCATCTGGACCTTTCACAACAACATCTTGCCGTGTCGTCTCATATCCTACGCGTTACTGCCATACACTCTTCCTGCGACAACTGTCATCTCGTTCATCTATAGGTTAGATCTTTAGCCTAAATCAGTGGCTCATTTTCTTTTTTAGGTATCTAACCATGAGAAATACATGTAAGTGCCTGTTGTCAATCTTAGTGTTGTTTTGCATGTGTATCTGAACAGATTTTTGTGGTGGGCGAAGAAAATTCCCCTCCAAGCTCTGAATGCAGCCAGGGAATTCAAACAGGAAGTGATCGTACACCTGCGGTTCGCCCTCGCACAATTAAGCGGACAGTTACCAAACAGGTAAAACTAGTAATGTTTCCATACATGATTAACCTTGTAATGAAACATGAAATTACACATTTTACTTCCGTAATGTGACATTATTTCTGAATGAAGAACGACATAAATGCATATTTAGATTGTACACTCTAAATTTTTTTTTAATTAATAGTAAAATTCCATCAAATTGAATGAAATAATCCTTACGTATTTTAATTGAATAATTGTGAACAATCAAATCAAAAAACAAATATTCAATTAAAGGTCCAGTGTGTAATATTTAAGAGGATCTATTGATAGAAATGCAATATAATATGCATAACCATGCTTTCAGTGGTGTATAAAGACCTTACATAATGAACCATTATGTTTTTAATACCTTAGAATGAACCATTTCTATCTACATACACCGCGGGTCTCCTTGCACGGAAGTCGCCGTTTTGCGGCGCCATATTTCTACAGTAGCCCTAAACGGACACTATAGCTGTGTCGGAAACCGGTCCCTATCCACTATATAGTGCACTATATCGGGTGTCGGCCATTTTGTAGTGCTGTCCGAATTCTGAGTGAACGACTGCATTCCCTACATTCGTTCACTAATTTTACCCACAATCCTCTCTGATGTTGAGTGTACATTCGATGTACACCCGTTAAAGCGCCGTTACCCAAAATCCGACGCGATAAGACGATCGAGCGCGAAAGAAAAATAAATATGGCGGACGGCAATACGGGAAGCGGCAACTTCTACAAACGTAAGTGTAATTTTTTATTAATTAGAACATCTTTGTGAAGATATTTTGAAGCGAAATGATGCAGGTTTATATCATAATATATATACTTATTATCATATGATAATTTGGTCGATTTTTCTCATATGTTAGTGAACTGTTGTACAGTGTATTTAACCTACGTCTTAGAATATGATGTATTGACGAATTTTTATTTGCTTTAGGGATGGATGAGGATGTTGTCTCAATAAACATGACAAATAAACAGTAATATACAATTCATTAAGCTAAACAGGACATATTACAGATTGTCTGCGCTGTCTGGCGCATGCTATTAACGTCAGCGTCCGAATTCGCTCACTCATTTTCGTTCACTCTTTGCTGATATAGTGCACTCAACTGCCATGCACTATATAGGGGTTAGTGAATGAGTGAACGAGTGGGCGGTTTCGGACACAGCTTATGTCACTGTGTTGTTGTTCTTCTTCGTTGGTGTTTTTAGAGGCAGCTTGCATCATTCCTACGTTGAACACGCACAAAGAAGAAAAAAAAGTAGTAGTAGTAGTAGCAGTTGTCTGGTTTATTAGACGCATTGAGATCTTTGTCCTGTGTCAGCCACCGTAGCTTCTCTATGTGCTCCGAAAGGGAGGGGTGAGCGGTGGACTGAGCCTAAAATTTACACACTGAACCTTTAACATACGTAAGGATTATTTAATTCAATTTTATGGAATTGTACTATTATTTAAATTGTGTAAATCTTAAAAAAATTCTTAAACATTTATTTGAGTGTAGATTTCGATCTTAATACCATTATTAGATGTTCCTGAATTTTTCCAGATTCCCGCTTTTGCAAATTCCACCTTTGGTCCCCTCTCCTGCTCTGTTTCTTGCCCCCTGGTCCTGTCTCCCCACTCTCTCTTTGACTTCCCTTGCCCGTTCCTCTTTTCTTTTACTTTCTCTTGCTTTGCGTTTTCTGCCATGCCGTCTTCCTACTTCAACCTCGAAGGAGCAGCCGGAGCGGAGAAGCCAGACCCAGCCTCTCTGGTTTAGACGACAATCCTTCATCTGCCTCAAGCTTGCTGGATCCGGCGGTTTCTGTAAAAAGACAGACAACATCATCATTACAGATGCAAAGCCCCTATCTTCAACCTTCCTCCTGCAGCTCAACTTAGAGTTGGAAATGGACAGCCATTCTGAAACACCACAGCTGCAGAAGGACATGCTAGATTATGACGGAAGCTTATTACTAGACTTGGACAAGCACATGACCGCAGAAGCTGATCTCTCTTCTCCTTGTATCTCCTTTATGGATGTGCAAGAGGAAGACTGAAGGACAGCGTGCTATTTGTTGCAGACAAAAGTCTCTCAGTCAAGCATCTCTCTAAGCGTAGAATATTTGGTTGATACTCCGAATATGCAAAATATGTTATCTAAAAGTATTAAAAATTATTTCTGGGAAATTGTATAAAGCTGAAATAAAATAAAATATAAATATTAGATGGAGAAACTTAAATGATAATTAGAAATGTTATTGTGGGAACTATATATGAAATAAAATATGTAGAAGTACACTGAAAAAAAAAAGTGTGTTGAATTGACATGATTTAATGATCGGTCCCACACGAATCAATTAAGTTACACAAATATAATTTGTTCATGTAACTTCATTTTTAAGTGACCCAATTAAATAGTCTCAAAGTGAATTTGGTGAGGTTCCCTAACATGATTCATTTATCCATATCATACATCTATCCTTCCATCCAATAGGTTCTTTCATTCAGCTTCATATATGTGTTATGTGACTGAATCAGTAGACTGTACTTAGTAGTCAACAGCCTACTAGCTAACAATAGTGCACACACTATGTTAAATGTCCACTCTTCAAGTGAAATTTAAAACATTATAATAATTCCACCCCCCGTTTTCATCTTACTGCAAAAAAGACAATAAAATAACATCTAATTTCAACATTTTCTCTCTTGATCCAGCCATAAGCAATGCATAAATTTCAGTTTAAGCAACAAAATTCATTCATGTAATCTCAACACAAACGGATTAAGTAAACTTCAACATTAGATATATTTAAGTGGATTGAACACAATGAAATTAAGTTTGGACAAAATGTTTAGGAAATGTGTTGCTTTAGCAAATTTTAAGTAATTTAAAGAAGTGGCAAAAATATTTTTTTCAGTGTGCTAAAATTACTAAAACTGAAATAAAAACTATATAAAATTATACAACAACAAAGACTACTACAAAAGGCTAACATACATAATATGACTAAATGACTATTTCAATGAAGTAATAAGAATAAAGTAAACATGCCAGTCATATTCTGTTTTATGAATGCAAGATTGTAATAAATACATTATCAAGTTGGATTTGGACAGCCTGATTTATTGAAAATGTATTAAATCCGTGCTTATTGAAAAAAGCTGATTACAAATTAAAGATGGATCAAATGGAAATAAAAAATAAGATCAGCATAAAACTATATCAGTCAGTAGTTGGCGGTAATCATATTACTTTCATTTTGTCATTCATTAACTAAATTTGCTATGCTCATTAACTGTATTGGATCATTTAAATTTGGCATTTAACACAATTTTAGGAGAAAATGAATAAATGAAATCATGGACAACACTTTACAAAATATATTTAATATATTAAACCTTTGTGGTGTTAACATGCATATGCCCGCATACACAGTTACAACATATTTAAAACACATACATGCTTAGTGAGTGGTATATTAAACAGATAAAACAAATTACATTATGTAAATAAAAATAATGAATGCAGTTGTGCAAACATTTGCAGAATACATAAAATTCACATTAAGATTTCTCTAGCTTACTTCATTCAGGTTTGTTTTTAATTCACACAGGTTCAGCAAATTCTCAAAGGCTGGTGGTTTCGGTTTCTTTAGAAATATTCTCAAAGTGTTTCCTCCCAAATTTCGAAAAACTTTAATAATGTTCTGTGATATAACCAATCCAGTTCTTTCAGGTGTGCGTTAACACATTATTTGGGTTATTGTGCGAAAAATCAAAATACCAATTTTCAAATCCTTCATTTCACTTTTTTTTTGTGTTGCTGCAGTTCAGAGGTATATCCAGTAAAACTGTGTCAACTAGAAGCTCACGCTTCTATAAGCTCATGAATTCTTGTGCAGAGTTTTGCATTTTCTGATCCTCTGCTTTAAAGTCAGTGAGATGCAGACGGCTCTCGCTCATGTGAGTGAAGCGATCTTGGAGATACTGGTTCCCCAAGCCCATGATGTGGCCAGTGGCCTGGCGGTGTAGATTAGCGACTTGGGCTGTGAAGTCAAGAGTGAAGGCGAACTTCACCAGCTCTGGTGCCACGACGGGCGGGCAGGTGTTCTTATTTGGAAGTTCTGACTCAACATACTGATCAGCCATTTGCTGGAAGGATCTATAGGTGATCCCGTTCAGATAACTGACCACAGTGCTGTTCCCTTTCAGCTGGAGGGACAGGAGAAGAGAAAACATTAGTGGGAAAAAGGAAACGGGCGGACCTCCTTTAAAAACCACATTTAATATGTTTGAAACTGACAAACTAAAACAAAATGTCTCAGTAATGTTTAGAGATTTCAGAAGGAATGTGAATGCAGTACACTTACCCCGTTATCTATTACGTCCCCTTCTCGTTTAATCAGCTCTGTGATTCTTCTGATAACCTCTTCTTGTGAGACTATAGAAATATGATTAAGGGATGTTAACGTGTGCTATGAGCAACAACAAAATCACATGACAAAACAACCTGAGACCAATGCCTATTCGCTCATTATTCACTCTTTACGGGTCTTTCAAAACATGTAAACTGGGTTTTTTTTCCCTGCTGAACACAAAAGATTTATTATTAAATATTATTTTATATATATATATATATATATATAAAATTTTATATATTTAAATATATTATTTTATATTATTATTATTTGTATTATTTTTTTAAATAATTTTCATTTAAATTTTTTAATATTTTTTTTTTTCACCCAGCTTTTCCATACAGTTACAGGTTATGGTGGCAACATCTGTAAAACTCCAAGGGACAAAAATCACCTTAAAAGTAGTTCATACAATTTGTGTGCTGAATTCAAAGACTTCTGGAGCCTTTGTGTGAGAAAACAAAATTTGAGAATCAAACGATAATTAGTACTACTCCTTTTATGGCAGTTTTTGTCTTTCATGGTCACTATAATTTGTAAAAATGTAAATGGTTTTGGTTTTTGGACAACATAATAATGAGGAAATAATTACTTGTAATTTTTGTGAAACACTTTCAATTTGCAGCTTTATTGCGTAAGTGATAACAGTTTATTTATTAAATGAAAATTCTGTCAAATTCAGATGTCCAAACCTGTATGATTTCTTTTTTGGTGGAACACAAAAGAACATATTTTGAAGAATGTTGGTAACCGCAATGGAGACATTTCTCAAAATATCTTCTGTCGTGTTCCACCAAAGAAAGAAAGAGTTTCGAAACAACATGATGGTGAATAAATGTGAACTATTCATTTAATCTCATCATTCTTCAGTTGTCTCGAGTAATTCAGACACTGTGACAACTAGCTGAACCCTATGGTTTGTGGCGTACTTTCTATCAAATATTTAACCCATCTCATTTGCATCATTCAAATATAGTCTATTATAACACCACTCACTCTTTACACCATTCTGGTCTGTTGGTTGAGAAGTGGCATTGTCATCGGCTGGATTGTCTTTCACTTCATGCACAATTTTCTCCAGTTCCTCTGACATTTTCTCATAGTACGAGTTGTCGGGTTCCACCATCGCAACAGCTGTAAAAAGTCACACTTGTTTAGAATTTTTTTCCCCAATATATGCAAACTTCATATACAATACAACACAGCTGCGCATACATTGAGAAAATCTGAGATACTTACATTTTGCAGTGGACATATCTCCACTTCGTCTCCATTTTAACGATCTCCTTTGCGACTGTTTCTTTTTCAAAGACTTTGAGCGCCGCAGGTTGATGTCCCCTTTTGATTTGCCATCAGCTATAGGCAAACAAGACACTTGGGGTGTTGAGGGGTGGGAAGGTGGGAGCTGTTCTTCAGTTCTCTGATGATCTTGTTCCTTTTCATTGCTTCCTTTGGAAAACCAGCTCAAGAAAGTCTTCCATACAGTGGGTTTCTTAGTCTTCTTGCCTTCTTTGTCCTTCCTTTCCACTGTAGAAGACTCTTGCGTCTTTAAATGAATATCTCCAACAGCAACTATAGTTGTTTGGGGGGAAGCACAACTGCTTTGCCCATCTTCCTCCCTGCCCTTATCCAAATGTTGAAACCACTTCTTGGGTTTGCCATTGGACTTCTGCGACCCGTTAGAGCCATCGTTGCGACGCAAACTGCCTTTACCCTTCCACTTTTTTAATTTCTTCTCAAAAGGCATCTCCTTTTTGTCCAGTTGTGGTTCAAGGACAGGCTCATATCTAATGTCCTCATCTGAGATGGAGGCTTGTGAAGTCAAGTTCAGAGATGTATCGCTGGAACGCCTGCGATCTCTTGTCTTCTGCTCGGCGACGGGGACCCATTTGCGTGATCTGTGCTCCTGCCTCCGAGGACACTGTGATCCATCGTTAAGGCTGAGACTTCGCTTAACATACGCCTCTAGCAACCGTTTCTTATCCTTTTCTCCAACTGACAGCAGCTGAGGGGTATGCTGGGTATTCTGGTCAGCTGAAATGGATGCCATGGTGTCACACTGAATAAAAAAAAATAAACAATAATGCAAATTAACATTTATTTGAATAAAAACAGATTAAAAAAGAACTTAAAACAGAAAAAGTGCATTATCCACTAACAAGTTTTAATAATTGGCCAAATATTGTCCAATTAATAGCTGCATAATATAACGTTAGGCCGAACAGCCTCAGTCACATTCATTTATTAAAATCCCCTTTTGCGTTACTCAGATGAGTGCCATTTACATGATTTTATCAACATCCGTTTGAATAAATTAAGTACAAATTTTCGTTTAAAAACTGTCGCTATTAAAACCCTTATAAATACCATAGCAACGGCACGCGAAAGTTCAGCTAGCAACGAAAACACAACAAAACACGATATCAGTGCGCGCATTTCTGGAAAGAAACGTTAGAATAAACCATTGAGGATTTCACTCACAATTTCTCTTACACTCTTTGAGGTTAGTCCGACCTCGATTCTCTGTGTCCAGTGGCGACTGTTTGTCTGAAGAGCTTTCAACATGTACACAACGTTTCATCAGACGCCCATTTTTGAAAGAACCACCTATCAGCGGGAGCTCCTACAGAATGACATCATACAGGTAGACACACTCGTCAGGTGTTGTTTACAGTTTCGACGAAGTTTTCTCTCCGTTTTGAAGACAATAAGGAAATACCATCAGAAAATTGTTTAAAATGAAACCTAGCCCCATTAATTCCAGTTGAATTGGAACTGGGGCAGTTTAAAAGAAGTTGTGCAATAATAGCTTAATAAAACAATAAAACAACTATTCATTTGTTTAGTTATCATGAGTTTGACTTAAATGCATTTGAGCCTAAACTGTGACACACACACACACACACACACACGTTGTGTTTTCATGTTTTATGGGGACATTCCATATAGTCGTAATGGTTTTTATACTGTACAAACTGTATATTCTGTCCTCCTACACTACCCCTACCCGTAAACCTAAGATAATTCTGTATGATTTATAAGCTTGTTTCCTCGTGGGGACCAAAAAAATGTCCCCACAAGATCAAAATTTACTAGTATTACTATACCTGTGGGGACATTTGGTCCCCATAACGTAGGGAATACCCACAAACACACATACACACACACAAAGAGATGGCATCATTCTGCAGTCAGTGTTGGCCATTTACTGTATGTTAGATGTCATGTAGCCTCCTACACTAAACTGTTTATGAGGGCAATAAACTCCTGAACCCTGCCTTATGTAAAGACAAGATAAGATATGGAGAGTATAATAAAAGTGAAAGCAAAAAAAAACACATGTGTATGAGAAAATTCAGGGTTTGCAATAGAAAGAAATTTTCTGGAAATGGCACACAATGATTTTATGAAGAGTAACACCAAATAATGCTCTAATGTTACCTAACAAAAAGTCAAATAAGTCATCCATTACGCTTTAAAAATAAAAACAAGATATGCACATCAGTAACAATTTTGGAATTTGACCTTTAATTTGACTTAACTCAATACAGTGTCCAGTGTTGGGGGTAACACATTACAAGTAACTTAAGTTACGTAATCAGATTACTTTTTTTCAAGTAATTAAAGTAATGCATTACTTTTTCAATTTTCAACAAAATCTGAGTGTTTTAAATAAGTAACGCAAGTTACTTTTTCATATTTAGCCTATTGACTGACAGTCCTGTCCCCATGTTGAGAGAAATAGAGTCGTTGTGTTCGCTGTGTGAACATGATGGTAGTAGTTCTATACTAAATGTGGACATGAATCTATTCGTCTCACTTGCATGAAAACATTCAGTATTCCACAAAATGAATAAAAACAGTGATATGGAATCTTAGAATTTTACGCAAACCTTTAATAATTAAATGTATTAAATGACACTTTTTGTATTTAATCTCAATTTATTAACCAATGTCCTTGCTGCTGACCTTCAATTATTCAATTCAACCATACTAATAAGCCAAAATTACATTAGATTAAATTTAGAAATAACATTCTTTCTCCTGTATCCTATTCTTCTTTAATGCAGAATGGCAGCACAGCTGAAAGGTTTGCTTGAGCCACACCCTCTACTGTACAAGCGTAAATATGAATTTCTTTCAGCCTGTGGTTTATTCGTTTCACTTTTGGTGTGAAAGGGCCTTAACGTTTGACAAAAAATATAACTTTTTTTTGTTATTAATAAACAAACAAGCAAGTCCAGTCCAGGTGAGAAAAAGTACCGCAAAAGTAAAGTAACCGATTACTTTTCATAAAAAGTAACTAACTTAGTAAAAAAAGTTACTTACTTTTTTAGTTAGTAGTGCAATATTGCAATGCATTACTTTTAAAAGTCGCTCATCCCCAACACTGAATACGTCACATGTTATTGCAAGAAAATGAAACAGTGGGAAAATCCATTCAGAGTCAAACCAGTTTGTCTGTTGCGTGCTTGTTTACAGGCTTCTTTTCACGGAAAAAAGGACATTCGTTTTTTTCATACGTTCACTATTCATCCTTTCATTTAAACAGATGTAGCCTAATGGAAATACATTTATAGAGTCAGGTGCTAATGTTTCATATTTATTGCATTCATAGCAGTTTACTGAATTGGTGAATACATAAATGTATAACTACGATAACATCTGTTTGCATATTACATTTATGTCCTTTCTTACTTTCAAAACAGTCTGTGTTTATGATTACTACAAGAATAAAAGTGTACCAAAATGATTTATTTTTCTTTGTATACAGTACCAATACAGAGAGCGTAGGTGTACATTACCGTGGTATCCAGTAAATGATGACAGGTACACTTTTTCATAACATATCATATATATACTTCCTGTATGGTTTATGCCATATCCTATAAAAATACAGAGCCATTCTGTCTTGATTTATATTTCTAGTGAATTAACTGAATTTTCTAAGATGAATTAACTGAAGCCATCTAGTGTAGGCTATTTTCTTTGTGGTCCCTTTAAACAGTTCAATACTATGGCCACTAGAGGTCATCTGAAGGAGCTGGCTGCTGGCTGCTTTACAGAAATCATGACTGTTTCCTGGAAGCCAAACCTTTGACTTGTTTTCATTCAATACCTTTTGCATTACCGCACGCACATGTAAAGCCTCGCGGTCTGGTAAATGGTGCTCACGTCATACTCATAACTCAGGGGGAGGACGTTTTATTAGAGGAACAGTAATTGCAACACTGTAAGTAATCAGTAAGCCTTATCTGTCTGTCAGGTGTGGTTTATGGGAAATGCACAATGCAGACAACTTTGTGCAAGGAAGTACCTGTTCAGACAGATGGAATTTATATGCCATATTTAAATGCTGAACATGAACTTTGAATGTCAATTTGGCATTAAGGTGAGGCATCCCTCAAACTAAATGGAGTGTGGATACACACACATCTATTCTCGTTATTATGAACTCAGTGAATGTAGAGGTTTCCGCGTCCAGGCAAGGACATGTAGAGACATACAGAAGATAAAGTACCTCCACCTTTGTTAACAAGTGCATAGCTGGCAGGAAGCTCACCTTCCAAACACACATATGTTCTCAGACAGATGATTAATGTTCGCTGCATTTTGCTTCTAAAAATATAAATGCTTACTAATGTTTATTCTTTAAACTCCTCTGTAATGATTTAGGCTTTTAAAACTATGAATTGGATCTGTTTCTTTGATACGCCTTAATGATGCAAACATTAAAAACCTATGCATTGTGGTTTTTGTCTGTGGATAGCTTGCCAATTAGTAAGTTAAAATGCTTCCGAATGTATAAGAGAAAATGTAGACTATTTTAGGCGTTGTGACTGGTCTGTGACTGGTTTTCCACCATTTTACTCATCCATTTAGAATGAAAACATATGAATGTCTCTCGTTATGTCTTGTGCAGTTTAACCTAGTAACCGTGAAATAATAATATTATATTAAAAAAATATTTATTTTACTCTGAACTTCACTCCAGTTATTAAACCATTATGTGACCATTTTGAATTATTGAGTGAGACCAAAACATCATGTAAATAATGAATGAACAGGGTGTAACAAAGCTGGGTAATAGAGAGTCAGAGGGACAGACGTCAAGCAACAGGGGAAATCCCTCATGGGATGAGTAACATTCATTAGTTGATTTTACTGCTTAATTGAGATGAGAGGAAGGGAGAACCAGCACGTTCAGCACGTGAACACTGGTAGAGGATATTCCTGATTGTCATGTTGCATCATTCTTTACATTACAGAACATAACTGCTTGACACCCGTATTACACGCCACACTTGTCTGAGAGAATTAACTTCTCTGGACTAAATACATCTTCACAGGCAGAACATATATATATATATATATATATATATATATATATATATTAAATTATAAATTAAATTATAAAAATAATAGATATTTCATGACATTATATATATATATATATATATATATATATATATATATATAATGTCATGAAATATCTATTATTTTTATAATTTAATTTATATTTATTATTCATTATATTTTTGTTAATTGTGTGTATGAGTCATTGTAAATTTATAATTTTGTAGGCTACTGTAAACTAGAATGGGTGTGGCTGTATTTATTTTTTATTATTATTATTATTAGGTGTGGCTCAATATCATTTAGCTACCATACTTTGCGGTAATGACGCTCTTAAGGAGGCCAGCGCATTGCGCATGCGCACGTGAGATGTGTACGCATGGAAGAGGTAAGTCAGTTTTTGCAAGTCAGAATGACTTTCAGTTTTGCCTGAGGCTGCGTGTAAGTTAAAGCCGCATCCGTTTGGATACTGACGCATTCCTGGGTTGTGATGAGACTTGAGACATTTGTGAACATCACATTTGATCTAGTAGGCCTACGCTAAACTTTCTATCCGACCTGAGTTTTGGACTGAACTCATGTGAATAAACTCATGTTGTGTTGATGTAAACTGTATAAAATGTCATTTATTTAATAACATGTATATTGAGTATCTTAAAAAAGGATTTAGCTACACAAAATTCGCTAATTTTAAGACCGACATCACTGGAAATAATCATGAATTGCAGTTCCCGAAAGAGAATCAAATGTTGATTCAGTAACCATACTGACTGATTCAGTGAGTCGATTCAGTGAACGGTTTACCTGACCGATTTAAACAGTACAACGGAGCTACCGGACATGAGTCTTTCTGAACAATTAATTATTGATGGTCTCTAATATCATAGCTGACGATGCTTTTGAGCAAAGGCTCATCATTTGTTCATGAATCTGTCTTGAATCGTTGTTGTGTGTTCAATAGAAAGACGTGTTTTCTTGTCACCATTTTGCGGTCTACAATGTTGTTTCCTCACCGAGATCTGATATTAAAATGCAAAGTCTCGTCTTTGTGTTTCTTTTATTTTACTATAATAATATAATACAAAATAATATTGTATTAAAGTAACAATAATATCAAACAGGTTTTGTGCAACTATTAGTTGATATTAATTGTGTTAGGGTATCATTGGCTAATCTTCTGTAAACAGCCTAGTAGGTTTCCTGGTGACTCTTTTTTTTCCCCCAAGTAATTTTGAACTTGATTATGACTCAAATGTGACTGACAGTGTTACTCATTGAACATGAAATGCTGGCATTGTGCAAATGACTGGGTGATCAGTAATGTGGAGGCAATGCTTCCTCTTATATCATTTTTCTTAAGTATATTACCAATGAGCTGAAACGGTTGTCTTCCTTACTGATATCAAACTTGATTTCCCCTTTGTCATTGTTGGATAGTGTTACTTTAGAAGAATTAGTGGTTTACACACTATTGTTTTGTACTGCCACTTACACAGACTGCTGCTTTAACATTTAATTTTGCATATGTAGTTTTATTTCTCATTATATGACCTTTGTAAAAAGAAAAATTCCATTTCGTTTTCTTGATGAATCTGAATTCAGGAGAGCAACTGCAGTAAAGATCTCTTCAGTAAAGAGTTTGGCGCTAAGGTTGTCTCTCCTCTGATGGCCATACATCACAGTAGACTTATCTCTGACATGTAGAATTAAGTACACATACTCTCACACTGGTAACTAATGCCCCAATCACACTTACAGCGATAAAATCACCGGTCAATTCTAAAAGTCGGCATGCTGAATGTGGTATCTAGCTGTAAAATGTCTCATTGGTAGTTGCCACATTGTTTTGCTTGCTAATTTGCATGTTTCGCTCTCATTGAAAGTGAATGATGTCCGGTTAGGTTTTCAATGCAAAGCACTGTCACTGCAAATGCGTTATCCTAAAAATCCATGAAATCAAAATCAACATTTTTTTACTGAATGTTGCATGTTTATTATAAAAGATTTATCTGTACACATCACTTTTTTCATAATTCATATGTATTCGTAATCTTTAAAGGTGCATTATGTAGTTTTTCATCCACTAGAGGTCGCTTATTCAAGACAAAGGCATAGCTTGATGATGCAAAAGTTTAAGCGTGGAATCTTGGGACGTGTGGTCTTCACCTCACAGCCGGTGGAAAAGAATCGGGATGGGACTCGGTCATGTTCATGGATGCGATTATTAACGTTACTGTAGTATGAAGCAGAGCAGGAGCGAGTGTTGTGGAGCTGAACAAGTCCGCTGTTAGCGATTGTTAATGAGACGAACGCGACACGCGCTTCGCGAGCAGATGAACTTTCATTATGCCACAGTTGCCGGCGCCGCATGCGCTTTTCCAGTTGAGGAGGAGGTAACGCAGCTCTGTTTATAATATTACATACATTTGAGTGTGTCGAAAATGATGTTGTAACGTTATCAGCTGTGAGACACTTGTTGCACGCTGCAGTAAGATAGATCGATATTAGAATGTCATATTACATGCTGGATGGCTTATGTTGATAAGTGGCATGCAATTAATTTTAAAACATTGTATGATGGAGAAAATTCTGTATTACTGCTACTAAAAATAAAGCTGCATCTGATTATGCTATGTTAGCTACTTGACAAAAAGTGTTTCTCTGAGGCATGGTACTCGCAAAAAATCAAGAAAATTACATTTAAACAATGAGACTAAACCTGTTGCGCTATATTAGAATTATTTTTCTGTCTATAATGAATCAAAACAGATGTTCCCTTGTCTGTGTTCCCACAGGTAATATATATTAAAGCGTGTTTGGTGTTTCTGTGGTTCTACTGAGGTTAACATTGATATGACACACGTCCCGGATCCTTGGTTAAAATTGCAATTTTCTCATGATTTACAAATAGATAGGGATACATTTGGGATAAAATACTCAACTGAGCAAAATATATAACATTGGCCTAGTGGTTTTTGGATATTTTACTGCAAAAATTTTACATATTGCACCTTTAAACAAAAACGTTAACCTCCCCTCTAACCCCAAACGGCATCTGTTCTCTTTATGACGTATATCTTGGCAGCGGGTGGGACTAAATATCCTCTTCAACCAACTGCAAACTGGTATATAGATCTGCCTTCATGTCAATCAATTCCCAAAGTACAAAGTCAAGTCCCTCCCTGCATTTTTTGCTATTCCAGAAGGTATTTCACTCGGATATACTTCATATTAGGGAAGAAAAGACTATTGCAACTTCCATTTCATGCACTCTTGCAGTTCAAACAGTGAAGCATGATGCTTGCAATGCCAAACTTGTGGGTTTTAATTCTCCGGAAATGCATAAAATGTAGAGGATTTTAAGTTTGCATATGGATGCCAAATTCATAATGTGAATAAAAGGACAGTTTAACTTAATGTTGTATACTTATACATTTTAGGCACTTTTATCCAAACTGACTTAAAGTGCAATAAAAATACACGCATTACTATCACTGAACCCATGACTTTTGTCATTGCAGGGCACAACCACAAACCAAACAATAAAGAAACAAAAAATGTTTTAGGCTGGTGAATGATGAAGTCCGATTTCAAGGGAAAATGCAAGAGACTTGCATGTAGCCTTAATCCCCAAATTACTATGTCTCGCCTTTCTTTGATTAACTGCAATCACCTCAAATATCGTCTGGTCTGCATACTAAAGTTACCGCAGTAATCAGGATTGCGTGAAAGTACAAATTGAACCACGCTCGGGTTATAGGGGTCAGTTTCTTTCACTTTCTGCCTGTTGTAGATGTAATCAGTCTTAGCCAGCCTTAACTTGCTAGTAACGTGTTCCAGCCACAGAGCTAGAGAGACCTGAACGGTCTAAACAGTGCAAGACTAGAACAAAATGGCTGGCCATTAATTGTTTATAACCACGTCTCTCTCCATACCCAGTTTGACCTTACTGTGCACCTGACCAGTTAAGTATATATGAGACTGAGGGTACCTCCAGGGTATTAAGGCGATTGACGCCTTTGTGAGATTTTTCTTTCCCCAATCTCCTAATTGGTCCTATCAAGGGTTATCAGCATAGTGTCGGGTTTTAGAGATAAAAGCAGATAAAATTAAGGACACAACGTTTAAGGCACCTTGTCTGGACTGTGGTGCGACCGGTGTAACTGCGGAGGAGTTTTTCCACATATTTTAAGTATAGTTAAAATACATTTTTTAATTATAGAAATGGCAATGCATATCATTCTAAACTTACAAGCCAATGAGGATGAGTTTTGTCCTCCACTAATTCGTTTTTGACCATTTCGCTAAAATGAACACGTATTAAACTGTTTAATTGCTTTGCTTGGGGGACGCTTTGTTTGTTCGCACATGTCTAAAAATACTGAGGGAACTATTTTTTTATGACAAACAAATATTGTGATATCATACTTCAAAAATGACACCACTCAGATGACGGTTATATAATACCTAGGATTCGTCTTACATAACCACAAAACATTGACAGCATTCTCATACATACTATATACATAGTTTGGTATTTGGTTACTTTGCTGTCTCTCTGCTCAATATTTTAGTGTCTCAACTGGACTCTCACCTCCAGACGATTGCTTCTTATGTCAAATGACTGAAATCAATCATGTCTTGAAATAACTAGATGAAGCAAACAGAAAAAAATTTGCTGAGTCAATGTAAAATTGTATTAATTCTGAGGTTGCTTTAAAACATTTTAAGATATTATAAAGTTTTTTTTTTTTTTTTTTGCAATAGATGTGTAAATTTTTGACCTATGTTTTGTATTTGATAAATATAAGGCATCTGCATGCAAAGCAAAATGGGGTAAAAATCTAGGGGTGTCGTTTGGGTTTTTCTTAAGTTATGACCTTTCTGCAATAAAAGAGTGCTATTTAAGGTGTTTACTTGGCCATAGTTATGTAAGATCATGTGTGCAAAGTATTCTTTCAACTTTGTTTTCTTATAAAACAAGGAAATGCTTTGTCTATATCCTGAGGTAAAATCATAAGAAAAAAAAACCTGTTTGGGGAAATGCTGTAGCTTGGTGGGCAAATATGGGTATAGTGAACATCAAACTAAATCAAAATTTAGATTTTATATTGATTAGAAGCAGCTGATGAAAATGGCCATTACGTCTGTGTACTGTACACAATAACAACTCCGTCCACATAGACGGTGAGCTTTGAAACATTAATGCGTGCACACATACACAAACAAAATGCCCTTAAAGATTAATGTGCTCTCATTGTGGGATCTTACGCTGTTTAGTCTCCGTCCCCGAAAAACTCCACAGGTCATGCCAACAAATCATGATCGCTCTCTCATCTGTCTCAGTGACCTGGACAAACCTTTTTATCCTCTTTAATACTGTATAAAAACCTAATAATCGCTCAAATGAGTTTATCTTGTGACATATGAGTAATAATACCTCAAAAACACAGATGAGAATTTCAATTTTGATTTCAATGTTTAATTAAAAAATTTTTGGCCTATATTTTATATAATTAAATGCTTATATTCCATTCACATATATATATATATATATATATGAATGGAATATAAGCATTTAATTATATAAAATATAGGCCAAAAAAAATTGTGTGTATATATAATATATATATTTAGTGCCAATTAATCGTGATTAATTGGATCCAAAATAAATGTTTGCGTTTACTTAATATATATATATATATATATATATATATATATATATATATATATATATGTGTGTGTGTGTATGTATGTATATTTATTATGTATATATAAATGCCCACACATATAAATATTTTATATGTAAATATAATATATTTTTGCTAAATATATACATGTGTGTGTGCAATTTATATATATGTGTGTGTGTGAAATTTATATGTATTAGCTGTCAAACTATTAATCACATCCAAAATAAGTTTGTTTACATATGATATGTGTGTACAGTGCATATTTATTATATATTTGTATGTGAATTTTCATCAGCCAGACTCCAGTCTTCAGTGTCTAATATGCTGATTTGATACTTCAATGTTGGAAACGGTTGCTGCTGAATATTTGTTTGGAACCTGTGATACTTTTTCCAGGATTCATTGATGATTAAAAAATGAAAAAGAACAGCATTTATTCAAAATGGAATTTTTTTCTAACAATATAAGTCTTTACTATCACTTTAAAAAAAAAAAAAAAAGTTGATTAAAAGTTGCTGATTAAAAGTATTAATTTCTTTCAAAAAAAGAAAGAAAAAACATTACTGTGTATATTGTTACAAAAAATTGCAATTTTAAATGAATGCTGTTCTTTTTTAACTTTTTATTTATCAAAAAATCCTGAAAAAAAAGTATCACAGGTTATAAAAAAAACATTTAGCAGTTTCCAACATTCATAATAAATCAGCATGAAAATTAATCAATTCTGAAGGATCATGGCACTGAAGACTGGAGTAATGGCTGATCATAGAAATAAATTATATTTTAATGTATATTAAAATAGAAAACCAATTATTATATTTAAGCATTTCATTTTTCACAATATTACTGTTTTTTTTCTCTATTTGTGCAGATATATTATATATATATCCCATAAGTGATTTTGTTTGCACTTTAAAAGTGAAAAAAGTCATATGAATTGAAAACAGGAGAATGTTTTCAGCTTTTTAGTATGAATCTTTATTCAGTGTGCCGACGGTAATCCAGATTTATTTTACATTTAAAAAAGAAAATCACTAAAGAAGTGCATACGTTGCTGAGGGTACCAATGCCTTTAATGTTGGATTACTTTTTGTTTAGTTTTGTATGATAAACATTTGATTTTGTGTTAGGTCGACACATAATCATACAATGAGAATCACACAATGAGTCCCTGTTAAATCACACAAAGATGGAGCCATTAAATTTAATATATATTTAATAAAAGGCACTCAGAATATCATGAATAAAATATAGTGCTTAAACAATCAAAATATATCATACAGCCATAGCATACATTCACGAGATGCTAAATGCCATAATGACCGCATAACACTGGCATTATCACCTTCGTCGGTGGGATAATTGTATAAAATCTAAATAGAACTCTCAGGATTTATTGAACAATGACTTTCAATATTGCTATTTTGCCATACTATGACATAAAATACATGCTTAAGGGAATATACGTATGATTTTTTCCATTGACACAATGGAGGGTTGATTTAAATGACATATTTCTACCTCTATTCAAAGCATGATCATTTTATCAAATTCATGAATCTCAAGTGTTTTCATGCATCTTTTACAATGTACAACAGCATGATAAAAAGCATTTTAAGTTCTATATTGCAATTACACGTTAAGTGTCAGAAAAATGCATTGCTAACTGCTGGCATAAGTTTCATTTTCAAGCATCCCTGAAAAGTGCTGTATTGCTTTGCTTTAGTCAGTGCTGAAATGCTACAATCAAAATTTGCTTTGGAAACAAATATATGCTCTCTGTATTTTTTTCAACTTTGCTTTTTACAAAAACATGCAAATGTGCAATATGTTTTATGCGAATAAAGCAGGAAATATATTCTCATAAAAGCCAATTCCTGCAATAAAGAAACATCGAGTTATGGAGCACAGATTTCTATAGGCATAGTGTAATCGCTTAAAAAATAAAACTGTTGTCGTGATGAGCGTAACAGATCTTACTCTTACTCCAAAAACAGAAATTGTACTCTTATGAATGACAATATCTCATAAGTGAAAATCTTTTGCAATCACGGGCAAAGACGGACATATGCCTATCTGCATGATTGTTTTCACATAGCTATGGATGTTATTAATATGCTTGTAAGATAATCATTTTTCCTGCTCTGCTCATAATATAAATTTGTTACATTGTGTAAGTCCTAAACATTTACAAGTAAGTCTTTAGGCTGGATGATATATTCACTGCAATCTTTTCCATCTTTTAGTAGCGGCTGATCGCTCATTGGTTTCAGTATACAGTACATGCACTGTGCGATCATGCTTTCTGCCTTAAAGGCTTGTCAAGTCAGCTTAAATTAGTGTGATACAATTGAAATCTGTTCTTAAATAACACTTGTTGCCTCCACCAACAGAAAGGACCTAAATTAAAGCTTCTTTTATGTGTACTCCGTTTGACCGACAAGTAACTTTTTTTAGTGGCTAGCCCATATAAATTCATGCTTAAATTCTTGTGCGTTTTCCAGCCATACATATCGATGTGCATAACAAGTAAGGCGGATAGTAGGCCAATGAAGCCTTTAGTTAAAGGAATAAGTGCTGTGTATCCTACTGGCTATCATCAATGCTTTCATATAGATTCGGCCAAACAAGAGACAAGATATGATATGAAATTGCCAAGAAAAGGTATGTACAAAAACTTTAAGTCAGCATAGAAAGATTAAAAAAAAAAAAAAAAAACCCATCTCACCCTAAAGATAGAGTTAGTGTCTCGTTCTGTGTGTATACTGACAAAAATAGAAACACCAGAGAAATGTGGGACGAGCAGCAAGCAGATGCTGCCACAGCATGGTGGGTCATCCAAATATAACATACTTGCATGCTTAAGATACTGTATTTAAATTCAAAACAGACCTGATTATGAATGACAACTACCAGGACTGTTAGAAGAGACATCCGGTGACATTGAAAGATGGATAACAGTTTGGCATAAGCTTTTTCTCTCACAAGCAGCAGGGACAAAAGGTGATGTCAGTGCAAAACTCTAAAGGAACGATAACATCAGCAAAAGATGGTGCTGGGTGGATGCTCAGAGTGCAGATTCATGATTCCTCGGCATTAATTTGAGGGATTCGGCAACACAGGCACTTAATCGCGATTAATTAAATGCTTGTTTTGACCTCAGTCAAATGGAGCCGTTTGCCTCGTAAATGATGACATGAGTACTTTTTTTTGTCTTCTGTGATTCATATTCCTTTTTCAGTTCAGTGCATTTCAGTTTGTATTACTGTAAAGCCTTAAAGGGATGTTCCTTACGATATTTTTTGCTTCTTTTTTGGAGATAGTGCTTCTGAGGTTTTATAGTCAACCATCTGTCTTTTTAGCAGCTTTTGGCTAAATCAGCATCCTGTTCGAGTTCTCCCATTGAAACAGCACATTATGCAAAGGTACTGTCGGTATATGCATAGCATCAGGTATATATGTAGAACTCTTAAGCAGTTGTCAAACCATAAAACTGAGAGTTTCTAAGTGCATTGTTGTACAGTCATTATTGCTAGTCAGGTGAAATATACCAATCCTTATGGAATGCCATTTTTTCCTGTCTGCCAATTCCCATTGCTCTTGTCCAGCGAGTAATTGCTTTCATACTTCTCCTCAGTGCTGCTTTTTTGATTTGCAGCAGCCTCAGCAGCGGCGTCAATCATGATTTTGTCCGCCTGCTCCGTTTCACGATGGTAGAAGTAGTTGAAGTTGGAGACGATGACGGGAACGGGAAGTGCAATGGTCAGCACACCAGCAATGGCACAGAGGATCCCAACCATCTTCCCCCCCAATGTGATAGGGCACATGTCACCGTAGCCGACCGTTGTCATGGTGACCACAGCCCACCAGAATCCTTCCGGGATGCTCACAAACTGAGTATCAGGTTCGTCAACCTCAGCAAAGTAAATGGCACTGGAGAAGAGGATGACGCCAATGAAGAGGAAGAAAATAAGCAAGCCCAGCTCTCTCATGCTGGCCTTCAGGGTTTGGCCTAGAATCTGGAGGCCCTTGGAATGGCGGGACAACTTGAAGATCCTGAAGACACGCACTAATCGGATGACACGTAGCGTGGCCAGAGACATGTTCTGGCCGGCGGTGGGGTCTTCTCCGTGGGTGGCCATCAGTTCCGTTATGACGGTAATGAAGTAGGGCATAATGGACACAATGTCAATGACGTTCATGATATTGCTGAAAAAATCGCTTTTGCTGGGGCACACCACGAAACGAACTCCAAGCTCAAAACAGAACCAAATGATACAGATGGTCTCCACCACAAAGAAGGGGTCAGTAAAGACAGAGGCCAATTCCTTAGGATGAGGTGTAGGGGACAGGAGGGTGCCATTGGCGTCACGGGTTAAGTTGACAAACGCAGGTACATATTCACGTTCATCACGGAACTCTGGGAGCGTCTCCAGGCAGAAGATACAAATTGATATAGTGATGACAAAAACGGACACTAAGGCCACTGACCTGGCAGCGCTGGAGCTCTCTGGGTACTCAAAGAGCAGCCAAAATTGACGGTGAAGCTCACTGGTTGGAAGTTGAGGCTCAGGGTCTTTGATGAAACCTTCATCTTCCCTGAACTGTTCCATGACCTCATGCCCCAGTCGATAGAACACTATCTCATCCGCAAACACATCCAATGGCACGTTCGCTGGCCTCCGAATCTTTCCTCCGGACTGATAGAAATACAAGATTCCGTCGAAGCTGGGGCGGTTGCGATCAAAAAAATATTCGTTCCTCATGGGGTCAAAGTAGTCAATCCTTCTCATAGGATCTCCCAGCAAGGTATCTGGGAACTGATTTAAAGTTTTGAGCGTTGTCTCATACATCATCCCTGAGACGTTGATAACAACTTTTTGTTCGCCTTCTTCGAGTTTCTCCTTTTCTGCAAAATAGTCCTCGCAATCCTTGGCTACTTTTCCTAGGAGAGCCTCATTGGGACTTCCCTCGCTGCTCATCAGAACCTTCCAGTTGGAGATTAGACTGTTGCAGCTCGAAGTTCCTTTCTTGCTGAGTGTTGGTGGAGAGGCTGTTGAGTGCCTTGGACGTCTTCCTCTTTGAGGTGAGTGTGTGGGTGAATTTATGCCACAGGTCCCCTGTCTTGGTTCCGGGGCATCTGAGGTGGGTGAGGTCGGATATCCTGAGTCGCTCGGGTCTCCTAGGTTGATTCCGATGTCGTCCAGGTTCTCAAAGTTGACTAGAGGAACCTCCATGGCCTCCCTCCCCTCCCTGGGGCTGAGCTTAGGCTCCTAACCCAGGATGAAATGACAGACAAGCAGCCAAAAGCACAGGCTAGCCAGCCCACTGTGCACCTCCAAGTGCAAAAAGATCAGGGAAGATTCAGGCTGGTTCTGCAGCAGAGAGCCGAATCCCTAGATAGTGTCACCTGATCTGCAGATAAAGACAAAGGGAACAAACCAGTTGTGTTATTGCATGGTAGGTTAGGTTGCACCTTAGTCAGGCTAGGAAACGAAGCAATCTAAAGTAATGTAAACTCTACAACAAGACAATGAAAAAAGAACAAATAGAGGTTTAAAATCTTAGCTAACATGATCCACACAACTGCAGTCCATTGAAAATTAAGCATACACATAATAGGTTAAAATTAAGATCGTCATGGTTTATTCATCATCTTGTTGATTCAAATCTGTTTGACCTTCTTTTCGAGGCTTTCAAAACTACCATTAAAGTATAATGAAAGTCTTGAGGGCGATATTCCACGTCTTCTGAAGCTTTGTATGAGAAACAGACTGAAATTTTAACAGTCATTGGATCAGTCTGATGCATTAACAAGTAATTCAAACCTGTCTTGCTAGCTTAATCAGCCAATTCAGTGAAAAGATTTAACCCAAAGGAACAATTCAATAGAGACGAGAACAAACCCAACACCTCTACTAAAAGAATCGGTTAGCTCTTCTTTTCTCACAAACTTTCATTTGCACCAAATAAGAGCTAAAGCACATGTCATGAATGATTTTCACTGAATAATGACTTATTTGAACAAATATTGTGGTACTTTAATGGCACTTTTTAAGTCCTACAGTTTTTATAGCGTATTTCATTAGGGTGAGTAAATGGTGACAGAATTTTCATTTTTGGATGAACTAATCCTGTAAGAATATATATATATAATATATATACAACTAACAGATCTTAGTCTCTCCTTGAAAAGTCCTTGAATGTGCCTAAACAAACATAAATAATGCATTCAAACTGAACATGTTTTCCTGTCCTCTCTGTCTACTGCCAAGTGCGCTTTATAGCTGAGAACGGCACTTAATCATCATTTCTCCCTTATGGCCTCCCGTGGCAACACAGACACTTTAATTCACATCTTTTGTATTGTAGTACAGGTGTTAAAACAGCAGTAGACCTGTACTTACACTGCTGCGTTGCATATGGAATTATTATTGCTCAACAAAAGGGACCTTTGTCAGATTCAGAAATTGTAAGCAGACACAAATCTGTGGTTAAAGACTTATTTAGGATTAGTTTTGGGAGAGTAAGTATTGAGAAATTCAACACATGAACTTAAAGATTACTTCACCAAAAAAAGAAAAAGTAATCAATTACCCACCCTTGTTGTTCCAAACCCATAAGACTTTTGTTCGTCTTCGAAACGCATAAAGATATTTTAAATGAAATCTTAAGTGATTTCTCTCCCTCCATTGAGAGTCCACATAACTACCACTTATAAATATTGATCAGCGAACATAAACAGGAGCTCAACCATACTTGCTTGATGCGCGAGAACAAAACTCATTGGTTCTTACGATAGCTCAATCGTGCTGCTTAACATATGAGGATTAACCTCATTGGTTCTCAGACGTCTAGCAAGCATGCTTGAGCTTCCGTTTACCATATCTGATGCGTGCACTGATTAATGTTTATGTGAATAAAAGCCTAAATTCAATCTGTTCATCATATAAAGTGATCGTGTGTCTTCAGAAAATTTGGACTTAAAGGGTTAGTTCATCCAAAAATTAAATTGCTATCATTAATTACTCACCCTCATTTCAACCCCGTAAAACCTTCGTTCGTCTTTGGAACACAAATTAAGATATTTTGATGAAATCCGAGATGTTTTTTCATCCTCCACTGACTGCAAAGCCATTAACACTGTCAAGGCCCATAAAAGAAGTAACGACATTGTCAAAACAGTCCATGTGACTATAGTGGTTCACCCTTAATGTGATGAAGCGACGAGAATGCTTTTTATGCACAAAAAAACAAAACTAACAAATTTATTCAGCATCTTCTCTTCTGTACTTTCATGAGAGTGCCACGCCATATGTGCCACATGGAAGAGCAGTTGTTGAATAAATTTGTTAGTTTTATTTTGAAATCCGAGACGGATGAAATCAAAGTGACAAAGTGGTAGTTGCGTAGCTGTCTATGGAAGGACATAAATCTTTCAGATTTCATTAAAAATATCTTCATCTGTGTTTTGAAGAAAGTCTTGGGACTTGGAATGACATGAGGGTTATTAAATGACGACAGAATTTTCATTTTTGGGTGAACTAGCCCTTTAATGTTTCATGTTTAATGTTAATATTCATGTTAGTCTTTTTGATATCTTCTGTGCCATTGATTCCATAAACAGTAATTTTGACTCATTATTCAAATACAACAAACATTACAAAGAAACCAAAAAATATTTTATTTATTTTTGTAAATACAAAAGGCACTTATTAATGTAATTGCATGTAAGATATAAAATTTGATATATATAGATATATAATATATAAAATATAATATTTTCTAAAAATATTATATTTGATTGCATATAAAATGTGTAATTTAAGCTGTAAACTTGCTTCAATCATTATATAATCTGTGGGACTACTGTTCGAGGTGGATGAACTTCTGCTTATGTTACCAGTAGGTGGAGTTTCAGGTAAGCAATGTATTGTTACTTCATTTCCTTTTCTATAATCCTTGCACATATCATGTGAAAGTTACTGTATTTACCATCTTTACACAAAATTAGTTATTGGGTTTTAACTTTAAGTAATTACACTAATCTTATGTTATTTTTAATTATGTATTATTATTTTATAAATGAAGCAATTGTCCCATTAACTTCCATTTGAATTATAATGTAAAGTTTTCTGTGCATTATGTTTTAATGGAGTAGCAATCATAACTTACTATGGGATTTAACATCAAGAGCGATCTTCTATGCACCAGTGCCCTACATTAAAATATTGGTTAGTAATTATTATTGTTTGTACAATCTTATGGGTGAGTTGAAATTAATTTCAGAGGTAATCGACAGAATCTATCATTTTTTATGTTGTTTAACCCAGAACATTCCATCAATATACACAGCCGCTTTTGGATTCCAGTGCTGTTCCTCTCAGGGTCTGCATTCTGCCAGGGTCAAAGGTCTAGTTCAGGCCTCTTATCTACAGCGTTCCATTTTCCAGAGTTTAATAGAGACCGGTAACCATAACCTGAACAGAGGATTTAAACAGCTACCCCTCGTACCACTTGACACCATAGAACCCACAGCCGCCAAAGAGAAAAGCTTCTGGCTCCATGACAGCTTGTGTGGCTACACTGGAAGGTAACGCACACCTCTCACCTTCGCTCCGCGTTATATTCCATTGACCCTATTAGTATACAGCAGGGCCTATCTTTTCCATTGTCAGAGGAGTATTGTTGGATGGGTGGGTTACATGAGCGTTCTGTTTCATTTGGCCACATTTTTTAGAGCATTGGCAAGATGCACCTAGTTTATATGGTAAATGCATGTCTGCAGTGCTGGTGTTTAGTTTTGCAGGAAGTTTCAGACAGTGCTCAAAGATGAAGAACCGCATCACACTGCCTAAATTGTTATAGTTCTGTATATACCCAGCTATAGTGGCCAAATATCTCTGACACTGTACAGTATCTGCATATATCTTAAAGGGAGATTTTACCCCCCCAAAATAATTTAGTCATTCTCACCCCCCCCCCCCCCCCCCCCAAACCTAAATGTGTTTCATCTCTCTGCAGAACACAACAGAAAATTATTTTTGTCTATACAATGAAAGTCACTGGAATTCAATCCCAACATTTTTCAAAAATTTTCTCTTGTGTTCCATAGAAGAAATAAGAGTTTGGACCAATCTGAGGGTGATCAAATGATCGCAGAACTTCTATTTTTAAACTATCCCTGTGATCTATTCTTTTCAGGAAAATTTGCTTTTTACTCATTTTGCATCTTAAATGTTCTCTACTGCCTTTATTTTCCTTGTAGACTCTTCTCAGACAGACTTATGTTACACAATTGTAATATTTCCGGCTGCCTTTGTTAACCATATCCCATGCACTCCGCACCTTTTGTTTATTTATTATTTATTGTACTTCTTTATATTTATTTATTTCCTACATTATTCAACTGCAACTGCGACGACCTTGTGAAAGCAAAGGAAACTAATCTCATTAAACCTGTTCAATGACAATAAGGAATTCAGTCAGACTTAATTGATGTGTGTGTGTGTGTGTGTAATAAATATATATATACACACTATGATATCAGTACAACTGCTGGGTTTACAGTTCTTTTTTAGAGATTCCCATATAACGGTACAGTTATGTTGTGAGGGCAGGTTGGACAAAGGTTACAAGTGACAAAAGCTTCCATCCTTATCCTGCAGTGCTTAGTCTGGGGAAAATGCTGAAGATGTGAAAATGCACCACGGACAGAGATGACATCTATATCCTTCAACTGTGTGTGTGTGCGCTCACGTGTGTCTAGAAGATTGATCACCAACGTGTGGGAAAGTTTCCCCACATGCATCACAGGTACAAACCCATTGTTTTGTTTTAAGCACCTCTGGGGCTGGTCACTACCGTGTGCACGTGTACAGGCACATTATATAAGTATTGCACTGTATGTGCTAGATCGTATGCATGTGAAAATACAGTATTATATATCTGACTCATCACAAATCATTCTCCTGGCTCGAATCACAGAAATTAGACAATATGCTATAGCAGTCTTGGTTCTCAAGTCGGACAGATATTACCTGATTCGTATCAGCACAGAAGGTTTTCTAACACATTTTCAACACTGTTTTCTCTCCCTTGAATGTCATTCTAAGCTGTATGATTTTCTTTCTTCTGTTGGACCATACAAATGACTTCTAATGTATCAAATTCAAAAACAAAACAGACATTACTCAAAATGTCGTCTTTTCTGTTCCACAGAAGACAGAAAGTCATATAGCTTATGGAAAGTATAGTAAATGATGACATAATCGTCATACGTGGATGAAAATGTTTCTGTTAGACCTGTGCTGCTACGAATCAGGTAATATCTATTTGATAAATACATTTAAATTGAGTATATATAATGTATATATAATTGGTTATAATGAACCACATAATTCAAAGATTTACTAACAAAGATATTTAAATTTACATATAAACATTTAAGTAATTAACTTTCCAGTATAATTTTCCTTCAGACATCGGAGAGTCCAATTCTCACTATTAACTACAACCTTTGCCTTTATTAAACTCCTAATTACTGCTTATTAATAGTTAATAAGGTAGTTGTTATGTTTTGGTATTGGGTAGAATATGGCCATGCAGAATAAAGCATTAATCTGCTTTATAAGTATTAATAAACAGCCAGTATCCTAGTCATTATGATAAGCAACTAGTTAATAGTGAGAATTGGACCCTAAACTAAAGTGTTACCAAATATTCATTCCAAAAATCCTCCGTCTTCTAGCTCAAATCTAACATCAAACCAAACAACAAATTATTTCTAATTCTAACCTTTATCTCACTTCTCAGTTCTTAAAGCTCGATACACAATCAGACCTCACAGCACATCCTGTATAAAATAATGTTGCTCGACAGAGAGAACACATTTTATCTTTCTAAACTTCTGTAACAGCTCCATTCACTTCCAATGAGTTCTTTTCCATCGAAATTTGATCAAAAGTCTTACTAAGAACCATATCCTTTCGATAACAGCGTCCAAAGAACAGAAATCGCATGCTTAAGCCCATCTTTGAAAACAAACACGGATAAACGCTCAAAGAAATACCCACCAGGAAGAACCTCTGGCGTAGGACGGTCCTTCTGTGAGCACTCTGATCCAGGATGAATGGGGCTCCTCTTTTTGCCTCTGTCCCTCTCTAGCCTTGCTCCTCTTCTCAGCCTGCATTGCAATCAGATTTCTGCACACCCTTGTGTTCTGTTTAAGCTCGCTCTCTTTCAGTAATCTTATGCCTCCTGAGTAACTTGAGACCCACGGCTGCCATCAGGGAGACGCACAAGCTCACACACACACCTTACCTTTCGCATCTGGCTTGGCTTTAAACCTTATACCAGGTTCTCCTTTCTGTGTGCGTCTCTCTCGCTTTCTGTCTGTCTCTACTCGGGTGCCGAAGTGTTGGGGTGTCAGAGGAGGACCCCACAGTGCTGGAGCCAGCAAGAGCTCTGCGGGGCAAACAGAGCTGAGTAAAGGACGGCTGGACTTGAGCTCCTGCCGAGTAAGCAAACAGAGCAACATCTCCAGAGCGCGAGAGCACGCACACACTTATACACCAAGCAGACTCACAGTTACTCTCATTCACACTCGGAAGTTACATAGACATACAGTATGCGGTTACACAGACACTAGCGTAATACAGTACTAATACTATTATTGTATATGTACATACTTGGAAAACCAACTTGGAATGTTGAAAATTTCAAGTTTAGAGTTAGAAAAGTGTGAAGGAACTGCACTGAACATTGAAATTCCAACTTGGAAACGTCAGTTTCACAGAATTGACCCTTCGCCGGCAGTTTGATTGATAGGTGATCTGACCAATCATTACCCTGAATCCGCCATTTTGTCCGACAAAGCAGTCAGGGGAGTTAGTAGATTAACGTCGATGAACTTGAAAAATTGTGTGTGCTCACGTCTTTCCGCTCTTGAAACAACATTCCTTCTGATGTTCATTCATGTTTATTTGATGCTGTAAATGAACTAGAATGAAGAGATGATCGGTTCACGAGCCGCTTGAAGGAGCTGCACATTAACGACACATTAAAGAGACACTATACGTACAGTATGCTTTGACTTTTACCTTCCAGTGTGATGGATGAAAAGGAATAATATCCATTAAATTCTCTTTCTTGGCTCATTTGATGGCCAAAAGGTAAGTCATTTTTACATGCGCTACTGTTCAAAAGTTTTTGAAAGAAGTCTTCTAAGCTCCAGAGGCAGCATTTATTTGATCAAAAATACAGTAAAACTGTAAATTTGTGAAATAGTATTACAATTTCTATTTGAATATATTTTGAAAAGCTAAATTTTCAGCAACGGTAGTGTAAAATTGGTTTAATAATGTAACATTTTTTTAATTTTCAAAGATGATAGCTGGACAGCACCTGCTGAATTAAACATGCAATGAATGAGGTCATATGACAATAATGTGGCATACTACTGATTGATACGATTATTGTGGAACAAAGCATATTTAGTAGCGAGCTAGTGTTCTATTCTGAACATTTCCACACTTTTTAATGAGCAGGAAAACACACACACACAAACACACACGTTAGTATAATGCACACATGACATATGTTTCAGCCTCTTTCCATAATATCAGCTCAGGGGACCTGAATTGGCATCACTGTCAAACACATAAGCACACACATTTAACTCGCATAGAAACACACACAAATCAGATCACATATATCTCAGCCTCCTTCCTCCCCCATCAGCTCAGGAGACCTGACTCGGCACCCAGTATCGCTGTCAAACACACACCAGTGTGTACGATCTCGCACACACAAACATCTGCAGCAGTGCTCGGCAGCGATTCAGCTACACAGCTCTGTCCAGAACTTTAAACTGCTTATACAGGAGATCCAGTGCAATTCTGTTTAGGGTCCAGAGGCAGAAGTGAAAGGGGCCATTCATCAAGTCTTCTTTTAGCTATTTGCTGATGTCTGGCAACTGCAAATGAGACATACAAAAGGTAAGAATGTATCTAAAAGTGCTGCAGGACACTGATTTGGTTCCAGACAATCTGCATGTCTCTATAAATGTTCAGCAGAGCCTGAGTAAGGGTTTTCAGTAGGTCGCTCACCAAAAAGTGCTGAATGTTCCACTGTGGAACTCAAGCAAAAGGTGAGGAGAAGTTGAATGTCACCCAATTATTGATTGACGGAGGGCCGTGAGACATTGGTGGCCTAAGTGTTCGCTGTATCAGTTGATCGAATATGTGCTAACCCATCATACTTTGAACAGTGTGAATGCATGTCATGCTTTAGTTTCAGGGATGACACAACCACGGATCGTTCATGGACCGCCTGATGCATGTTGAACACAACAGTGGCTGGCGTTTTGCAGTTACCAAAAGTTTGGGTTTTTCACCGCTTTATCTTGTCATGTTTTCAAAGGTACGTAACCGGCTACTGCTGTGATGGTCGTCCAACTTGTGTTTTGACATTTTAAAGCTGCAGTCCTTGACTTTTTTTTGGTTAAAAATGATCCAAAATCAATTTTTGTGCAAGTACATAATGAGGCAGTGTTCAAAACTATTTCCTTACCTTAGCCCGATTCACAACCGTAAGCTTTTAATAATGTGTTCTAATTTGCGTGGTACTGGTAGGTTTCCACGGACCGCAACATTCTCCCCTTCTTCTCACGCTGTATCTTTTAAAAGCTGCAGTGAATGTTGGTTGAGTCGCCCAAAATTTGCTGCATAAGTTTTGCATTTTTATCAAGGCATGAACAGTTCACAATTTTTAAACCTTTAAAAAAAACATTCTGTTCAGATGGGCTCTTCCTTTGTGTTCGGGTGTCTTTGGGCCAGAAAAAGCTGAAAAATTTATGCTTATAGTCCAAAAGTCTCATTATGCGAAACTACATCCCACAAACATATTAGTGTCAAAATTACAATCAATACTAAGAAAATTTCCTAGTTGTTGCCCACTGCATTTGATGAACCACCCAGGCCTGTGCTCTCAAAGCGCTAGAGAACTGATCCTTCGGCACTCATTTTGTTACATAACACCTGAATTGATTCAGTAGTCTTGTTCTCATTCACTATGTACATCATTCATTGTAAAGCTGAGGTTTCTACTTCAACAACACTTGCTTTAAAACAACACGTGACTTTTGTTTGACGCACAATAACCGCACCTGAGAAAAACAGTCACGAGTCAAATTTCATCTAAGCTGATTCAAACACAGTTGGCAGTTTTTGTGTCAACTAAAGTAGCTACTGAGAATTAATTTGAGCTTGTCTATGCATATGATAATGGCATACAAAGGACTGTGAGGGGCAATTAGTGCAGTGTCATATTCCATATAAGAGCAAAATCCCTCATTCTACATCCCAGGGTTCCTGCACGCCGGAAGGCTGACTGTAATTCATTCTTGACATCCTTGCCAACTTAAGCAGAACTGCTGCCAGGAGGCGAGGGTTCGCTAGATTAACAGAAGGAACGCCCAGTCATGAATTTGAAACGGGAGACAGAAAGAGATAAAAATGAGAGAGAATGTAATCTACTGCAATCTTGCCTGACACAAAATGGTAAAGAGGGAAAAATCCAGTCAGAGTTGAATGTTTTATAATAATAATGGAAACGTTGGTGGACTCATGTTTTGCAAGGGTTAGTATTTTGATTTTTTTCATAGGTAAATGATTTTGACTAGTTTAATAAAAAAAAATTTTTTTTTTATAATTATTAAGTAAATTTAATCTAATTGTAAGCACTGTGTGTGTGTTTATGTATATATGTGTATATATATATACATATATAATGTGTATATTTTCTTTTTAATTGTCTTAAGTAAAGTGAAGCCGGCTACAGTTGCTTCGTTTGCATTGCGGCATCACACCCATTAAAGGATTGAGCTGCAGGTTCCCGATGAGGCCAGAAATGATCCATTCACCCAGAGGGATGGTGCCTATAAAGGGTTCTGGATGCAGTCCAGAGCATCACTCAGATGGTATAAATCAGCAAAAGCCCCTATAAATAGAGAAAGAGGCTGTAGTTTATGTAGTGATTTTGGAATTGTCCTTGTAATTTTTTGAGAGACCACTCAATTGTTAGAGAAGTTAACGATTTCTCATAAAACAGACCAAGATCCACTTAAGAGTCCCACCTAATTTGGAAGCATACCTGCCAGTTTTGGAAGCAGCCTGTTAGCACGGCGAACCCTCTTAATTATTTCCGCAGCGGCTCTCACAGGTGCGCGCCAGCTCTCCAGAGTCGTTTACACTTTTATCAGTCTCATTCTGTGGAGCCATCTGGCCGGCCTATTGTACAGCAGCAGAGCGCCCCACAACACCGGTGTTGTTGCGTTGGTTAAGCAGAAGCAATCTGGCATGCAAAAAAGCATATTGGAGAATCAAGGTTTAAACTGAGCTACATCTGAAACTAATGGTGCCTGAAGCTAGCCGTGCCCCTCCTGATTATTCATAGCTGGAAAGCATGGGTTGATGTTTTTAGGGCAAATTTCCCAGAACAAACTGTTTCACACTAACTTGCATATATTGCAATATTTTTTCCATCTATAAACTTTTTAACATTCATGCTTTGTACTCATTCTGTCCTTAGAGACACTGTGTGCAGAAAGAGTGATTACAAATATTTACTTCTTTTTTTTGACCCCAAAAAGTAGTTGTACACTTATACAAAAATATGAATTGCATTGCAAGGTAATCTAAATTAAGCGTAATGTAATGTCAAATGATGACAGACCTTGAAACTGGACAACCAGAAAGTGTATTCATTCACACCATTCAAAGGTCTGGGGTTAATAAGTCGTTTACACTTTATTTTGATGGTCCCCTTTAGACTTTCATTGTTGGCTATAAGTAACGTTGCACTTACATATCAACTAACTCATAATTCGAGTATTAGTAGACTATTAAAGGGATAGTTCACCCAAAAAATTAAATTTATCCCATGATTTTAATTTATCCCCCCACCCTCAAGCCATCCTAGATGTATATCTTCTTTCAGATGAAAGCAATCAGAGATGTATCTAAATATATAAATATATAGAGTCACGGGTTACTCTTGTAGTCGACTTGCTCAGTATGCATACAGTTGTCTGGCGGAAGCTAGTTATTATACTTAATAAAGTTTTAAATATGGATATTTTTCTTACAAAAACCCATCGCTTCACTTCAGAACCCCTTTATTAACCACCATGAAGCTGTATGGAGTACTTTTGCGATGGATGGAGGCATTTTTTTGGGGGGGCCTGTTTTTTTTTAAAAACAGGCCCCCCAATCACTAGCATTATAAAGCTTGGAGGAGTAAGCATATTTTTAAATATGTCTCTTACTGTGTTCATCTGAAAGAAGATAGTCTGATACATCTAGGATGGTTTGAGGGTGAGTAAATCATGGATAGTTTTAATTTTTGGGTGAACTGCCCCTTTAAGGGGAATTAGAGTTAGTAGAATAAGTTGCCATGTACTTGCAAAGTTACTTACAGTTAACAGAATATCTATAGGGGACCATCAAAATAAAATATTACCTTTTAAGTCTATTTTTTATTAATACATTTATTCAGCATTGATCAAAATTGACATTAAAGACATTTATAATGCTACCAGAGATTTATATTTCAAGTAAATACTGTTCTTTATATTAATTAAATTTCCAGAAAAATATTAAGAAGCTGTTTTCAACATTGCTAATGATAAAAAAATGTTTTGAGCATCAAATCAGCATATTAGAATGATTTCTTAAGGATCATGTGACATTGAAGACTGGAGTGATGATGCTGAAAATTCAGCTTTGATCACAGGAATAAATTACATACTAAAGTTCTTTTAAATTGCAGTAATATTTATAAAATATAACAATCTAATGTATGTAATACATGTAAATTTAACAATCTTACTCTTAATCTTATATATATATATATATATATATATATATATATATATATTAAAACATTTGGCACAATTAAATTTTTTTTTTTTATTTTAATATAAAGTGTCTAAATGTTTCATTTTGAGCACTGCAAATAAGTACACAAATAAGTAAATATATATTTTTTAATCTTAAACCTATACATAATATTGACTTGAAAATCGTTCTTCTGCTGTTTAAAATAAATTTCACCAGGCTGGATATTTATTGACATTCGTACATTTTTAAGTATGGCTTAAGTGTCCAAAATACTTTTTGTGGCCACTGTAATATGGCTATTTTGTGGCGTGTCAAGAGTTAACCGTCTCTCACCTGTGTAGTCTTACGTGTGAAATGAGACTTAGGCTATTAAGGTGTACAGTTTGTCTATAGTATTTCACAGTCCTGCCCACATTGAAGCAGACTGTCTATCACCCTAGCAACACTCTCACAGACTCTCACAGACTCTCACAGACTTAGGGGCTCTCCGTTTGACACAGGCCAGGCTGCTCTTCTCTGCTGTACGCGATCAATAGGGCTGAGAGTAATGGAATGGCTCCATTGATTTTATGCAGTCCAATTCACTTACAACGAGATGATGCTTTCCATAAACAAATGGGTTTTAACATTTACACCTCTTGGGTCTTTAGTTATGCTCGCATTGATTCTTTAAATTGTTTACAGGCTGGTTATGAAAATTGGTCCGGCGGTAAATTTAACATCGAAACTGCTCTATGTTATGCGTTCATTATATTACTAAATTATTTTGTGTTTAGCAGAGACTTAATGTACATGTTAGAGGGCAACCACCTGAGAATAACCTGCGGTTAAAGGGATAGTTCACCCCAAAATGAAAATTTTGTCATCATTTACTTACCCTGATGATGTTACAAAACAGTATGAGTTTCCTTCTTCTATTGAACACAAAATACGGTATTTAAAAGAATGTTGGACTTCTGTTTGATTACCAACATTATATAAAATATGTTATTTTCTGTTCAACAGAAGAAAGAAAATCATACATGTTGGGAACAACCTGATGGTGAGTAAGTGATGATGACATTTTCATTTTTTGGTGAACTATCCCTTTAAGCACCTTGCTCAATGTAAGGTGAACTGTCTGTCATTCTATATATGGAAATCAAAGTTTAAGTTTTATATATATTATTAGTAGGATAGAATTAACAAAATTAGTCAAAACAGTTTTGAGCTATATGTTTTCTGAAAACCTGAACACAAAACCTCTGCTAGAGCTTTAAGGAAGTTAGACTTTGACTCAAATCCTTATACATCCCTTGGGTCAACAATCCCTTATGCATAATATAAAAGGAATTTAGTTTATAATTATTTACTTAGAGAAGCATTTTCCATTTTTAAAAATGAGTGAGAACAAAAATGTTGTTTCATTTTGTCCTTTGACACATTGTTACGTATTTCTGTCCTTTACTCAGTGAAGTTCCCTCTGTAGTAGACATTCTGCTTGTACAGATACTGTGTGGTGCTGAAACTTGATCTAAGGAGTCCTTGTGTTGTTGCACACTGCCCCTAGTGGACAAGAGCAGAATCGTCTGCTTACAGGAATAGTGTTTAGAAAAAGCCACTGCAGTACTTTTATTGGATGCTTTTAAATCACTTCCACTGTACATATATATATATTTATTTTTACTTAATGCATGAATTTATATATGTATCATATGTGTGTGTGTATTTAAGTTCATGCATTAAGAAAATTAAGAATTGTTTTATTGCATTGTGACTTATTTTTTGCATTGTAGCTGTTAAGCACAGCAGCAATATTAAACAATATTTAAATTGTTTAGTATCTGTCAAGTACAATTGTAAGTATACATCCTAAACCTTTATAACATTAGGAAGTCAAGAAAGAATTAAACCTCTTCACCTTTATCTGTAGTCGGCTCTGATAATTCTCTCTTTTTTGCATTCATTTAAATTCATGTTACCTTAACCAATATTATCTATGACATTTCTGTTGCTTTCCATATAGGAAAGATTCCCTGTTGGAGAGAGACGATGCTGAGCTTGCAGTTGGTGATGAAATATTAACTCATGCTGGGTATTTTAAGACTTCTCATATCTCTGGTTGGTTACGAGAATCATACCGCACCTTACATCTCTAGACTCAGCAGGAGACACAATCATATAGATTTATGATGGAGGTTATAAATCTGAGGAGGTTTATGATTAGAGACTGAAAGAAAAACTAAAAAGAGTTTAGACTAAGAGGAGTTTTGACTCAGTCTGTGTCAGGGAAAGCCCTTGCCATATTCCTTCCCATAGCGGCCCATTTATTCGTGGTTGTATTTGTTAATATAACGTACCCATGGATTTATTCTTAACATCTCTGTGATTTAGTTGATGTTTTTTTTTTATCTTTTAGAAAATAACTGACATAAGCAGCTAAATCCAACAGTATGTGGCATATCTGTGGTAAACAAACACAGCCGGGCAGGGCAGTGTGAGTGAAGTATGCCCCGACCTCCCTCTGGTTCAGCAGTTTTCCATCTCTCAGGGTGGAGGGTGTGGCTCAGGAGCCCGTGTTCTTGGATCTGAGTCCAGGCCATATGGCAACTGAACACTTGGGAGCTGAAAGGAGATTTGAAAACTGTCATTGGTGCAGTGTTGCATTATAAAATAAGTTTTTTTTCCTTAACAAGATTACAAGCAGCTACCAGTTTGTTACTTCCAGGTAAGGGCATAATCACCCAGTATTTACTGTAAAAACTGTCAGAGTATATGTTTTGTAGATAGTAATAATAATCATACAATATGATGAAGCTTTTCAAAGTGGTTTTCAGCCAGGTCAATGAAACCAAAAAAATAAAATGTACAGTTATTATTATTTTAATATGTATTTGTATTGCAACGTATTGTCATAGCATTTAAGGACAGCAACAGATGAATATTTAAATTGTTTAGTAAATCTGTTAAGTATAGTAGTACAAAAGTATACATCAACGTCATTTTTGTTGTACTAAATTTAATTTAAAATGAAATGTTGTTAAAAAAAAAGGTAATTTTCATTATTTTATTGAAAATTTAGGTCAAGATGTGCTTAATTATCATTAAATAAATTAATAATTTAAGAACACTTTATTAGTAACACTTTATTTTGATGGTCCACTTTCAATATTCTACTAACCAAGTAACTTTGCAACATGTCAACTAACTGTAAGTAGAATGTCTGCTTAATATTTAACCCCAACAAACATTCTACTAAGTAACCTCTATTCTATTCTAAGTAACTAATGAGAGTTAGTTGACTTGTAATTGCAAAGTTGCTTAGTTAGTAGAATGTCTAAAGTGGACCATCAAAATAAAGTGTAACCTAATTTTTTTTTTTAAATTCAAAAACTTTTAATAAATTACCAAATAAAACCAAATTTCAAACTTTTTCTTTGACTGTAGAAGGAAATGTGGCCCAGACATTTATTAGTGAGATTCACCCATTAAACCAAAAATTAGACCGTGAAAGTATATTTCATGGCTCTGCCTTTAGAGGGCATCTATGCTCTCCTTTTCAATGAAACATCACCTCGAGCAACACCAGCACACGGAAGGATTGAGATGAAACAAGCTTGTAGAATTTTCTGGAATTTGAATCCTTATAGCATTACTCAAGCATTTGAAATAGCAATGTTTAAGTAAAACGAGCTAGAATATCTCTTTACATCCTATAGTCTTTTTATAGGCGTCTGTCCCTATTCCTGACCCCATTGAGTGTCCACATTCATATAAATGATAAAACCAATCCATAAAAATGCTTTAGAAAGCAATCATTCTTTACTCAGCAGCTAAACGGCTCCAGAATACAGTTTAATGTGAAATAAGAGCGACACAAACATAATCAATATTCTATGAATAGGGCGGATTAGGAAGCATTTACTGGTGGACAAAATCTTTCTCCTAACCTAACCGTAGGTGTCATATTTGATCCCGCACCTCCCGTTCCCAGTCATCTATTCTTGTCTCCTCTGAACATTCTGTCCTCCTCCTATTGTCACTTAGACACACACACATTCTCTCTTTCTCACTTTCCACGCCTTGAACTCTCTAGAGCTTATGCCAATATACATTGAGTCTTTATACACCAGCCTCGTCTATATCCTCCTCTTAGACACGCATATAGTTCCCCATCTATTTTGCTCCCAAAGAAATGGCTATTTTTAGCACACCCTCATCTCTGTGGAAAGTGCAGAGGACTATACACTGAGCACTTAAAGCGGAGCGAAATCAAAGATGCCAACAGGCAACTTTCCCTGAATGGTTTGAAGCTACCAACCTTTTCCTCTGGATGAGCTAATAATATCATCATCAAAATGCTCTGAAATGGTGCTTTGCTGTCATTATTTTCTTTTCTAAAATTATCTGCCAAACAGTAGCTCTGAGCAACTCTATGACATTTAGACAATGCACGACAACATGGCGGAGATCCATTGAAAGGAACAAGAGACACAGCTTTTGGGTTTCATATATCATCTTCATTGTTGTATTTGCATTAAGACAGTATTGATCGTCTGGAAGGGTTATATGCATGTCTCGGTCCATAGATTGTCCACTGGTGGTGCTTTGTAAAGTGCATCTTTTACATCCAGTAACACTGAGGACATTTTGCTTTTCAGTGCTTATATTCTAAAAAACATGGCTGCATTATAGAGTGGATATTACAGACTGGATCGCACTAACGGGAGTGTGAAACGCTCAGTGTCTTGGGGCTTGTCCTTTACAGCCAGAATGGGTTGAAACAGACTACATTCAACTCTCTGCCAATTGAGGTGTTTGTATAAGTCTAGACTCCCTTGGTCTGGCTGTTGAGCACAGGCTATAGGGTCTGAAGAGCTTTACAGATATACACACATGCCCGAACACACACACACGCACACATATAACACTGTATTGCATAACTAAGCAATAGGAGAGACTTTCTTTCTTTGCAGTCTCAACAATATGGATGGACAGATACAGGGCTCGTCTCAATCACAGCAGCCTACTCAAGGCCAAAGGCAATCAAAGCATGGCACCATATGTTCTTGCAACTTCACTGTATTTTAAACCTCTATCAAAATCTCATAACAGTATCTCTTTATGCTTTAAGTCAACATGAAATCTAAATATTTACTGTAGTAATGTTCCTGGATTTATCGTGTATGATTCGTCAAAAGAAAAAAAACGTCCCCTGAAGTTGTTCCTTTTCTGCAACATACATTCATTGTAAACCATAACGCTCAGAATGATAAACTGGTTTGAGTAGGAAAAATTTAATAGTTCAGTCAAATTAACTTTTATGAGTATTTAGCATTTTCTTTTTCTTTCAAGTTCACAGAACAGTTAGCAAATGAGCATTTTCTGAATTAGCTTGTTATAGCTAGCTAATAAAATGTTCACATTTTAAGTTAAATATATGAATTAGTGAACTCGAGCATTTCAAGTTAAGAACAATTAAAATTTATGAGTGCAAAATAAATGCCATGTCTGCTCACTTAAACTTTGAATATCTTAACTTAAAAATTTTGAGGCAACTTAATTTTTTGAGTTTTGCGAACTTATTTGGGCTTACAGTGTTGGATAACATTAATCAGTAGCCAAATAGCTATTTAGGCATTGTTTCGGCAAACTCAGGTCAGGTTTGTATCTTTTCGAATCAAGTGCCAGCCTACACCCCCCCCCCCACCTGGAAATCTATCGCATTACTAAAGTAAAATAGATTGTGAATATTGTTTCATGATGACTTAATTATTTTAAGCAATGTTTAATGTTAATTTAAAATGAGGTCATTAGTATTTAATTTAATTTTATATTTAATTTAAACCAAAAAAATCAGTGTGATAAATGTAATAGAATTAATAATAACAATATAGCTTTATTAAAAGGTGGTTTCATGGTTATATAGTTTTGATTGAATTTGGTCTTCAAGCCTTTTCTCTCTCCTCCTTACATTTTTTAAACAAAAACATTGTGAAGACAAAAAAAAAATAGATTGCATAAATTGATTCATATCCTTCTAAACTGTGGCAATTCATGGAATGATCATAAGATGCTTACAAATATGATTTTGTGACATTCAATGCTGTCATTTAGCCTTTCAAATGACATTTAGAAAATCAACACAATGCAAACGTAATGCGAGAAGCCGGTGCACCTGCAAGCAAAGCAATGACTGCGGTATTGCAGTGTTTCACAGATGTGCCTGTCCAACGTGGAAAAAAGAAGGCTTCAAAGAGGTACTGTTATAACCCTGACATTTCACACTGTCAGGTCTAGCACCAAAAGCACAATATATGTTATGGCCACACATTAAATATGAAGTTACATTGACCATGTGTATGCATGTGTATTAGGATGACACATCTGATTCACAAACAGCATACTGTCCAATGTCATGCATAGAAAACCTGCCGTTTGCCTGGATTAGAGCTGAAGTGTGTAATGTCCGCTCTCCTAAGAGAATTACAAAAATTATTATCTTCCAAACACTCCTCATCTGCCATTGGATCAACCAATGGTGTGATATTAGGGTGAAACTATCAGTGTGTCTAAACATTGCTGTGGTGATGGTCTGCTTAAACAGAACAAAAATTGGAAAGCACCACATTGTTTTGGAGGAAATTAGTCCATTAAGGGATTATGGTAACACTTTAGTTTAGGGTCCAATTCTCACTATTAACCAGTTGCTTACTAGCATGCATATTACTAGGCTATTGGCTCTTTTTTAGTGCTTATAAAGCACATATTAATGCCTTATTCTGCATGACCATATTCTACATGTCAAATCTACCCAATTCCTAAACTTAACAACTACCTTATTAACTATTAATAAGCAGTAATAAGGAGATTATGCTGAATTTGTAGAAAATAGTAAGAATTGGACCCTAAACTGAAGTGTGACCGGGATTACTTACAGCTAAGACAAAAGAAACTATTTTTAAAAAAAATACACACTTTAGCTTTAAAGCATCCAAACGCAAGTTTAGTACATATCTTAGGCACTGGCTATGCACCGTACGGCGACATTGAGGTTCTTACACTTTGTTAAACCTACCCGAACATGTGCGCGTTGCGGTGATGTCTATACTCTGAATTTTAAAAAGATAACATAATTAGCAGCAGCTGTGAAAGCAGTATCTGCTTCTAAATTAGCAGCATCAGCACATACAAGTTGCTAAAAACAAATTAGAGAAGCAAAGACAAAGGCAGCTGCAGCCCAGGTGAGATATTGAAATAGATGTGGGTGAGAAAGGGTACACTGTCAAATAATAGTCAAATCGTCAATCCATCCATAAACAGTCCATTTTTGTGTTTAAAGAGGAGCATGAAAACAATATTAATGGCTATACTCGATACAATGGCTATACTGCCTTGATAATGGCTATACTTGATAATATACTCTTACAGAGAGGATGCAACTGTGGCTGGAGCCACAACTTTTGTCGAAGGTCAATGAAAAGAAGACGATATTGACTTGCGTAGTTTCCAAAGCTCTCTGCTGATTCATTGTTAGCAATTAAACGGTCTTCAATGCAAGAGAAACGTAAATCTAGATTTCAAGGTCACCTGAAACTAAGACAATCAATGTCCCAGCGATCAATGCCCTAATGCTGCACCGTCCGTCCAAATGCAATGCTGAGTGTCTTTTTATAGCTTCACTCGCAAAACAAAACCTGAAAACAGCACCTTTGGATCACGATAAAACAGATAAAAATAGATGTATATATGTATATTTACAGAGCAAGTTACATATTGTCGTAATATCTAGCTAACTAGTTTCTGTATATCACTCTCTCTTGAGCTGAAAATCCATGCCATTAGGATTGATTTTGAGGCCATGCAACACTATAATACCAGTGTTTTTCTCAATCGAAGCCAGTAAAAGAAAAGACAAAACATTTAACACGCTCTATCAAGGTTTTTCTAACACCTGAAAAAGATTTCAAGATGATCGAAATCTGTGCTTAAAAATAATCGGACATCATTGCTACAAATGTGCTAGGGGACATTAAAGTGTGAACTACAATATGGCTCATTAAGTGGCAAAGTTATTTGAATATCAACTACATTTTGGACTATCTCTGCAGCTCGCAGAATATACAATGAACAGTATGCTCTTACACAATACATCAAGCATTTTTTTCTGTGGCACTAGGGTGTTATTTTGCTTATTTTTCATTTAACATGCTCCGTATGCTCTTTATCCTGAAGAACTGCAAACAAAAATTGTTGAAAGGTGATATGAGATGAAAAAAGGAAAAGCCATTGAACAACAGTAGACTATAAATAACATAAGATATGACATGTAGAGACATTCATCTTGTCTTCAAAAGCTTTGCAGCAGGATAATCGTGAAGGAGTTGATAGAAGTGTTGTCCATACATACGCATTTGGGATGCACACACAAATATTGACACAGAAGCAGGCAGATTTCAATGACATTCCCAGCTGATCACTATAACAACACTAAAATGATAGACAACCGTCTTAAATCTGTGAATACTGGTGTTCGTTAACAAGCAGCAGCAGAGTGGATGAAACTCCTGTGAGTATTCTTTGCATCATATACGTGTACTGAATGTGACGGCAAACCTTTTTAACAGCAGATGAAGCACACAAATGACGTTTCTTTGGCGAAGCTTGGCTTTGAGAGTAAGATGTTGACTGAAATATATTGACACTCATGTGCTGTTTATTTGTGTTCCACAGTTCAGTATAAATACTTGGCTTCTGCTCCGGATAGGGTGTTGGATGATGTAGATGACTCCATGCGAACACTGATGAATACTTGGATTGTGGACGGACCTGGACTTTCAATGAGGTATTGGAGATCGGAAATCTCATGTCAATAACTGAGGCTCTTTGACCTCACAGTCCTCCTCCGAACATGGTTTACTAATCCTTTTTAAATTCAGTTTGGACCTGCTCCCCAAATGACTACACATCTGTCAGCATTTTTTTGATATTAACATAATTTGTATTGGCTAAAGTGCAATTGGCTGTCTTGAGGTTCTCTTCCTGAAAGTCCTCGTTGCTGTTGTTGACGCCTTCTTGGATCTCAATGTAGTCGGACTTGCTGATGGTGGATCCACTTCGACTTCCCTTCAGCTCTTCTTGGGAATCGGCTTTGGGGGCGCTAACCTGGAGATACTGCGCCTGCTCTTCGCCTTCTGTTTCTCGATGGTAGAAGTAGTTGAAGTTTGAGACGATGACGGGCACGGGAAGGGCAATGGTCAAGACACCAGCGATGGCACAGAGGGATCCGACAATTTTTCCTCCAATGGTTGTGGGCACCATATCTCCATAACCAACGGTTGTCATTGAAACCACAGCCCACCAGAAGGCATCCGGGATGCTGTAGAACTGCGACTCTGGTTCGTCTGCTTCTGCGAAGTAGACGGCGCTAGAAAACAGGATGACTCCGATGAAGAGGAAGAAGATGAGTAGACCTAATTCTCTCATGCTGGCTTTGAGGGTTTGGCCAAGAATCTGAAGTCCCTTTGAGTGACGGGAAAGTTTGAAGATTCTGAAGACTCGTACGAGTCTTATGACCCTCAGAATTGCAAGAGACATGGCTTGTTGGCCTTGCTGCCCATCCTCCGCTTTCTCCGCCAGCTCCGTTCCCAGTGTAATGAAGTAAGGAATGATGGCTACCACATCAATCATGTTCATTATGTTCACAAAGAAGCTGGCTTTACTAGGGCAGGCAAAGAAGCGCACCAAGAACTCGAAGGAGAACCAGATGATGCATAGCGTCTCTAGAATAAAGAAAGGGTCTGTGAAGTAGTTGGATGTGTAACTGATTGTGGTGTTTGTGGCACCAATGTGGACTTTGTGCATCTCTTCCTCGTCGCTGCGGAAGATGGGCAAGGTTTCCAGGCAGAAGCTGACAATGGAGATGAGGATGACCATGACTGATATTATCGCTATAATCCTGGCAGGCCCAGAACTTTCTGGATACTCAAACAGCAACCAGACCTGCTTCTGAAACTCATTCTCAGGCAACGGTCTCTCCTCCTCCTTAATAAAACCCTCGTCCTCCCTGAATATCTCAATCGCTTCTTCTCCGAGCTCATAAAAACGGATCTCCTCCGAGAACACGTCCAAAGTCACGTTGACGGGTCGCCGCAACCTTCCGCCCGACTGATAATAATAGAGGATGGCGTCAAAGCTGGGCCGGTTTCTATCAAAAAAATACTCATTCCTTAGCGGGTCGAAGTACCTCATGCGCTTCTTGGGGTCCCCTAGTAATGTTTCGGGGAATTGCGAAAGGGTCTTGAGCTGCGTCTCGAAACGCAGACCCGAGATGTTGATGACCACTCGCTCACAGCAGTCCTGCTCCGTTCCGGGGTCATAGTCCTGAGGAAGACCAGGGTGTGCTGCCGCCTCATCTGAGGGGTCGCCCGTGGCCACAGTCATAATGCAGGAGGGTGAGGCCTGCACTTTTCACTGAGGCAGGGCACCACAGGGTGGGAAAATGCAGGGTGGGAATCCACACAGAAGGGGGCTTGACAACGTAGAGCGCTAAGGGCCACAGCGTGCTACTGGACGGGTCGACTGAAAGACAACAAAAGATGTTTGAAGACAATATGCAGATATCTTTAATATTGTGTCTATAGAGGATCTAAAGGCTTTCTGCAACAAAAGTACAGGTAAAATGATATACTTTCTGACAATGTATCATGGCAGTGTTAAAAATATGATGCAAAACATTACAATTCTAAATAATTTTAAATGATTTCAAAAATGCCACCATATAGAGAAAAAAGGACAAAATATTCAATGTATAAAAACAAGTTTACTACTTTGCCTACTTTCACTCTAAAGGAAAAAAAGTAAGGGATAAAATGTTAATGATGACCTTTCTTAGACTGAAACGGGTAAATCTTCCGCATTACTTATGTTAACATAAATAATGTTTATAATAACACTAGTATGTCCCCAGTATAGTAATTATGAGAGATACCACACATGCAATAAAAAATAGCAACGCTTAGGCAAAAGAATATCTAAAAATACAGCACAATTTCTATAGAACAGCATGTTTAGTTATGCATTCACATGCGAAGCCGCTCGTTGGTCTTCTTAAAGAAACCACCATATAATGAACTCTTCGTCAAGCGCTGTCAGTTCTGTCTGGTGTTCGGCAATGGACAAATATCCATTGACATAAAACTGCATCTCTCACAGTGCAGTCATGTGAAAGAGGCCCTTCTCTATGAGACATGCACATACCATGCTGCATCCATTCAGCGTGTGCAAGCGTGTGTTCCCCATCCCTTTTTCATGAAATACCCGAACATTCAAAGAACCGCATATGGCATGCATTTCGTACATATTTGCCGGACGGGTTTCAATGGAATGTTACTTGTCCCAAACGGTGCCAGCATGCTCTAAAATATTCAGCAGAAGCAGCCTATGAAATATTAAACTGCAGGAAAATACATTTTAGGCAAAACAAGACTTGGTGGTCTCTCTTTCTTTTTACTCTTGGGATCCCTTGCATTATATGTTATACATGATGTATGGCTGTAGATAATGAAATACACATACAAATAGCAAGTAAATGAATAAAGTATCCATGTATTGAATAGTCCAGAGTACATAATCAGAACTGAGACATTATACCTGCTTGGATAAACTTCTAAATCACCCCTGTAGTTCCTCGGGTTCCCAGAAGTCACGACAGCCTTCTCGAAGTGAGGATAGCAATCCGGCATCTGTGTGACCGCGGTGAAAGCGACAAACACATCTGATTCCTTAAATCCTCACTGCGACTGTGCCGTAGCTCTCGGCACACCGGCGTATTGTGCATAACGGGGCAGGCAGGGAGGAGGGGCCGAGAGGTACAGTATGCGGGTGTGTCCTCGTCTACCCCAAAGCTTCCTCACGGCAGGTTGTTTGAGAAGGACAAGGAGGGAAGAGCAGGAAAAAAGCAAATGATGAAAAGGAAGGGGGGTCTCTTCATTCCATTTTTAAGGAGGCATTAAGCAGGTCGCCACGGTCTTTGCTAGACAGGTTGCAACAAATGACAGTAGAGGTGAATGTGAAACATTAGCTGAAGGCACAGGTCAGTCTTGTCCTCTAAGTAAGCATTGGTCTTGTCGTGATCACATCCATTAATTGGACAGGCAATCTATTACATTAATGGGAACGCACTTTTTAAGTGATTAATAAAATACTGATAATTGCGCTACTTGTGAGGGTCAGTGACAAAATATCTCTGAGATATTCTTGGAATACGTGATTTAAAAAAAAAGTATATAAAAACCTATTTTAGAGTATTTATATATATTTATATATATATAATGAATATGACTATGAATAGTCAAGAAGTTTTCTTAGAGTTATTCCATTTGCTCTGAGCAAAATGTTATTTATTTTTGTCACATGACAAAATGTCTATGGTGCATGTTGGTTACACCCCATTGACTTAGTTGGCAAAAGTTTTTCCACATAATAATAGAAAACATTCCCTTTAAAAATTTTTTTTTAAACATTTAGTTTTTTCCCCAAAAAATTTTAACAAATAAAAGAATTTTGAAGAAACTTAATGTTCATGGAGGAGGTGTATTTTAGAAATTGCCTCTGTGAATTGCATTTTTTAACATATTTTTTTTACTTAATACATCCAGACTAAAAACGAATTGTAAATCACTGACCCATGAACCAATCTAATAAAAGATATCTTTTCTTAATGACACGTGATGCCACTATCACTGTGAAATGTGTTGTCTGGTAACCTAAACTTATTATATTAATAGTTTTATTCATGCCAATTTTTCTTTCATTTGACTAAACCAATCTGAATTTAGGTTGAATCAGTTTTAGTTGAAAATGATCCTAAATGTAACAGCTGCATCTTACCTCTTTTTACAGTGATTGCAATACTCAAATTCCCTCACAATGTCATGTTCACATGGGAACAGATGCAAAACATTATACATAAGAAGTCTGCAACGACAGACATCTCGAATCTCTTCCTACCTGTCTGTCTACCTCGCATTCCGACGTCTCAGTAGTTGTTGCATTATTTTCACGCAACAAGCCATTAGTCGGTTAGTTAAAGCGTTAAATGGATTCTGCAGTCAATCGTTGCTGTGCATACCAAGAGACTCTGGGATTATAGACGCGCGCCCCGTCCGCGCTACCACTCCTCACTTTATCCGCAGAGTGGGCAGTTTAAAGGAGACGCGTCACGAATGGTGTTTCCACGACCATTATCCATTATCCATTTTAAGGGAAAAAGAACGTAAAGCCCGTTAACATTACTTGTTAACTAAGTTACCTTACCACATATGGTACAAAATATCTCATATTTTACAAGACAACACGTGCTTTGTGTTTTGTTATTGCCTCACAGCTGCTGTAGTGGCCAAATTTCAAAAACCTTTGTCTCCATGTGTGTATTTCCCTAGATAGTCTGCAGTGCATCAGATAGCCTAAGTAGGAAGTCAACGGTCAAGACTAGAAGTTAATCAATTTCAGTACATACAGCAAAATCCCTTGTCACAGTAAAGAGTAAAGCTGTTATTTTTCTCCAAAATATTCTTAAGGGGAGTTTTTTTTTTAATTAACTTAAGTATTAATTCTCAGCCTTGTGTGCACCATTTTTGATCCCCGTGAAGTAACTAAACACTGATGAACTCGAAGTGGAATAGTGTACTGTTTATTGCACACTTCACAGTATGCATGCCCAATTGTTTGCGGTATATGTGATAAAGTTGATCGAATAGTGTATCACATGAATGTTTACTATGCATAATATGCGTACTTCATATTGGAGAAATAGTACTTTGGTTTGTAAATTTTTGACCTTCTGTCTATCCATGAAGCAGTGGCATTTTTACAGTAACTGCTAACAAAAGCAACAGATTTGGCCATTTGCTGCACTGGTAAAACAGTAAGGCATCTTTTACTTCCCTATATTCTTCAGCTCATGTAGTAACACCGGATTCATTTCACTGTGAAATTTGATTAATTAATTTAAAGTTGTTGCATTCCACGTTTGATTCACAGATGATTAACCTCGGTCGCGTTGCGAATGAATTATTTGTTATTTGATATCAGTTTAATTTCCTTTAGCGCATTGGTTGAGTCCTGTGTGCTTTCAAGGGATGATTTTGCATACAAATTGTGCGGAGGGGTTTGTGACAGGCTCTGCACTGTTTGTTTTATTGCCAGAGCATGCATGTCAATCATGCACACATGTTCAGGAAATCTCTGACAGCTGAGCCATTATTCATGAGAGAGCCAATACAAAGGATTGTTCATGCACTTCACCTTCGCTCACACGCTTTAATTAAAACTGAGAGGTTAGTGTAATTCTGTGCTTGGGTGAGATGTGCGTTTAAGACTGCCAAAGAGAGAAGAGAGGAAATGGAAGCGTGAGCCAATCCCTATTGATCCTGGGTCACTCTAGAAGCACACTTACACGCTCACACGCCAAGTCTTATTGAACCAGGGACAGTCTGGAAGCCTTCTCACGGTCACACAAATATACAAGTTCAGTCACAAGGGACAATGCGGTCAATGTATAGTAGTTAAGAGTGGTGGTAAGGAAAAGCTTTTAAGTCCATTAAAAACTGTCCTGTCCTGTCTGCAGTGGTTCTTTGAGCACCAGGAGTGAAGACAGATTTGCTGTGTTTATCAAATTTCCCTTTATCTTTTATTCACTTTATCTTTAATGGAGTGATGCAGAGAAGAACATATTTTGCCAGGCTTTCTAACATCAACAACAAAAAGCTTTTAAAGTCATAATTAAACAAATCTTTTAAGGTACACTGTAAAAAAGTTGTAAATAAAACATTACTGGAGTATGTACGATTCAATTTAGTTTGCTTAAAAGATTAGAATATGTAAAATCAAATATGGCCTGACTTGGAACAGTTCTGGGCGGTAATAGTAGCCAATGATCTGAGCAAACTATTAAGTCACGTGGTTTGTTAATTCACACAATCGAGGAAAAATTAAAGATCTGGTTTGTTGTAAATTTTGTGGTTGATGCCTATGATGCTTAAACACTCTACTCAAATGCTTAGTTCACCCAAAAATGAAATTTATGTCATTAATTACTCATCCTCATATCGTTCCGCACCCATAAGATCTTTGTTTATCTCCGGAACACAAATTAAGATATTTTTGATGAAATCCCAGAGGTTTTTATATCCTCCATAGACAGCAGTTTAACCAATAGCAAGGCGGCTTTCTGACGTAGAACCTGGAAGCGCTGGGCGTAAACTCAGAAAATGACACAAAAAAAGAAGATATTCTTGAATAAAGTCATTATTTTTGTTTTGCTTTTGCGCACAAAAAGTTTTGTAGTCTATTTTAATGATGTCTTTAGTACCTTTCTGGACATTGAAAGTGGTGGTTAAATTGCTGTCCTCTCTGATTTCATCAAAAATATCTTAACTTGTGTTCCGAAGAATAAAAATTAATGACAGAATTTTTATTTTTGGGTGAACTAACCCAAGTCTCTACTTAAAGGGTTAGTTCATCCCAAAATGAAAATTCTGTCATGATTTACTCACCCTGAACCAAACAGTTGATGGACCCCATTGACTTCCATAGAAATTAATGAGGTCCATAAACTGTCTGGTTACCAACATTCTTCAAAATATCTTCTTTTGTATTCAGCAGAAATATGAAATTCACACAGGTTTGAAACAACTCGAGGGTGAGTAAATGATGACAGAATTTTCATTTTTGTGTGAACTATCCCTTTAAGTGGATTTGTACATGCCCATTTTACTAAAGCATAAGAAGGCTTTGGTACTGAGTGATGCAGTGTTTTTTAATGAATCACACATATTATGTAAACTCGCATAACAAATAGAAGTCTACCCGCTAACCTAAAGATCTGTTATCTGTAAGGTCACTGAATCAGTGCGTAAATCTGAGCAATCATTTGCTAAACTGATTCAAAAGACTCGAGTCTCTAGGGTGACTAAAAAGCCCACCACTAATTGTAGAAGCAAAGTCACGTGCAGCGGGAAGTTAATGTGTTTTCATCATCGTTTATGCACAAGTAGTTTTCCTGAATAAAAAATATCTAACTAATGTTAACAAGATGCATTAGTATATGTTGAAATTAACGTTAACAAAGATTAATAAATGCTGTAAAAGTGCAGTTCATTATTAGTTCATGTTAACTAATGAACCTTATTATAATGCAGTGGTGAAATGGATTGATTATTATGCAGAAGGTTTCTTTGTGTTTGTTACCAAAGCAAACAAACAAAAATGTATTGCATGTATATTTAACTTAAATTTTATAATGAATAATTCCATAAATCTAAATGACTCTTCATTGTTTTTCGGCACTGCTTGAGTTTGAGCCAGGAGGCAGTAGTGGCAGGAAGCCAGGACCCGGAATCAGCTCAAGGTCACTTACTCACTGCAGCAGATCCATCCCAACCTGCAGCGACACACCCACATACAGATAAGGACCATGACATTACAGTTTGTTTAACTGCGTATAATGCAGAAAAGAAACAAATCTTACATAAATAATGGAATATTTGTCTTGATCCCATATAATATCCAGCGTGCAGTCACCTTAAAGTCACATTCATATAATCAAGACACAATTTTGTGAATAAAACTATGAAAGCCAACGTATACAGACATTCTCCACTGTTACATTCTGCCATCATTGGATGGTGCTGCTCTTGTTACTATGGCGACAGTCCCCTAGAGCCCCTCCACAGGCAGATTGGAGGGGATGAGAGCTGTGATGACGTCACACAGACTGAGGAATCACTGGCGTCGAGCCACAGATGTGATGTCATGCCTGCAGGGTTTTCTAAGTGATCCACGACGGAGGCGGAGAGAAAGAGCCATGACTCAGCATTTAATGGATATCCTCATGTAAAATCATAGTACTCAACCAATATTTGCAATATTCTTATGGTTAGTGATTTGAATAAACTAAATCTAAGTATTACGATGTGACCACACTATTGTCCACAAACAATACCTTGTCCAAGCAATCAGTACTTTACCTTACTTTTGCTTGCCAGATAATAAAATTGGTGAAAAAATTGAAGGGGAGACCCGAGCTGCATCTGCGGACCACGACATCAGATGCTGCTTTCTTTTATTTTGGGCCAGTAAGCATCTGCCCAGCAACCATCCTAAAAACTGAACCGGAACACAAAACCGTTCACTTCTAAAAGACATGGAGTGAGTAATGGCTCTTTATTACACCATTTCAAAGAGTTGTCGTCATTTGACCTTCACTTTTCTCAACTTATAAGCTATTTCCACTGTTTATCCGTTATTGTATTGACCTTCTGCTCCTATGGAACATTATAGGATCACAAACCTCTATTTCAAGTAAAGTATTTTCTTCTTTTAACTTCGGACCTCATGGATCATAAAGTCTGTTCTCTTGGTGTACAGTATCATCAAGGGCAGACCTGTAATGTGCTCCCGAAGTCTCCCTTCAATTTCACACTCCATTTCCCGTTCAGCCCACAGCCATAAATACCACTATCTGCGACCCCATGGAACATGGAATTCCATGTTAACAAAAAAAAAGTCTTTTTGATGTAGAGCCGTAATAAAGAACTGTGCTTGAAGTTAATATTAACTTGCAACTGAAAGTTCAATCGCCAGACCAAAGATTAGTAGAGTGAATCACTTCAAACCGGGTCAGATTTAACTCAAAAATTAACATGGGAAAAAAAGGAAAATTAAGGATTTTGTTGCGTTTTTGCATTATGATAAGGCACATTTTTTTATCCAAATTCTCATTAAATTCTCAAAGAGTGTTAATTTAAATTCCTAATTAAATTGCATTTTAAAATAATCATATATCATAAGAGAATTTTTTACACTGCCTTAAATTTAAAAATTACCGTAACAATGATTTTACCAGCATAATGAAAGTCTAATGTGAATCATTAAAATAATCGGGGGGGGAAAAACATGAGAAATTGGGGGGAAAATGTCCTTATTTATCATGATATACCTTAAAATACACTTGAGTTTCAATAAGTAAAATATTTGTAATGTTAAAGGGATAATTCACCCAAAAATGAGAATTATCCCATGATTTACTCACCCTCAAGCCATCAGGTATATATGACTATCTTCTTTCAGACATATATGATATATGATATATTTGAAAATATGAAATAATTTTGAAGCCAAAAATAAATTTCATCATAAAAATAATCCATATAACTCCAGGGGATGTTCTGAAGTGAAGCGATGGGTTTTTGTAAGAAAAAATCCATATTTAAAACTTTATTAACTAGCTTCCAGCAGACACCGCTCATCGATTTGCATCGATTTTTCTTACAAAAATGCATTGCTCCCACTGGAGCCGTATGGATTACTTATATTATGGATGGATGCATTTTTTTTTGGCTTCAAAATGTGCCACCACTGAATAACCACCACTGAATGCTGCTACGCTTATGATCCGTAACATAAAGATAACAAAGTGGCACGAAATTAGATATCAGATCAGATTGCTGTTTTGACGAAATGTGATAGGCACACAACCTTTTTTATATGGCCAGAGGGGGTTTTAACATCCCAGCGCTTTTAGACTTAAAGTGGTTATCGTAGAGTCCAATCTCCACTGGTTTAATAGCCTGTCAGAGGGAGTTACTGCGGTGCTAGAATGACACTGTTATGGAATTGTGCATGGCAGAGTGGGACAGAGAGAGGGGGGGAAACCCCAGCCTTTGTGCGAGCGCTTTAGGAGGACACGTATGCTTGTGCGCAAAAACACACACATGACATGCCTCAGCTGGCCCCGGTGAGATGTGCAGAGGCTCAGCTGTTTCGTTCAAGCAGTGAAGGAGTATCTTATTATCACATACACATAACTGGGAATACACCTGCTGAGGCCTCTGTACACTCATCAATCCTTATGTCAATGTTAGAGGATACCTATTTCTGTACATTAAAAAAAGGTTTAATAGATGCACAGGGTGTTCTGGGTGAACACTGTGGGGTTGGGTATTCTGGATGGTTGTTAGGGTGTTGCTAGGTGATTGTTTAAGGGCCCGATATACGCATGATGAAGTTCTTTCTTGTTCTTTGCTTAAAGTGAAAATAATTTTTTAAAATTTGTGACCAGTAAGCGAAGGATACTGTAAGCGAACATCCTGCGGAGAGCGGCGTTTAGATGAATATATGCTGCACTTTTTCTTCTCAATAACAAAATACACAACAAAAATGACAGCGGTGAGAAAAGTTAAGAAAGCATCTGATCACAACAATGTCGATGTTTGCATGAGCTCTGCAATTTATATAGCACGTTATACAATAGATTGAACAGGAGAAATGAAAGTCAAAGAAGGCGGAGCCTCTGAGCCACACCTACCTATTACATCATCGCCACGGACCAATGGTAGTTTGAAGGTGTTTACAAGCAAATTTTTCACTGGAAAGCTATTTTGAACTCCCGAAACGAACTTTTTTGGCCAGATTTTGTTTGAAATGATGTCACACAATTTGTTTTTTTAATTTCGCTTGAAGTATATCAAGACATTTTGAGTGTTGCTTAGGTATGTGGTTGCTAGGGTCTTACAGGGTGTTACTAGGTGGTTGCTTCGGTGTTGCTATTTAATGTGGTTGCTAGCATGCTCTGGGTGTTTTATAAAACTTTTTTAGTACAACTAGTTCAGTTTAGTTGAAAACATGAAATGAATTTATAACATGAGACAGCATAAAGTGGTGTGAAGTGGTAATGTGGTAATTGTGGGTACATAAAAATATGTTCTCATTTTCATGTAAAATACAGAGAGATCGTGCAGATCTGAGGCTCTGTGGGTTGTTTTGGCAAACACCCAACCATATGGGACCGCTGTAGGTCTGAAACTAGTAGACTCACTCAGTGACTTCAGGGACCAAACACTACTTCGTTGCACTCTAGAATCTGAGAAAAGAAGTATTTAGTGTTCCATATTTGTCTAATTCTTTGTTTTGAGCTCAGATGTTCAAATATTGTTTAACAGGGATGAATGTGAAAAGATTGTCTTGTTGTTTGTAATGGCAGTGGCTCAATTGTGACTTTTAAAGTTCAGCTCTGTTACGCCCTACAACAGGACATGGATCATTATAACTATGATTGTTAAAACCTAATATGTGAGTTTCATCATAACTTGTTTTCATCTACTTCATCTTTGAGGCAGAGGCTGTGTGAAATTGAATCCATTCTTCTGCGTGTTCTTTCTCAGAGAGAAAAGAGGGGTTTAGGTTAGGTTAAGTCCCAAAAAGTATTTGGACTTTTAAACTACGCTTAAAAAGCCTGAATGTCATCGCATTAGATAACAAAATACAGAGAGTTGTCTGCACTCGAATGCAAAATTATCTTCACTTCTATGAACAATTTTTGCTCAATGTCTTTTAATCAGCTGGTGTTTTTGGTGATTTTTAGTGTATGTATGAATAACCACAGTTGTAGATGACAATTTTTACCTACTATGACCCATGAGGTGAACGGGATTTCACCAAGTACAGCATGTTCCTGGATCAACATCTTTGTTTGTTCCAATCATTCCAATCAACCAATCAGATTTGAGGGACAAGTTTACAGTTTATGTCAAGTTTAGGTTTACAACCAGGGTTAGGTGCTTTTACATCAGTGTTATGATTGTAGGGATATGTTATGGGTAGGGTTAGGGATAGGATTAGGGCTAAATTTTCGGACAAAAATGTTGTTCCAGGATCAACAAAATATGTTGATCCAGGTAGGGTTGGGAATTTTAAATCGATTCCAATTCTAAAGTCGGTTACTTAAAGGGTTAGTTCACAAAGAGAAACTTCACTAGCTGTTCTTGACTGAATAACTTGTGTAACTATATTTGTACTGTCTATTTTATTTATAAAGTGCAATGTTATTTTACATATGATTACAGTTTCTATACCTGAAAACCTTAAAACACTCTGCTCAGTTGTATTTTTTGTGCAATTGCTAATTTATTTATTTGGTTTTTTTTTAATTACTGTGTGTTTAATAATGCTTGAAATTGATATTGGATAGGCTTGTTGCTTTTGCAATAATATTTTTAAACCCTAGGCAAAAGTTCCTAGTGTAAGTGTTTTTTAGCCTGTTCATTTTTTGTTCATGGTATTCGGCTACAGTGAAATGTTTTGTAATAAGACTCACAATAAATTTGAATGATATCTAAGCTTTTTATTTAGAATTTAGAAATCGATGAGAATCAGAACCGATAAGCAGAATCAGAATCATTAAATTCGAACGATACCCAACCCTATCCAGGAACATGTCTTGCTTGACAAAATACTGAACATAAAGATGATACACTAACTTTTGAAAACCAGAAAGTGTACAATATTTAGTCTTTTTGAACAGTTCATCTACTATTTTATCATTTAAAACCTATCAAAGATCTTTTTGTCAAATGTTTTGCCTAAAGTGCGCACATTTTGATATTTAGTTGTCTAATACAGTTTTAACTGTGGCTTTTCTAAAGCACTGTAAATGGAAGTACTTCAGCATGATGATTCCATCATATTATAAAGGCAATGCATGACAAAAAAAAAATCTGACTATTTATATGATCAAAGAGCAAGAAAGATTTAGTTTTCACACAGTTCTCACATCTGGCACAACAACAGCTAAACTGTAAATACATGATGGACACCATAAAACAGCTTGATTAATATCTGCCAGATAGCAGACGGCAGTAGTTTCATAGATGATCAGCTCATGTCCAACAGTTCAGTTCTCTTCATATTGCTTTCTTCTTATTAAATGTGAATTTAATTTACCCCCCAAAAAGGCCACTTCTAGAGTGTTGCGGCTCACTGTGATTCATCCAGACGTAAATGGCACGTGGCAGTAGAGATATGCGGGCATCTTCTGTGTTGTCTGAAGGTGAGTTCAGTTTTGTTTTGGTTGCAGAAAGGTTAAGGGCCTCATCAGTCCTAGGCACTGCGTGGATCTCCTCTGAAGCCTGCAGAAACAACACGCAACGTATTACGCACACAAACACATTACGCTGCTGGAATGAGACGGATGAAATGAGGCAGTTTATTCACACGCTCAAGTGAGAGGGAAACGCATCTTTCAGGCTGAAAGACTTTTATATTAAACCGCCTACTTGAGCGCAGCTCTACATTATAATGTCTCTCTGTCATGATTCTCTCACTCTCCCTTTCAGTCGACCTCTGTCTCCGGCTAATTAATGAACCGAAGCAGACGCGGCAACTCCGGTGACAATGATAGAACTGCCATATCACTCAAGAGTAAATGCGAGATGACTAGAGGAGATTATTAACACATTCTAAACGTGTGAACACATGCACTTAAATGAATACAGCGGCAAATTGCTCCAGTAACCCAACAACGCCAAAAGCTTTAAGAATCAAAGCAGAAATGAAAAGAATCTGCTGTATTGAAACGGAACCTGCAGGGTTAAGTACACAAAAACTTTAGTGTACTCAGAATTATGCGTAAAATGGTATCAATTTATATTTGTTTTCATATTATAACAGGAAAAATGTCTTAATCTACACCTGAGGGGTGAAATTTGTGCCGGAACAGTCATCCAAAAACCTCCGCAATTTGATTCACCACTTATTTGAGTGAATTCCTTTTAAAATGCATTTATTCTATGGTTCATGAAAGTTGTAAATAATGATGTTTGTTGTAAATAGCTTGCAATATTGTCATTTAATAAATGCAAAACAAAAAGTAGTGAGGAGTTTTGTTGATCACAGCAGGCACCATGACTCGCCACTGGAGGGTGTGTAGTCTTTCTTGCTAGCAACTTATTTACACGTTCATTTAATGCAAGATTTTGAAACCATCACTAGTAATGTTATTTCAATGCACCTGCTATGCTCAATATAAACTACAAATGTGTATATGTGTCACAGCATGCAGTAACTAGATCAACTTATTAATGTATTGTAGCCTAGACTTCCATTCAAATATTTTGGGTCAGTAAGATTTTTTTAAATGTTTTTGAAAGAAGTCTCTTATGCTCACAAAGGCTGCGCTTAATCAATCAAAAATACAATAAATAGATTGTAAAGTATTATTACAATTTAAAAGAAGATTTTTTTTTCTGTTTGAATATATTTTATAATGTAATTCATTTTTGGAGATGGCAAAGCTGAATTTTCAGCATTGTTACTTCAGTGTCACATGATCCTTCAGAAATATGCTGATTTGATGCTCAAGAAACATGTCTTAATATCATCAATGTTAAAAACAGTTGTGTTGAATAGAAAATAACAGCATTTATTTGAAATAAAAATCTTTTATAATATTATAAATGTCTTTACTGTCACTTTTTATCAATTTAATGCATGAGATAAAAGTATCAATTTCTTTAGAAAAATCTTACTGAACCCAAACTTTTGAATAGTAGTGTATATGATATAAATACTGTACATGTTCTGCTTGAATAAAAAGAAGATATGAGATTGACATCCTCCTTTTGACATATTCACATAGTTTTTTTATAATGCCAATCATGATATAATTTTTTTTCATTATTATTTATTATTATTCATAGAATTGTAGAGAGGAGCTAGGAAATCTGGAATGGAATCTGGAAAGGACTCAAGCTGGATTTACATTTGCATCGAAGTCTGGTTCGTATAATATGAGGAAAGCCTTCATTTTAGCACCATCTGATGTTTCATTTCAGTGACCATATAATGTGAAATCAAATTGAGGTTGGAAAGAAGTGGAGTTTTGTTTGTTTTTGCTCTGTATGGCAAAGGGCATTTCATCTGCAAATCATTACCACGCACAGGCCATTCCATCACAAAACAATCTCATGCCAAATAATCCATTTGTTGTCTTCTGGAACAAAAATGCCAATATAACAGCATCCAGACAGGCAGAAATAAAACAATCATATGCTCTATATATTTAAAATCAGTTGGCACGTGCTATATTGGTTCAGTGATCATAAAGACATTAATACTTTTATAAAGTATGGATGCATTAAATTGCTCAAAATTATAAAAATAAATAAATTTCAAATAAATGTTGTTCTTTTGAAATTTCTATTCAACAAACAAACATCAAAAAACATTTTTAACATTGTTAATGATAATTAGAAATGTTTCTTGAGCAGCAAATCAGAATATTAGAATGATTTCTGAAGGATCATGTGACACTGAAGACTGGAGAAATGATGCTGAAAATTCAGCTTTGATCACAAAAATAAAATAGATTTTAAAATATATTTAAATAGAAAACAGTCATTTTAAATTTTCATAATATTTCATAATATTACAGTTTACTGTATTTTTGATAAATAATACAGAGACTTCTTTCAAAAACATGAAACAATCTGAGCCCGAGTTAATATATGCATATTTGTTATTATTTATGCATATATAACGGAGTGCTGTCTGATGGGAGGACTCCGAGCTCGGGATTGGCCCCGAACCCAGAGTGCACCCCCCCCCCCATCCCTGGCTACGATAGGAACAATCGAGAGAAAAAAGTTGGGGTGGAGGAGGAATGCTTAAAAACTGTTGTAGGACAGAGGTAAGTCGACTATATATATAAGCCTCCTCTCATGCTGATTGGGTAGATCAAGGTCAGGTTTATTTATATAACATCTTAAAAGCAACCTGAATGCTGACCAAAGTGCTGCACAACAGACATAAAATAACACGGCACCATATGACAGAAACCATTATTGAGAAAAATAAAAATAAATCATTTTAAACAAATTTTACAAAAGAAAAAAAAATTAATAAACATAATACAATGCATCACCAGATAAATATAAACCACGATTATACTAAATCTGTGATCAAGTTACGCATAAGCCCGAGAAAAGAATATAAGTTTCAAAGGGATAGTTCACCCAAAAATGAAAATTCTGTCATCATTTACTCACGCTCAAGTTGATCCAGACCTGTATGAACTTCTTTGTTCTGCTGTACACAACGGAAGATATTTGGAAGAATGTTTGTAAGCAAGCAGATCTCACCCCACCATAGGAAGAAAAAAAAAACATACTATGAAAGTAAATGGGGCGAGATCTGCTTGGTTACAATCATTCTTCCAAATATCTTTGGAAGAATTTATACATTTATACAGGTTTGGATCAACTTGAGGGTGAGTAAGGGTGCGTTCACACTTGTCATGTTTGGTTCGATTAAAGCGAACCCTGGTGCGATTGCTCAGTTCGTTTGAACATATGTGAACGCTGCCATCCGAACCCTGGTGCGGACCAAACAAGCGGACCGAGACCTCTAAAAAGATGGGTCTCGGTCCGCTTCCAAACGAGCTCTAGTGCCGTTCGATTGATATATGAACACAACACGGACCAAAGACATGAAAATGAACCAAAAACAGGACGTGATGTCACAAGATGCAACGCTACAAGTCAGCTGATTTGACGACGCAGAAAGATCGGTGTATCCAAAATGAGTCGAGGGCAAACGTGGAGCAATGAGGACGCAAAGTGCCTCATCAATATTTGGTCCGACGAGTGCTCTGTGCTGTTGAACATTTTCTGAGCTCTTTGTGAGTTCTCAGCTGGTTAAAGTAAAGCATATGTACACGCATAAAATGATGGAGTTTAATCCAGCACACAGTATTGTTTTGAATGTTCGGTAAGCAAGCTCTGTTGCGAAATATACGTCATAAAAGCCGACCAATCAGGTTGTGACCGTATCCCTGTGCCTTTGGTTCGGTAACTTTAGGTTCGCTGTTAAAAATGCCAGTGTGAACGCTAAATGGACCAGGACTATATGTTTTCTTTTTGTTTTTTGGTCCGGAACAAATGAACCAAACGTGCTACAAGTGTGAACGCATCCTAAATGATGACAGAATTTTCATTTTTGGATGCACTATCCCTTTAAGAGAGTGATTTAACAGGTAACCAATGAAGTGATGCAAACACAGATCTCCCTCTTTTTTTGTCCCAGTCAAAAATGAGCAGCGGCGTTCTGTACTAGTTGCAGACTCAAGAGTGAAACTACTTCTGACTGTGGAATATATTTATTTGTCAAATTTTAATTCAGGTTTGAAAATAACTCCCAGATTTTTTGACTTTATCATGAATGTTTTCTTGAAGCTAACCCAGGGTAGGACTTAAATGATCTAAAAGGCAGTAGAAGGCAAACAAAATAACTTCAGTCTTTTTTTGGTTTAGCTGGAGGACATTTTCAACCTTTAATGTCCTTTAAACACGCTAACAAGGAGGACACTGAATCCACCTGATTTTAGAGGAAAGTAGAGCTCTGTATCATCTGCGTAAATATGGTACAAAACCTATCTGAACCTGCTCCTCCAGAGCTTTGCTAATAAAGCACCCCAATAATATGCTCAGCAAAATAGACTAAGTACTTTACCTTCTGAATCCTGTTGCCTTCTTCATTTTGGAGTACGTCACAAGAGTATTTCACAGCCTTATTAACCTGGTCAGCAAACTCCAGAATTCCATGTTGTTTCCTTGAAAAACAAAAACATGCAGGAAGTTAACTTTATCGAAGAAGGATTAAACATTGTTGTCAGCACCTTTCAGGAAAGCGTTATTGGACTTGTGAGTCTTATGCAGATGTCAACCTGAGTTTTGAGAGGTGTAATGCAAGCCACAACACCTCAGACGACAAGCGAGTATAACAGCTAGCAAATGTGAGAGTCGGAACTAACACACTCTATAATAAGAAATCATCATAGACGAGCCCTTCCTAGTCACAGGGATGCTTGAACAAGTTACGCATAAGCACAGAGAGACATTGATTTACTTTTTGTCCACATGTATTAGACAGATAAAAGCTTTTGTTGAAGAAAACAAACAAAAAAATCTGTCTCCAAATATGCCAGATATTTCATTTCATGATAAATTCATGTCTGTTTTTAATCAATGCCATAGTCTAGATGGCAAATTTAAAGTGTTTTCGAAGGTTTGCACAGGAAGACTTTGGCAACAGAGCAGTGATCGTTCAGTTGCATGAACACGCCGCTTGATGGCAGCACTGAGCAACAAGTCACCAAGTGCTTATTTTCATTCATACCAGTCAAATCTGTGCTGAACGTGATTTCACCAAGTACAACATGTTCCTGGATCAACATCTTTGTTGATCCGGGAACAATATTCCAATCGAGTTTATGTCAAGTTTAGGCTTACAACCAGGGTTTGGTGCCTCTACATCAGTGTTATTCACCTATAATTTCCTCTGATTTAAGGGATAAGTTAAGGGTAGGGTTAGGGATAGGATTAGGACTGAATTTTCAGAAAAAATATGTTGACCCAGGAACATCTTACTTGGCAAAGTCATGGCGACCAAAATGATGAAAGTATAGAAGTAATTAGATTAAAAGGAGTAAATATTTGTTTTGTTTGTACAGTCATGCTTGTCTTCTGTGTCTAGCTAGGTAGTGCGATATGACAACTAGGACAGAAAGCGCAGATGATTGTGACGGAAGCGCACAGGTCTACAGGTTGAGAAAGATTCTCCCTGACTGAGGGCTTGGAACGTGTCTGGCGGACCGCCGCGCTTCCTCTAACACCCGTCAACGGGAGTGTCAGCGTGAAACCTCCGGTAATCAGCTCACGCTGCACCTTGCGTCCTGTTTTCTCCACAGGAGAACGAAATAGGGAACGCCTGAGTGAGCCCAAAACTGATACAGAGTCACGCTTTGACAGCTACAAAGGAAAAGCACCCGAGCCACGGGCGATAATAACAATCCACCACAGCCTACGTCGCGCACCGGAGCCATGCATGCAGTTTGCGTGCTTTTCATCTGTCTGTCGGTCCGTCTTGCCAATATCAATCGTTTTCACACATGCAACACATTCAGTCATTTGTTAAAGATTAAAACAATGGAAATATGTGTGAGTGCATCAGCTCTCGATGGTTTGCAAACCCAAGGTTATGCAAATAATTAGTTTTACATCATTGTAAAATGTTGAAGAGAAAAGTCCAATAAAGGATTCAGAGCGATCCTTTTCTGATCACAATTCTCGCGCTCTATTTTGCCAGTCAGGCTTTGTGAACCATCTGGAGCGTTGCTCTGACAACGGGAGAGGATGTCATGGTAACATTAACGGGGGTTACCCAGGAAACTGTAGTCGCCATGGAGACTGCATCACAAGGCGGACTCAAGGCGTGATCTCTCAGTCTTTCAGTCTCTGATCTCGTAGTCTCCCATCCCATGCCATTGAGGCGATGAGTCCACAGCTTTTTTCCCCCCAACATCCAAGCCACCTTTTCAGCTGCTGCTTTTTTTCATAATTGAAAACCATTTGTGACGTCTCACTTTGAGGGAAATCGTGAACGCACTATTTTTAGACTAGACGTGATTTAAGTTTTACATAATCTGGAGATGACTACATCTTTGCACACCGAATAACTTGATTATAAAATAAAGATCAATTTTCTTTCATTCAGTATGAACCAATTTCATTTGGTACAGGCAAGTCAAATTCAACAGACACACATCTTTGATTACATTATTAACAAAACGCATTGTTTTTTTTCACATTCATTTTGTTTAAATGGAGTCTGCACTGAAATGTATGGGTGATTCTTCAATTAAGGGCACTTTGTGAAAACTGTTTAATCTATGTTAATCTATGCTATTTATCATGGAATGAAGATCAATCAGATGGCCTTGATAACCTTGAGAAAAAGTTTGTCAGTTATGAGCCAATTAACCTAATTTTAAAAACTGTATTAGATGGATTGTTTCAGAATTAAAATATTGTTTACACCTAACATAAATCTACTCTAAGGTCACGATTTGCTCTTAACTCTAAAAGTGAATTATATTCTGTCACATATCATCATAAGCAAGTAGAAACATTTTCTTGGAAATACTAAAAAATTAGTTCTGTAAAATTATTCTGTAATGACTGCAGTATTGGGGATAGCAAATTTTTTTTTGTAAAAAATGGTTTGAACATATTTTATACATTTATGGTAGAAGAGAAGTTAAAAAGTCAAGGTAGGAGACAATCCTGGCAAATTAAATTAGGAAAAAGCAATAGAGTGCTACAGTGCCCTTTTCAGCAGAAGTATTTTTTCCATTTATTTTTCCCATAGGGATTTTAAAAAAGTCAATTCAGCTACAAGGTGAATCACAGCACTACAAACAGTATATTTTAAGTTATTTTAAGTATATATATACAAACATTGAAGTATTTTGAGAGTGTAGGGGTGCCAACTCGTCATTCGCAGTGCTTCATGGGAGTGGGCGGAGCTAAAGAGCTATTTTGGCATGTGCTGCTTTTTTTCGACTCTCTGATTGGTGTAATTTTCTTACAGCATCATGGGTAATATGGATTTTCACCAGGAATTCTGCTGTTAAACATGACTATAATGCGGGTTGAGGGCAAATACCATGGATTAACAACCTCTTTAAAGGGTTACAAGTTAACGTTCAAAATTTCCCTCCCTGGAGTTTTTACCTCCAGAACTGTTGCACTCTATTAAAGAAACACATGCAAATCTATTTTTAAACTATTTTGGTTTGTTGATTTTATTTTTATAAAAGCATTTTTCTTTAAAATCATCTTAAGTGACAGAAAAGTTCCCCTAATTGAATCACCCATATATTCAACAAAATACATATGATCAACACAGCATTATCTTCAGTTTGTTCACATTAACAGCGACACATATTCAGTTGTTTCACTTTGCCACAAAACGTAAGATATTGCGAATACTAATGTATTATGATGATTATATGTTAACACTGATAACAAACGCAGACTTACGAGCACAATATTTGCAGTGTGAGCGGTGCTTCTTTTTAGTCCCTGACCTAAACCTTATCCTTTGTGCTGTAGACAAATGCAACACATGAATGGGAGTTTGGCACCTTTCTACCAAAAAAGCGCCTTGTTCTGTGTAATATGCTGGCTTGTCCATAACATGTAGGGTACAACGGATCTAAAGGCCCTTGGGGGTAAAAGGCCTTGTGATTTACTTACTCCCAAAACACTGAATAGCAACAAAAACTACCGCAGTACTTTCCTAAACACCTGCTTGTCTCTATGCACGGTTTATTTGTCCCGATTCATCAGGTGTGCAATGACAAAAGACTTTGTCTTTCACATTTATGTAGCTAATAGAAATCTGTGAAAATTTATAGATTTATGATTTTAAGTTTGCTGAAGGTGATTTCATCTATAGTTTTTTTATAGTACCTGTTGAATAAGTATAACCTAACCAAAAACTCTGTCACAGAAAGTTGGTAAGGGTTGATAATTCAAAACTACCTGTAGTCCAACTAACTGTGTTCTGTATTTGGTAGGGAATAGTTTTAATTTTGTGAAAAGAGGGCAGATATTAACCGTTCCAGTCACAATATGAAATATGACTGTGTAGCTTTACATTGTAGCTCCATGAAATGCCAAAAGTGAGTAAATAAACTAAAAATCGTTACATGTGGTAATTTTTTAAGTATGTACTTAAATGGTACTCCAAAATAGTGCAGTCAAATCGATTAATCGTGATTAATCGCATCTAATATAAAAGTTTGTAAATACAAATACATATATAATATATTTACAAACTTTTATGTTATATGCGATTAATCGTGATTAATCGATTTGACAGCACTACCTAAAAAAATATCTTGCTATTTGAAAAGTATTTGCATATGGTGTCAAATTTTTCCCTCTAGTTGCCTTTTAAATCAAAACATACTACTTCTTGCATTTACTTTGTACAAATTATGTTTCGCCAATATTCAGTCATATACTTTGGGATCAGAACAAAAAAAAAAAAAAAACATTTTCCCTTTAAAGGGGTGCTTTTAGCCCCGTTGTACCCTAATAACGCGCCACCTTACATTTGCAGTGGTGCCGTCATGATGATTGTTGTAAGACTGTCTGGCGCCGCACATGATTTACACGTCTGTGAAAATCTTTTTAATATTCACACAGTTTTGATTGTTCTGGTTGGAGAAGTTTGGCTGTTTGAAAGCACTATTTATTCCTTCCTCTATGACCATATATTCCGATTTACTGAGGGAGGATGTGCTTTGTGTCCGTTTCAGATCTTCTGTGGAGTTGAGATGCTGACAGCTGCCAACGTGGAGGTATTGTGCGTGCTCTTCCCCATCGGTTTCCCGGTGATAGAAGTAATTGAAATTGGACACAATGACAGGTACGGGCAGCGCAATGGTCAATACGCCAGCGATGGCGCACAAAGAACCCACAATTTTGCCTCCTATGGTTACTGGATGCATGTCTCCATAGCCGACAGTGGTCATGGTAACCACAGCCCACCAAAAAGCGTCAGGGATGCTGCTGAAACTCGAGCTTGGGTCGTCTGCCTCCGCGAAGTAGACTGCGCTGGAAAACAAGATGACCCCGATGAAGAGGAAGAAGATGAGGAGTCCCAGCTCCCTCATGCTGGCTTTTAGGGTCTGGCCGAGAATCTGGAGGCCTTTGGAGTGGCGCGAGAGCTTGAAGATACGAAAGACCCTCACCAGACGGATCACGCGGAGGATGGCGAGCGACATGGCTTGCTGACCGTTGCCTTGCCTCTCGGCCAGCTCCGTGCCCAGAGTGATAAAGTAAGGAATAATAGCCACAATATCAATAATATTCATGATGTTTTTGGAAAAAGTAGCCTTGCTGGGGCACGCGAAGAATCGCACGAGCAATTCGAAAGAGAACCAGATGATGCAAAGGGTCTCGATCACAAAGAAAGGGTCTGTGAAAGTGCTGGACACAAAAGGGCCAGTGCCATTTACGATAGGTGAGACAGGAGTTGGGTCCTTGTCGTCCCTGAACTCGGGCAGGGTCTCCAAACAGAAAATGACAATGGATATCAAAATGACCAAAACAGACACAATAGCAATGCCCCTTGCAGGACCAGAGCTCTCTGGGTACTCAAACAGAAGCCAAACCTGTCTCTGAAATTCGTGGTCTGGCAAAGGTCGCTCTTCTTCTTTGATAAATCCCTCGTCCTCACGAAATTTCTCCATGGCTTCCTCGCCAAGTTGATAAAAGCGAATTTCCTCCGAAAATATGTCAATGGGAACATTCACGGGTCTCCGAATACGCCCCCCTGATTGATAGTAGTACAGGATGGCATCGAAGCTCGGTCGGTTCCTGTCAAAGAAATACTCGTTTCTGAGCGGGTCAAAGTAGCGCATCCTCTTCTTCGGGTCCCCGAGCAACGTGTCCGGGAACTGGTTGAAAGTTTTCAGCTGGGTCTCGAAGCGCAGTCCCGAGATGTTGATGACCACTCGCTCGCAGCACTCGTGGTCCGGCTCGTATCGATCCAGCGACAGGTGACTGGGCAGCGCCGCGGTTTCCTCCAGCATATTATCGCACGCGACCACTGTCATGATGTCCTTCTCCGTCTCCGCGTACCCGTGGTTGTCGGCGTTGGTCCCTCTGTGGCTGGCTGAGGGTGAGTCAATGAGGTTGTAGTGGTCATCCATACAGGTGAGGAGACGGAGCGGCAGAGGGCGACCCGCCTCCCCTACCTAACATCGGGTGAATTGAGGGTTTCTCTGTCGTGCGCTCTCGTTTGCTTCTTAACACACTGTCGCCGCCCCACGGAGCTTTATAAACACATGTCTACTCCCGCCCACGGCAAACATATGCCTGACACATTTCCACCACTCGCCCAATCGGAGCAAAACAAGAAAAGATCGTCGATTCTCGGCGCGCGCGCCACTGTGTTTTGCCTTGCGCGCACGACGCAAATCATTCACATAAAGTGTAGAAAACACGATTCAACATTAAGTGATGGACACAATAGCAAAGACGTGCTCTATCACACAGTGTGAGAACTATACAAAGACTTTTTACATCAATTTCTGTTCTTTTTTTCCTGTTCTGAGGTTCGCGTAACCAAAACCCTTTTACACCTCTAGGACATGCAACAAACAGTCAGCTGCCTTAAAAACGCTTTACAAAACACTAACGTTTTTTGGGGGGGTGATTAGCCTATATAGTGGTAAGTAGCCTTCATCTCGTGTCTGAACGTAAAGCTGTTGCCACGGAGACTTCCTCGGGCGCACGCGACCAGTTTATTTAGTTCGATATGATAGTTTGCATCTGGTTATAAGACCGACAAAACTGTCATTATCCCTCGCAAATACAGTAAATAGCCTTGTGTTTCAGAATCTCAGCAGAACATTATTGACAGAAAGTGATTTAAAATCAGATTCCGTCTTCGTTTCATGTAGGTTGCCACGATAAAATGCATTGTGTATTGTTTACAAAAGGAAGAGCGTGTTAAAATGATGTCATAATATTAGTTTAAGTGTGCTTGTTTTGTCATTTTTGCACAAACAGCATATTGTAAACAATTACTTCCCGTTTTTGTTCATTATGGAGGTTATTAACGCATGAATTATTGTCTTGTGGCTGAGAAAAGCGCTGATTGGCTAAACGTTCCTATGAAGACAGCGGAGCTCTCCATGGTACTGGAGATGTGCGCGCGCTTCAGCGAGCACGAGAGGGTGGAAAACACGTAGAGACTGACCTGTATCTGCTGAGGAGAATCATATCTTCATAATTAGACCGATGTTTTGTCAAATTAAGAAGTCCGGTATTATTAGGCTACTATCATTAACTATTAAACCAGACACGAACACACAAAATGTGAGTGTAAATATAAACAAAGTCTAAACTTCCCAGCAAAGACGCTTTATTTCTGCTATTATACTTCTTTATAGTGTTCAGCAGAACAACCTTCACCACTGCAAAATCAATAAAAGCACATTTGTACAGAAAAATCTTTTTGCAAGGATATATATAAATCCATCAAACAGTACTAAATTTTCTTTTTTTTTTCCAGATGTGAAAAGAATGATGTTGTGAGCCTTGATGTGTCCTTTGCACTCAATCTTATCTTCAATAAATGAGACACAAGGAGGAGAGGGTGAGTACAGCTACTCCAGCCTTCACCATCGTCATCACAAAGCTGTTAAAATGGCAGCTCTCTCCTACACCAACAGCTTCCCAATCTCGCCCTCTCTCTTTATCTCATTCAAGCACGTGCTGGTCCTCAACTCAAGAGGGAACTTGTGTCCGTAATTATCTTTATGTATGTGCGTCCTCATTCCCGAGCTCATGTCAAGCAATCCCCCTTTCTGATAATGGAATCCGTTCTCCACTGTGATCTGTAGCTGGTGTCTGTCATGATTGCACAAGCAGGGATTGGCTAGCCGTAGATTAAACAGGTTATTTGCACAGCAGGAGCCATCAGGAGAGCACAGGGGTGATTCATCTTTGTAAAAGAAGAGCTCAGAGTGATTAAATATTCATGAGCATTTTTGGCCATGCCCTTTGTATGAGCCTGCAAATAGTAGTGCATTATTAATCGGAATTTAAATTAAGTGAAACTATTCTTCTAATGATTGGTCGGATGGTTTTAGAGATTAATTCTCTTAAGTGCAGCAGACCACGCATGGAAATAAAATACAGATTAAGTACTTTGAGACAATCTGTCTAGACTGTCCAGCAAATATTAGCTTGGTGAAATGTAAGGCCTCTGTGCCACTAATTTGCTACTCGCTGGTGAGCAAATGCAGAAATCGATGGGGGTTTGGGGTCACTGATCAGGAAGCTACCGCCAGTGAACGTGTAAGCTGGAGATCATTACATGTTCACATTGGCCAAGGTCAGTGCAGGATAGAAATATTTCCTGGGCGGCCAGCAGTCAGGTCTAATAACAAAAGAATAGCGAATGATCTGTGTGGATATCGAATGTCTGTTTTTTTAAGCCGCTTACATGGCTGTGATCCTCAGAGGCTGGTCAGTTATCATCTACGTCTCTTAAAAATAAAGGTTCCGAAAGTGGATTTTTGCAGCAATGCCACAGAAGAACCTTTTTTGGTTCCCCAAATGAACCTTTCAGTGAGCAGTCTTTAAAAGAACCATTTTTTCATACTGTAAAGAACATTTGAATAATGTATATTCTACCTTTTTTTTTAAAGGGATCCTTGATTATGGTTTCACTTTTTAATTTTAGTTAGTGCGTAATGTTTCTGTTTGAGAATAAACAACATCTGCAAAGTTACGACGCTCAAAGTTCAATGCAATGTGAGATATTTACTTTTACAGAAATCGCTTTTTAAGGACTACAACAAACAACTGGTAGGGACTACAACGAGCTTCTTCCCGGGTTGGTGACATCACACACCCCACAATTTACATAAACCCCGCCCCTGACAACACACAACAAAGGGGGTGAGGTCATGCTGGGCTGCTTTAGAGAAGAGGAAGAGTTGTTGTAGTGGAGTGTTTTTGCCATGCTGCCATTTTATGTCCGGACACAAATGAGGGTCAATTCAACGCTGGATTTGCAACAGATTAACATGACGGCACATGCTAGTCAATGAGTTGAATCAACTCCACAGCAAATACATAAATTTATTCACTAACCGTTCAGAAACTCTAAATCACTCTAAATGTTCTTCTTCCTGAGTCTCTCCATCAGTGTCGACTCCGGTATGAACAATATAAGGCTGAACACCGTTACTGACAATCCTCATTTTGTCTGCGTGAGATTGTCCAACTTTGTTGTTGTTGAGCAACCGAAGCGTGAGCTGTTAAAGCTCCGCCCTCTTCTGGAAAGGGGGCCGGGAGCAGCAGCTCATTTGCATTTAAAGGGACACATAAAAACTGTGTTTTTTCTCACACCCAAATAGGGGCAAATTTGACAAGCTATAATAAATGATCTGTGGGGTATTTTGAGCTGAAACTTCACAGAAACATTGTGGCGACATCAGAGACTTGTGAAAAGGGGCTTTAAAAAGAAGCTTATGCTAGACTATGTGCCATGCTGATTTCAGTTTTTGTCTTTTATGTAACATTACACCCCAGAATGTAACATTTTGCAGAAGAAAGAAAATTAAGCCTATTTTAGGATCATTAAGATTAATTTTGCATAGTGACCATATTTTCATGGCAATTAAGCACATTTCCCCCCAAATTTGCATTACTGTAATATTAACAACATATACTACTGTGATATTTAATTTACAGTTCACCCAAAAATGAAAATTCTGTCATTAATTCCTCACCCTCATGTCGTACACCTGTAAGATCTTCGTTCATCTTCAGAACACAAATGAAGATATTTTTGATGAAATCTGATGTCTCAGTGAGTCTCTTTTGACAGCAAGACAATTAACACTTTCAGATGCCCAGAAAGATACTAAAACATATTTAAAACAGTTCATGTGAGTACAGTGGTTCAACCTTAATATTACAAAGCGACAAGAATACTCTTTGTGTGCCAAAAAAGCAAAATAACGACTTTTCAACCATATCTAGTGATGGCCGATTTCAAAACACTGCTTCAAAGCTTTACGAATACTTTGTTTCGAATCAGTGGTTCAGATCGCGCATCAAACTGCCAAAGTCACGTGAACTATTGAAATTGTGAAACGCTTATGATGTAACGAAGCCTTGTTTACTGAAATCATGTGACTTTGGCGCTCCAAACCACTGATTTGAAACAAAAGATTTGTAAGCTTCATGAAGCAGTGTTTTGAAATCGGCCATCTCTAGATATTGTTGAAAAGTCGTTATTTTGCTTTTTTGGCACACAAAAACTATTCTCATCACTTTATAATATTAAGGTTGAACCACTGTACTCACATGAACTGTTTTAAATATGTTTTAGTGTCTTTCTGGGCATCTGAAAGTGTTCATTACCTTGCTGGCAATAGAGGACTCACTGAGCCATCGGATTTGATCAAAAAATATCATTATTCTTTCCGAAGATGAAAGAAGGTCTTACAGGTGTAGAATTACATGAGGGTGAATAATAAATGACAGAATTTTCATTTTTGGGTGAACTAACCCTTTAAGATTGGAAGCTAGATGTAATGAAAATAATGTCTCAATGCAAACGAAAAGTCTTAATTATGTTAATTATTTCATTTTCTTTCAGCAGATATAATTATTTTCCCCCTTTTTTTGTCTGAATTTGGCCCAATTTGAAAACTCATTCCAAATTTATCTTCTCTTTTTATATAGAATAAAGCCAAATGTTCTGGCTATATTTTTGAATGTATGGCATCTTGAGGATCTTCTTTTCTTGTTCCTGCTAATTAGGAAGTGCTACCAGTCAGAACATCTGCTGCCATGGTAATTAGAAAAACAAACACATCAATGACTTGGACACCTATTTCCATGGGAGTAATCGCTGACACCTCCTCAACCCTGCCAACCATTTTAACCATGGGGAAATACACACACAAATATATGCACCCACATAAGAACATGCACACACAAACTCGCAGCTGCTTTGAAAACAATGTAATATCTCACACAAGAATATTGCAATTAGAAGAGAATGAGCAAGCAAAATGATGCGCATTGTCCTTTGTAATTATGGCACTCATTCGTAGGTTATTCTTGTTAAATGAGAAAAGTGATACAAATACCTTTACACAACACCAGTCTGGCAGTGATTTGCACTTCTAATCAATTTGCATTTGAGTGTGCATGGTCAGTTGTGTGGCTTGTAGTAATATACGGGGTAAGTTGTCACAATAGGATCATGTAAAAAAATGTGTTTAAAGTAATGTGTGAAGTTATAAAACACTTTTGGGTTACAGCAATTGTAATTGTAAACATTTAAAATACATGTGACAACTTGCCTTCCTTATGTGTTTCCTGAAGGTTGGTTAAACAGCAAAACATGAATGGACTTAGAGGGTATGGGAAATTATCATATAATACTGGTCCTTTTCAGAGGGGGGATTTATTTTATATAGTTTTAATATACACTGCACTGTGGTCAGTAAGATTTGTCTTTTTTTAAAAAAGAAATTCATACTTTTTTTCAGAAAGGATGCATTAATTTAATCAAAAGTGACAGTAAAGACATTTATGTTACTGTTACATCCACCAGCTGGAGTGCCCTTGATTTCCACCTGAGGGCATCTCTGTTCCATCTCTGTTATCTCACCATTTACTACATTTCCCACAACCCATTGTGCAGACTCATTATGCCTGATTATATCCACCAGAGTCTCATTATTCTTAACCCTGCCTATAAGCCCTGTGTTTTCTGTTATTGGTTGCAAAGTCTTGTTAAGTGTTACACTGTATTTCTGAGCGCTCTCGCTGGTTACCCATGTTTTGGTTTTAACTTTCTGTCTGGTTACCCTTAATTCCCAGTTTGCCTGGGTCTGGGACCTTATTTTATGTTTGGACCGTTTGCCTGTGCGTTTGATAGTGATGGGAGAAAGGAAGCTTTTTAAAACTTTGAAAAAATTTGAACCAATCATAACCCCGAATCCGCCATTTTGTCTGACAAAGCAGTCAGGTGAGTTAGTAGATTAACGTTGGTGAACTTGAACTTGAAAAATTGTGTGTACTCACGTCTTTCCGCGCTTGAAACAACATTCCTTCTGATGTTCATTCATGTTTATTTGATACTATAAATGAACTAGTATGAAGAGATGATCGGTTCACGAGCCGCTTGAAGGAGCTACAGCGATCTGTCACGACACATTAAAGAGACACTATACGCTATTTGTTGTTTAAACTTCATTAAAAAATTACGATATATTAAATAAGTTTCATATGTCTGTCGACACGTTGTCAGTGTCCTCTTTGCTCCGGGATGTATTTTTCACTGCGTGAACATGATGTGTGGCGTGAGAGCGCATGGCTTGTCAGACATAGCAACAGTACTTAAAGGGGGCGTGTCTTTGTGAACGGTCAATTGCTTTGAAAAATGATTCACTGTTTCGAAGCATTCGAAACACTACATGCTGGTGATGCCTGCTGGTCAGAACAGTGTAAATGCAACAAAAACTCAAGCAAACATGCTTTTACAAACCCATTCCAAATGTTTCATTGAATATATAGTTTATCAATAAACTAATCATCTAATACCATTAAATATTAAGTTTCTGTATGATCTGTATTCTTTTATCAGTTTTCAGGACTTGATTTGTTTGTTCTATGGATGGGTCTGTTAAACAGATTATTCATTTTATTATACAAATATATACAATGTATCAGGTAATAGACACTTTGACTCTTAATACTCAGAAAATAGACATAGACACTCAATGATGTCTCGGTGAATCTGCACAATTCATTGGGTTCACAGAGATCGCACCCATGGTGAACCATTAAAATTCTGGCACGTTTCGAACATTTACTGAAATCACATGACTTTGGCAGCTTGAAACATACTCAGAACCACTGATTCAAAAAGATTCGTAAATGTTTCGAAGCTTCATGAAGCAGTGTTTCGAAAGCGGCTATCACTACCGTTTGACCCATCGCCTGTTTTATGGATTATGATTCTGGATTGCCCTAATAAAGCTGCATTTGGATCTTCGACCAGCAGTTTGTGACAGTTGCCAAAGATAAAATTACATTTCAAATAAATGTTGTTTTGAACTTCCTGTTCATCCTGAAAAAAAAGCATTATCAGTTTCCAAATATTAAGTATCACTACTGTTTTTAATAATGATAATAGTAAGAAATGTTCTTTCATGTGACACTGGAGTAATTTCTGCTGAAAATTCACTTTGTCACAGGAATAAATGACATTTTAAAGTATATTAAAATAGAAAACAATATTACTGGTTTTATTGCATTTTTGATCAAATAAATGCATCCTTGGTGAGCATAAGAAACTTCTTTCGAAAACATTATAAGAAGGATATGAAGGGTGAAGGTCAGGGGAAGGAGAAGCAGTGGAGATTAACGGCTGTAACTCACTTCTCTTTATTTCTCTCTCTACACCTCTCCTCTTTAGGGCTCTGTCAGTGTAATGAATGGACTGAGATTGGTTAATCCCCCTTCTGGCTATTAGGTTATATCTCATCTTGCCCTTGGGGGGGCCATGTGCGTATGGGACATGAATGCACCTCCCGTAACGTTATCCTGACAGCGGGGTGCTGTGTGAGACACACAGATGTCTAGATGTGCCTCATCCATTCTTCCACAACATCAGTGAGAGTTCTCTACATGCTGCTGTTGCCAGAGGACATCAACTGTTTCAGTTCATCAGCTGCAGATGGCTTCGAAGAATGCTTGACGTGGAGCCGGGCTGCGGATGAGATGCATTTGAATGTCTGGCATTAGGCATGTCAATGAAAATCATTCTGCTGTTAGTAGTTTAAAAACAAACAGAAGGATGACATTTCCTTTATTCTGTGGCTCAAATAAATATTCATTTGCTACTATTTCCCAGAGAGATGCATTCTAGTGACTCATCATGACTGACACTTACTTTCACATCCAACAATAAACCAAAGATTCCGTTGAGTAACATTTTGACTGCTGTGTGATAAACATGCCAATTAAGTGCTAATATACAGTTGTTTTTCATATATTTTCTACAGCAGAACCAAATTATTATTTTCCATGCTGTTTGGCATATTAAACAAATTTGTTGTAATGTCTCAAAATAGACATTACAAATAATTCTAATATGCTGATTTGCTGCTCAAGAAACATTAATTATTATTATCAATGTTGAAAACAGTTGTGCAGCCCTGTGCTTTTCACGAGATTCAATATAAGTCTCTGGTGTCTCCAGAATGTCAAATTTGCCCCTATTTGGGTGTGAGCAAAAACACAGTTTTTATATGTCCCTTTAAATGCAAATGAGCTGCTGCTCCCGGCCCCCTTTCCAGAAGAGGGCGGAGCTTTAACAACTCGTGCTTTGGTTGCTCAACAACAACAAAGCTGGAGAATCTCACGCAGACAAAATGAGGATTGTCAGTAACGGTGTTCAGCCTTACATTGTTCAAACCGGAGTCGACACTGATGGAGAGACTCAGGAAGAAGTTACAACTTTTAGAATGCAGCGGGACTTTTCTGAATGGTTAGTGGATACATTTATATAGTTGCTGTGGAGTTGATTCAACTCCTCGACTAGCATATGCTGTCATGTTAATCTTTTTTGCAAATCCAGTGTTGGATTGACCCTCGTTTGTCAGGTATTTTCCGGACATAAAATGACAGCATCAATAACACTCTACTACAACAACTCTTCCTCTTCTCTAAAGCAGCCCAACATGGCCTCATGTCCTGGGGGCGGGGTTTATGTACATTTTGGGGTGTGTGATGTCACCAACCCAGGAAGTAGCTCATTGTAGTCCCCACCAGCCATTTGTTGTAGTCCTTAAAAAGTGATTTCTTTAAAACAAAATATCTCCTTTGAATTGAACTTTGAGAGATGTTGTTTATGCTCAAACAGAAACATTACGCATTAACTAAAGTGAAAACAATAATTAAGGGTCCCTTTAACATTTTGAAACCTCGATGCATTTTAGAAATGAAAAAAGTACTGCATTGATTTAAATTAGAAATATTTTGTAATAATATGTCTTTAATGTTAACTTTTGAACAATTTAATGTGTCTTTGCTAAATAAAAGTGTTAAATTCTTTCAACAACAACAACAAAAGAATTGTACTAATCCCAAACTTTTGAATGATAGTCTAATAGGCACTGGGGCCGACAACCTTTAATCTAAAATGTCCACAAAAAGCACTTTGAAAGTAAGGAAACGGCAGAAATGTAAAGATATGTTAAAAGTCTGTGTGCTTCTTCTGTGTATTTTCACTGACATCAAACCTTCCACAGCACATCCTGGCACAACACATCCTTTTCAAATTTAATAAGGAAAGTAGCATTTTTAGAGAAAATCGATCCTATGGCATCAGAATGTTGTAGAAGTTGTATGGATTACTTTTATGATGTATTATGTTTGTATCTCTACAGAGTACAGAGGGCATTCTGCAAAATATCTTCTATGTTTCACTGAAGAAAGACAATCATATATGTTTGGAACAACACAAGGGTGAGTTTTCACTTTTCACTTTTCACTTTTGGATGCGTTATCCCTTTAAAACTGTATTATATATTAAGCAGATGATATAAAAAGCAATATAAAGTATTTATAAAGCCAACGAGCAAACCTGTTCACTGGTGTAAAACACCTAAAATGCTCATCAACGTGCCGAGTGCTTCAAAACAACTGGATCGCTGCACCCCCTCCCCCAATACTCCTGATGCTTCCTATAGGAACTGTCAAAGACAGGCAAGCCTAGACATACATGCAATCTGCTCCACAGAGGGGGGAAAAGGATCCCCTACCCCTGTGTCTCATTTATCACACCAGGTGTCCAATAAACACACACACACATACACATAGCCACACAGGTAGATAACTTGCCCTCCATACATACACCGCAAACCTATGGAAAAACAAACACTCGTGGTGGTTCGCAGTTGACATACATACTCGAACATCTATTTGTGTGCAAAAAAAAAAAAAAAATCCATGCACACACACATACACACACATGCACGCTCCTGAATAATATATGCGCGCACGCTCGCACACTTATAACCCATAATCCACCCACACAGAAAGTGAGAAGGGTTTTCCCCTGGTGCAGAATTAAAGAGCTCACGCTTCCCAGCCCCCTCTTCCTCTTACCTCTCCCTTCCTGCACCTCGGAGCTGGGAAACACTGGCAGCTGAGCGCTTCGCAGAGCCAGGCCATGTGATCGTATTCATTATGTAGAGCGAGATTACCCTGGACACGCTCTACAGGCTTGAAGCCATAACATAACAAATACGTGCCCTGTGTTTATATGCGGATGTGTGAGGTTATTGTCATACAATTTCCGGCAAAATCCTCCACTTGCAGATCAACATCAATACTGGTACATAACGTAGGGACTGCTCTGACAAGAACACATGCCCTATAAAACAATTATGGTATATCACAGTGAATTATGCAAAAAAAAAAAAAAAGTCTGGGTTTATCATAAAGGAAGATAAGTGGCGAGTTGAGGAGACCTGAGGGTGAATGTGAAAAAAGCATGAAATATCTCCATATACAAAGATTTTTTTTGCATTTTTGAAGGAAATTTGCTGGTTTGCATGTACAAAAGTCAGCCCCAGGATGCTAGGGTGCGCTGGGTGGTTGCCAGGGCACTGCTATATGGTTGCTAGTCATTTTTATTGTTGCTTTGTGGTTGGTAGGGTATTTTGGGTAGTTTCTAGGGTATTTTTAGACGGCCGATTAAACTAGCCTAATTCAAACTTACGACTGTTTTCTGAGTGCTTTTTAGTGTGCTGCTATATTAGAGGAGTTGAAATTAATCGTTTCTAGAGATGTATCGTGATGTGGACGCATCACATACAAACATTGATCAACCGAAGCTCAACCGAACTTGCTTGATGTGTGAACAAACCTAATTGGTTCTCATGCTGTGTAACACAGGAGAATAAATCTCATCGGTTCTCGCACGTCAGGCAAACATGCTTGAGCGTCTGTTTACCATAACTGATGTGTGCATTGATGAATATGTGAAGAAAAGCCTAAATTCAATCTAATTCATATGGATTAGTTCAAAGTGTGGCTATACGTGGGTCTATAGCAATACAATGCACTAATGAAACGGGAGTGCTCATAAGTTATAGGTAACGTTAAAATTGTTAATCAAGGTGATCTATGTGAAAAGTTATCAGAATTGAATTTCTCAATAAAGAACGGATTGCAAGGAAAACATCAGGACTCCCACTGGCTCCAGTTCACGAGCTAACGCACTTAAAAAACAATCTCAGATCGCTCCTCAGATTTCTGGTTATTATTATGATGCACTTGACATCTGTGAATTTTTACTGTAGCATATTGAAGTGCATTGACTAACAGAGATGCCACTGCATGTTCATACCAGCTGTGTGTATATTATATTGATTAAATGTCTTTTCACATCTTTATCTATGAGGACTATATGTATATGAATTTCCGTGTGATGTTTGAGAGAGAGCTTTAAACTTTAAGCGCGCTGTTATCACTAGTTCAGGTTAAAGCAGACACACCTGATTTTATTCAAAGTGTTTCAGATTACACTGAAGTCAATCAGTAAGTGATATTAATAGCAGTGGGAGGAACCAAACTGCCTCTGAAAGGAAGGTAAGAATTACCATTTATATGATCCAAGCTTTCATATCCTAACTAGGTCAGGCAGATGACATCAAATGTGTTCACCATTTCTGTTTGTGTCTGTAGGTGATGTGTAGTGATGGTGTGGTGTTTCCTGAGACCAACTGCATAAACGTGGCCATTATGTTAAGACTTTGTCTTATGAACTAGTATGACCATCCCATTCACAGTACATGGTTCAAATGACCCATTTCCAATTTTTTTTCCTCCCACGTGGCACAGATTGGAAATGACCCATGAACGTGAAATGTGCATTTGTGTATGCCATGATGACAGATCGGATATTCCCATCAATGTGAGTCGTACGTCATTGAAAAAGCGATGATAGCGAATGAACATCAACCACAGCGATTACCGCAACGATCATTGCTACATTCACCCAGAACAAGGGCTCCTCTCTTTTTTTCCCACCTTAAGAGACTAATGTTTTGGTGACAGTTAAAGATGTGGAAAGCATTTCATCTTTGTCCATTGCAAATTCCTTTTTGGCTTAAGCTTTTCTGGGTCAGTATGTCGATCTAGGGTTGTTTCGCCAAGTGTATAGTCTAAATGCAGATATCAGATATGGGTCACTTTTAAAAGATGCCAAAAATATGTTGATATATTCAACAAATTGGAATTATTGCATCAAGACCTACAGTATAAATACGGCCTTAGTTAAGGGTAACTAGTCTTATACTTTTTGGTATCAAATTAGACCAATTTACGTTTTTATGTAACAGACTTAAAGTTATGAACAGTCTTAAAACAAACTTTGCAATTCATGCAGCCGCCCCGATTTAATGCATGAAAGCTAGGGGTGTAATGGTACATGTTCATCTCAAATCTTTACGGTCCAGTGCATACAGTCAGACGAAAATTCAGCTTTGCCAACACAGGAGTAAAATACATTTTATAATATATTCAAATAGAAAACAGTTATTTTAAAGTGTAATATTTCATGGTATTACTGACTTAGGAGGCATTTACACGACACCATTTTCAACAAAAAAATGCAAAACTTTTTATGAGTTTTGGACATTCATTTACACAACAACGGAGTGTTGTGGGCCTGAAAACACCAACGGGATTTGAAAACAATACCGTTGTTGTAATCATGTAAACTACAAAAACACGATTATGTGAAAATGGTGACGTCATGCGCATGCGTTTTACATGTTCAGTCTATAGTCAGGGGTGTGTCTTTACAAAGTAACATCGCCAACTACTGGCCTGGCAACATAATACAGCATTAGTCGTTGTCGCAGATCTGTGTGAAAGGGGATCATTTTGACAATGGTGACATCTGTACGTGAAAAATGCAGAGAAAAAACTTTTCAGTTTTTAATACCCTTCAAGTTGGTGAGCATAAGAGACTTCTTTCAAAATCATTACAAAATCTTACCAACCTTAGGACACACACACACACACACGTTTGTTTTGCTATCTTAGTGAGGACATTCCATAGGCGTAATGGATTTTATACTGTACAAACTGTACATTCTGTCCCCCTACACTAACCCTACTCCTAAACCTACCCATCACAGAAAACATTCTGCATTTTTACATTTTTAATAAAACATGTTTAGTAGGTTTTTAAAGCTATTTTAAATATGAGGACTCATGAAATGTCCTCATAAAACATGTTTATGTCGTAATACCAGTGTAATACCCATGTCACTATACAAATTTATGTCCTCATAAATCCTGAAAACACACACACACACACACACACCTACACACACACAAATTCACACCATTTTAATCACCTTTGTGCCTTAGTTAATTTTAAGTGGTCCTGTGGTGTGACCATGTGACCAACTATTTCCAGTAACCTCAATTAATACAAGGTCATAAAAGCTGCATGTATATTAATTATAGAAGAAATATTTTTTTAAAGAACAGCTTTAGTGAATTCTAGCTATAAACTACAAAGGAGGCTTTTTGGATTTGGTGGTTTAAGGACACAAAGAATGAGACAATTAGAATGATATGAGAGATTATGTTGTGTCATTGTCCAACCCATAAAAACCCTTAGGTAATTCTTTGAATTGACTGTAATGAAATGCATAATCCTCCACAAAATGGAATACAAATCCTATTTTCTGTCTTGCAAGAAAGGCACAATTGATAAAAGCACCACAAATGATTTTGATTCCATCTTAATGATTTTAATCCAGTTCACATCGACATCTCTCTCGAGTGGAGGGGAAAGTGGGTTAGATCTCATGAGTCGACTCCATGTTCTAAAAGCAACATGGATCTTTTTCTGGCATTTGAGTCTTGTGAGATGTTTATCATCCGGTAAAAATAAAACCATGATTTAATGAAGTTCTACACTAAAAATAATGAAGCCGGCATAAAGCATTTGAAGTTGCATGCCATTTAAATAATTCCAGCTTTGTTATTTAATTTACAATGGAAATGTATCTGTATAATGCATCAAGAAATGCTGTCATGCACACTGAGACCCAGACTCAAGACATAGCAGCAGAAAATCTATACAGAATGAAGCATTCCCTCCAATGTGAGGTGCATTATAAATAGTTTGCAACAATGGATTTTTTGAACCAGCACTATGAGGATCTATGCCACATTATTATGTGGACTTAGAAGTACATTACAAATGCATGCGTTATGTCATCAAAATATAATATAAATAGAAGCACCATGAGACATGCTTTGTATATTCCATGGAACAGTCAGATTACGGCAGTTCCTTAAAACATCAAACAAATACCGCAATTGCATCTGAAGATTAAACAGAAATTCCAGCAGAAAAGAACTGAAAAATGGACTAACAGTAACTGACAGCATGGGCACAGTGACACAAATGCTTGGTTTGGTGCTTTTGAGGTCAGTGCATGTTACCGTAAACCCAAAACATTGAAGTGAACGTGGTTTTGTTTGGAAAAATTGCATTTTTCTATCATATTCTCCATTCTAGTCATAGAAGCCGCAGGGTGCTTGGTAATTACTGCAGTCGTCTCACTTTCTGCCCATGCTTGAGTAACAGCTAAAGGGTGAACAAACTAACTAGAGGCTAGTGGGCTTGGGGTTGGGTGAGGATGCTTGATTTTTGGGCTGTGTTCCATATACTGTTTTGATGTTGCACTCATTAGGCAGCATAGGAGGATTTGTTAAATGTTAGAGTAGAGCCATCATCTGACCCCTGGAGTCATCAGGCACAGAAAGGTCAGTTCCGTCCATCTGTTAAATGCCACGGAAATGTCATTAACATAAAAATGGATAGGAAGTAACTGAAGAGGATCCAGAATGTGATTCCGAATTTTTGAACAGTTCACAACCCTCAAGAAAACAATATCATTTGTCTGTTCTTTGGAAAGAAATGTAACTCCCTCTTCCTGTAATCTACAGCATTCTCGTTGTCATCAAAGAAAAAAGTAAAAATAAAGTAAATAAAAAAAGTAAAATAAATAAGAAAATGTAAATAAATGTAGCTGGCAGTTAATTAAATTATCTAATTTTATGTGTGTGGATCTCCTGATTTATAAAAAAACATGACAAAAATAAATAAATAAATGCACGTCTTTTATGAGCATATCTTAAATTTCAACATTAAAATTCATTGTGATATTTCCCCTTGGGTGTCATGTGAAAAAAAAACAAGTTCTGAAATTGTAATGAAGAAAAACATCTCACTAAAAGGTTGAGTAAATGGAAAGTACATTTCATTTTTTTTAAAAAATAATGATTAATGCAATTAATTTGTACTCAGTAGTTACCTATTTATATTTATGAAGTCTAAACGTTTTTTTTTGGTTTTTTTTAACGGGTTAGTTCACCCAAAAATGAAAATTGTGTCATTTATTACTCACCCTCATGTCATTCCAAACCTGTAAGACTTTTGTTCATCTTCGGAAAACACAAATTAAGATATTTTAATGAAATATGAGCGATTTCTGTTCCTCAGACAGATACATGTTGACGCTTCAAAAAGTTCATAAGGAGATCATAAAACTAATCCATATGAATTGAGTGGTTTAGTCCAATTTTTTCTGAAGAGACACGGTCACTTTATATGATGACCAGATTGAATTTAGGCTTTTATTCACATATAAACATTCATCAACTCCAACATCAGTTATGGTAAACCAAAGCTAAAGCATGTTTGTTTGATATGCGAGAACCAATGAGGTTCATTCTCGTGTTACGCAGCACGTTTGAGCTTCAGCAAGAGGTTTGTTCTCGCACGTCAAGTAAGTTTGGTTGAGCTTCTCTTTATGTTTGCTGATCAATGTTTATATGTGAATAAAAGCCTGAATTCAATCTGTTCATCATATAAAGCGATCGAGTCTCTTCAGAAAATTTGGACTAAACCACTCTATTCATATGGATTAGTTTTACGATCTCTTTATGAACTTTTTGAAGCATCAAAGTGGTAGTTGCGTTCATTGTCAATGGAGGAGCAGAAATCTCTCAGATTTCATTACAAATATCTTCTTTTGTGTTCTGAAGATGAACGAAAGTCTTATGGGTTTGGAAAAACATGTAGGTGAATGAATAACTTTTCATTTTTGGGTGAACTATCCCAAAAGGGCTTTCAAGGAGCTGATAAGCATTTCCTCAAAGGCCCAGTAAGTTATTTGCTTCTGATACTTTGCTTCTTTTTCTGTTTCAGGTGCTGATTGGTTTTGAGGAGCGACAATGAATCGAGGAGAGGAAGGTAGGAAAGCCCAGTAAGGCAATCCTAATGACTGTATTGATTGTGACACAGACATGTATAAGAGCCTGACATCACAGTACACCATCAGAGTTCATCACCAAAACAGAGAGGAAAATTACCCACGAATCTCCTCTAAATGACTCTGACAAATGACTCTTTACATGCAAGTAGGAAGGAGCTAACAGCATGCTACGAGATGCAGTTATCCAAATTACTGAAAGAGGCATTAACAATGGAGACATAAATGACTGTCATTTAAAAATGTATTCTGTTGCTCTGTAAACCAAATCTGTAGCTGCGAGATGAAAAACCGAGCGCTGCAAATCTGGGATGTTTTTAAATGCACGTAAATGTGTCAAAGCCTCAATTTCCCTGCGTGTTAAGATTTGAGAAACAAACGAGTGTTCCCATTTCCGCTCCATCCCCCTATACGATCCCCCTCCCAGCAGTAAAATCCCATTCCAGTGTGTCTGTGCAATTGCCTCAACCCAGTGATTTATGAAAAGGAGGAAAAATCTCTGTGCAGATGGGACTGAGAGGTTAGAAAGAGGTATAAATATTCCTGATCATGAGCAGGGACGTATTTAGCAGCCCCTGAGGTCCCTCCGTAATAGACGCTACATCTTCTATCTAGTGCCAGACCAGACGTGGTTGCATGTTACAGGGACAAGGAAAGCAAATTATGTGGAACCGCTACGAGCACACCTGTGTACTATTCGCTAGCATAACCTGGGCATTGTTCTTGTCACCTTCACCAGAACGTTGACACCAGGATTGTTTTTTTGAGCGAAAAGCTCTAGTTGAAAGCACAGCTGCCCCTTTGTAGTGCGAATCGAGTCTTTGTTAGTGATTCTGTTTGATCATTTCTAATTGAAAAGAACATCCGTTATGTATCACAGTGTTTTTTCATTGTGTATGAACAGTCCATGTTATAAAAATCAATAAAAACAGCGTGCATGTCCTTTGAAATCCTTAGCATGCAATTAAATACTGATTTAAATATAATCATCTTTGTATTTTAAAACCTAGTGAACTGCTTTGCTGTCTACTGTCTAATGCATTTTGAGGCATTTTAATGTTTTTTAAATACGGCTATCCCACCTCCAGATTAGTCCATTGTTTTACAACTGACACTGATCCATGTCAAAAGTTGGATTATTTTTATCTTGACATGACAAGACGCACTGTCCGTCTACTGCATGTTTACATAGACCATCAATTAAAAAATAGGGCAGATGGTAACACAAGTATGCATAAGTGGAACACTCCTCAAAGGCACTAACTGCTTATAAATGAGTTTAAAGTCACCGTGAAATCACAACTGACAATTCTTATTCCGTTATGAAATATTCCATTGTTTATTATAAATTATTTATCCATGTACATTTATCAGTTATCCATCTTTTTTTTTAAATTGATGTTCTCTCATAATCTTTAATCAAAAACATTAACTTCATCTTCCCTTCACAATGACATCTGATTGTCTGCAAGGGCTGGACAGTCCCTCCCTTCTAGCAACCTGCCTCTCACATGAGATCTCAGCAATTACAGCAAAAAATCTAATCAATCCCCAATGGACAAAATCAAGCCTTATATATATATATATATATATATATATATATGGTATAATCCATTCCTAGCTGTGCATTAAATGATTTTAATGCAGGAGGTGGGGGCAAAGAACCGCCCAATGACGCGGACTGCATTCAAATAATTTAATGCACAGGATTATCCCGCTTATATCATGGTCATTTGCCAGCATTATCAAGTTAAAGGTTAGTTTACCCAAAAATGAAAATTATTACATAATTTAAGCCATGTTAGATGTATATGACTTTCTTCTTTCAATTAAACATAATCAGAGTATTTAAAATTATTTAAAATATTTAAAAATATTCTGTTTCTTTCAAGCTTTATAATGGTGCGCTAGATTTTGAAGGCCAAAAAAGCGTATCCATCCATCATGAAAGTAATCCATACGGCTCCAGGGGGTTAATAAAAGCCTTCTGAAGCGAAGCAATGCATTTTAGTTATAAAATATCCATATTTATAACTTTATAAACTGTAATCACTAGCTTCTGGCAACAGCCATACGCGTGTTCACCAGAGAGTGGAAGGGTGACCTCTGACCTCCTCTTCTCTTATATCGAATCCTCCTATATTTTTCTTTAAAAATCGTTTTAGACTTCTAATTTGTGACCGGGGTTTTGTTTTGCTCTATCCTTTGCGCTTCCATGGTTGTAATTCTCACCTGAGCTTACACTACACCTTCATCAAACGTTGGAACACCTTCCGCTGGAAATCGACTCTTTTGTGAACATGTGGACAGCCCTTACTGGAAGCTAGTGATTACAGTTGATAAATTTATAAATATGGATCATTTTTCTTACAAAAACACATCACTTCGCTTCAGAAGGCCTTTATTAACCCCCTGGAGCTGTACAGATTACTTTTATGATGGATGGATGGATGCACTTTTTTGGGCTTCAAAATCTAGGGTACCATTCAATCCCATTATAAAGTTTGAAAGGGCCAGGATATTTTAACTCCAATTGTGTTTGGCTGAAAGTGATATATACCTAGGATGGGTTTAGGGTGAGTAAATTATGGGATCATTTTCATTTTTTGGTGAACTAACCCTTTAAAGCTGTCCATGATGTTCGCAGTGCTAAATTTGACTGGAAGGGTTAAGATGATGGTTATTTTCGATAGCTATCATTCGTTGGATCTAACATTCTGCCTGCTTTAAATCAGATACAGAGATAAAATGCAGTAAGGTTACATTTATTTGATTGAATTGTAACATTTATTTGAATTGACCAGCCTATCAAGAGAGAGGAGAGAGAGAAGTGTGTGAGTTGAATTACTTCAAAAACAGCGTCATTTGAGCCTTCTGATCTAATGTAGCGATTCAGTACGAAGATCTCCGATCTCTGTGTGCGAGTGAGTGTGTGCATCAATGAAAGCAGCACATACCTGTGCATTAAACAGGTTTTATTGCACACCTTCCAGCCAGTTATTGATTTGCTACTATATTAGTATAGCATATTTTGGGTCAAATTTATATGTGCTCTATATTGACTTGTCTACAATGTCTTAATTTACGTTTTTATGCTTGACAGCTCACTAGTTTTCAAAACAATTAACTATGAATGTTTCTGAAGAGACTTTTTAGACTAGAACTTTTAATCAAGCGCAACATCTTGCTTGGTTTATCTCATATAACTCAGACCGTATCAGCATGTATGAGTGGACATGGGTTTACCATATTGCATTATACATTGACCTTTAGATGGGCTGCAAGTTGAAGTCAAGCTTAATTAGCTAATTAATTGAAACTTCCAGCTGCTGGTTGCAGCATCTGTTGTTGGAATCTTCTGCTGAGAGTCTCCGGTGAGAATTAATTTACTCTCTCTGCTAACAAGCCTTTGGTGGGTCAAATCTGCTCCCTTCAGAGGACTTCAAATAAAAGATACATGCATAATTACTTTTTGCAAAGTATGTTTAGAAATACAGTCATGTGTTAATATTGAGATGTGCATCATGCTGGTTGTTGATTGCTTTATCTAATGCATGTAGGCTATGTATTGCTTGCCCTATAAACTGAATTGGGGGCAGTCCAGTGTCCAAAAAGCTACCAACGCCCTCTTGTGGTTGAACATGGAGTCTGCGATGAAAATAAATGATTGGGGAGGATTGGCTGCAACACAACTATTAAGTTTGAAAAAAATGTTATTGACTTTCATTTAATGTGAAACACTGCAGCTGTGCGGTTTAGAGATAACAGTTGTTCTTGTATAAACCTCTTGACACCACCCAGTAAAGTACTTCTATATGTTCATTTGTTGCTGATTTATAGGTGCAACCATGAATATGTTTGATGGACACCACAAGGAGGCAGCAAATATATATAACCAATGAGTTTGCAATCCATCAGTGCTCTCTGTGTTGGCATCACTCATCTCTCTCTCACTTTTAGCTACAACTCTTCCTTTTTATTATACAAATGTGCACAATATCTTATCACTGTGGCGGCAAGTTTTTTCTTTGGCAAGAAAACACCACTTATATTTTTCTTGGACAATCTAGAAATTTGTTTTGTGGTCTGATCCCTTTAAGACAGTGTTATTTAGTATAATTGGGATATTATTATAATTTGTATTAATATTTTGAATGTTTTATTTTTATATTTTCTGTTTTTATTTTCATTTTAATGAAAGTTTTAATAAGCCTTAGTTTTTATTTCATTTTCAGTTTTAGTTATTTTAATACATCAAGATCAACTAAAAATTCAAGTTTTTATATATTTTATTTGATTTCGGTTATTATTTATTTTATTTCAAGTAACTAAAATTTGTCTTTATGGCTTTAGTTTTAGTTTAACTGTAATAACACTCTAAAAGCATATATTATGTTTATTACTCGGTCAATAAACATATTCCAACATCAGATTTATGAACGTAAGCAAATGCCAAGACTAACGCATTATAAGTCTTATAATCTGGAAATTATTTTATCATATGATTTAGAGAGTATTAGAGCAAAAGACAAAACCTATTGCCTCATTTACCCAGCCAAGTGACCTTAGTTTTACTCCAAATTCCCTGACTAGTGTTGTAAGATTAATTACAAAGGAATTTTCCCCTCCTTTTTCCCCAGTGACGGAGGAGAACAATGAACAGAGAAGGCTGGATGGACAGATTGGAGAGGAGTGTAAATGACAGTGGGAGGTAAACCCAAGAGATGACATAGGTCGTCACATGCTAAAGAAACCTGCTGGATTTCCCATTGATCCCAAAGTAAAGCACAAACAATAGCCTGACTGTGTATTAGTGACCAAAATAACAATTATTTGTTTGTTTTATGATTATTTTTAGACTATAATCGTCATAAAACTGTTTTAGAAACGGACTGCGTCCTTTAGTCAGTACGCTATCAGCTGAATCAATTGAGGCAGTGCCTGAGGGTCATTTAACCCTTCGGGAGCCACGGACCTTCATATGGAGAGGGTCTTTGTGCTAATTCCTCAAAAGATGGTAGCTTTTTGGATCTCTTCTTAGATTTCAAAGGTGAGAGGGGTCACTTGATCTGCTGGTTCTTGTTAGGAGGGGCTTCATGACATGCAATAGCTTAGGAGCTCTTCTATAAAAATGTCTGTATAGTGTTTGTGTGTGTGTGCACATATGGTGTGGGTGGGAATAGTAGCTTGGCAAACCTAATCCCCTAACTGATAATTTATCTTCCAAGTTGGACTTCCAGTTGGTTTCCAAGTGATAAGCTTTAGACAAATTGGTGTGTTTTTAAGTTGCTGGAGAATTCTAGAACACTAGTTGACATTGCTCATTAGTCAGCTTGATTGGAGAGATCATTATGAACACTGTTAGGTGTGAAGCTCATTTATTCCTTGAACATTCCTATTAACCCTTTAAGCCCTGAAGGCATTTTTAGAGATGTTTTTTTTTTTAGAACATTTTAGAGCCTTTTTAGAGACTAGACAAATTTTTAAGAAAAAAAACCCCATTACATTTGGACATTCTCATGCTGTTAACCAGACAAACCGCCAATACATTTCGGGTTTAAAGGGTTAATCTTCCCTGAGGGACTGACACACCTGATTAATAAATTAATAATTTTTTGTCCGAATGCTACTGTCCTTTTTACCTTAAACACTATTTATAGCCTTCAACACAGAAACATTTTAAACCACAATTCGTTCTGGAGAATGTTGAAGAATAAGTGTTTAGCCGTTAAGCCAAAGGAGTTTTTCAATTCATCTCAGCATTGAGGTTAAATCAATGATAGTTCATGTCATGAATGAATACCTGGGAGTCTTGTCTAATCTATAGGTATTACTATAAGATTAAATCCTAACGTAAACCAGACTTTAAGTTAGATAACATTTTTGTCAAAGTTCAGCCAATTATGTACAGTTAGCATTATTTTATTTTATTTGCCTATTGGGGAAATTGTACGCAAATGTTTTCTGTTCCTTTTCTTTTCCTCCTCTAAACTGTACTTCATTGCAACAGGCCAGCAGAGAGGATTGTTCACCGCTGTTCAAATCAAATTTGTTTTATGCTCTTCCATCATGTTTCACTTATCACATTGTGTTGACAACTCTTAAGTACTGAGCGATATAAGCTAGTGATGAGGGCAGACAGGCCTGATCAAAGTGTTTCCTGTACAAGCCGTTGATGTGTGTGGGCAGATGTTTGTAACGTGGCTGTGTGATGTGTCACTGGAAATCATTAGAACATCTGGAAAAATACAATTATCTGAAATGACAAAACAGGTGGAGGTATTGTCTTTCTATCCTCTAGAAACATCTCCCACACAAGAGTTTTATTAACTGAACACTTTTGTTTTCTTTCTCCAATTTTTTGAGAGCAGATATTCGTTAATAAAAACATCCAGAAGGGAAATGTTAATTTACCATTCCTTTCATTTAATTTATAAAAATATATAATTTATTTATTTATATACTCTTCGTCGCTAACTTGCCTCCGTCTCATTCACTCAAATGTACATCATTACGTTGCATGAGCGCCCACTACTGGCGGAACCTTTGCGATGTGTTTAATTAGAACGCCCTAAGCCTTGGATCAATGGAGCTGATTTATTATTTGCAGTTTTTTTACTTGGGAATTTGTTTCATGCACCATTCTATAGGGCTGCATGTATGCTTGGGCTGTCTGAAAAACATAAAAAGGACACAAAAGAAAATAATAATACAATAAACAATTACAGTCAGCTTAAGGTAGCTACAAGTATAATGATGTAAATGTCAAAATAACTCTGATCTCATACAGTTGTGTGGGGTGGGATTAAACAAGGGGTTGAGGGTCTGTCCATTTAAACCTCTCTCGCCCACTTGACAGTTGAAGTTGAATGCACTAAAAAATGGAGGCAGGGATTCCCCCAAGGGGAAGTGCTTCTGGAAGTTTGCGAGTGTTCGCTAAAAGTGGAGTTAAACACAGGCTTGAAGTGGCGCTGCATAGACCGATCGGTGTATGACATCAAAGTACCTCGGGAGTGATTAGAGAGTAGATTGGATCTTCAGCTTCAAGTCTAACACACCAATAGTCTTTTTGAATGAGTCATTGAATCATTCATTTTATAGGTTTGCTCAAAAGTGCTGATTTATTCAGAAATGCTGAGTCATTCATTGAAATCGTTCAAAAGTGCTGATTCATTTAGGAACAAATCAAGTGGCTGTTTTATATTAATGAGTCATTGAATCATTCATTACACTGATTCATTCAAAAAACGCTAAATCCTTCAGGATTGAAACACCACTGCTGTGTTATCCAATGGTTCTACTTTGACTATTTTTCTTGGCGGAGTAAAATAACTGACATGATTGTGTCTAAAATGTACAGTGAGTTTCTCATCATTAATGTCTGGTTTATTGATCTGTTGCATAAAGGTTATGTCAATAACTGCACCTGTTGCAAAGACATCTCAGACATCACTTTCAAAAGGGACGCTTTCGGCTGGTTTGTGAGCAACTTAATAAGAAAATAGTTCCACAGAAAAGATGTTTTTGCATACTCTTTTGTTTTTCCTTACTTATTATTTACATATGTGTCAGTTAATGTACAAAGGGTTGTATTTAAGCTTACAACCAAAACCGTTCACTCAGAAAAAAAAGTTTTTCTATTTAAATGTACGCTAGATGGACATGTTTGACCTTTGCACTTGTGTCATGCGTCTTTTGCAACTTCTCTAGAACTCTAGCAAAACTCAAAACAACTTTCTGTGTAATTGCTTTAGTATATGCCCATATGTCAACACTCCATATGATATGACCTTCCCTTTAAATAAACAGGAACAACAGCTTTAGAAAACAGTTTATTGAATGATGATATCATTCAGTCTCATAGTAAAAAAATGGGACAAAAGATAGATAAAACAAACATCAAAACTTAACTAGCAGTTGTTAAAATGTCTTTCAGATGCTTGTATAGTAAAGTATACAGCATGACCCACATAACTAGTGTAACGCCAGAAACTGAAACACTATATTTAATTCTGTTAAGACTTCTCATGGATTTGTAAGCCGTTCATATGAAAGAGAAAGACATTTTTGTCTGAGAAGCACTGAACTCGATAGGAAATAATGCCTACATTGAAGAAAACGAACAAAGGATGCCATGTGCGGACAGCTAGAGTGTGAATTAAAAATTCTATTATTGTGGCATAAAAATACTATTCCCCCTCAGGATAAAAATGCAAATTTTGTTCAAACTATGCTACATATTCATACAGAGCAACAGTATAGCTGAGGTTTTGTTCATATTAAAGGCACTATTCATATTAAAGGTCATTGAGCACTTAATCTGATGAAAATGTGATGATGTATTTTTCATGCAGAGAACAGAGGAAACATCCCCAAAATCTCTAGAAGCTTTAAAAATTGGAATCAATTGCATCTAGTCTATATGAAATACTGTATATGTCCATAGTCTTCAAGTATTTTTTTGTGGTCCACAGAAGGACAGTCATACAGATTTGGGGCAATATGAGGAAATGTTGATGTCAATATAAATGATGACAGAATTTTCATTTTTGAGTGAAATATCCATTCACATTTGAAGTGTGTAAACACTACAAACATCCCTCTGTCTTCCATTGTTCGACTAGCAGCCACAACGCAGCTTCATTGGGTCAAACCTCAGCTTTAATTGTCATATGCTGAGATTAATTGGAAAAACTCCTTTGGCTTAATGGCTGAACTCTACTTCTTCAACATTCTCCAGAAGATTATATGGGTTTTAAAAAGTTTCTGTGTGTAGGCTATAAATGGTGTTTAAGGTAAAAAGGTCAGGAGCATTTAGACAAAAAGAAAAAAAAAAAGAAAAATCATATATAGAACATGCTCTGCTTTGTGTTCTGTTGATAATATACGTCAATGTGAAGAGTTTCCTTTCCACCAAGTAGTTCACATAGATTCCCAGTCATTATTGCAATCACAGCACTAAAGCCTTGTTTTTGGCAGTTTCTCACTGACGTAATCAACCGAACCCGTTCAAAGTCAATATTTTCAAAGAGGCTGTTGTCTGTTCCAAAGAACATAAAATGGCGGAATTTGATGAATTCCTCATAGCTATCCATGTTGTTGTCAGAGAACTGAAATCCAGCATGGAAATCGACCTTTTCATCTGACACAACACAGATACTGTCTTTCCATGTGTCAGGAGCGAAATGATGTCCGTCCTGATGGCTCAAGGAGAAGGTCAAAGGGTCTTTGGCAGCAGATTCTTGGTCTTCAGAGCCTGAATTCCTTCATTCTGACTGTATGGCAGAGTCTTGAGAATCTGCAGAGCTGATGAGACTTTCTTCTCATCTTATGAACAACACTTGGCTCATACTTGCGTCCAGAGGAAATGACTTTTCCTAGCCACTCTTCATCTCAAGTGCTGTAGAGGGGGTGGGGGGGGGTCATTATTGTTCACACTGCTGTGTGTTTGAGTTACATAAATGGTATTGTTGAGATCAGTATGCTACTGCAGTACATCTGTGTCATTTTCCAACTATGGATCCTTTTTCTGTGTTGACACAGTGAGCGCATTTGCATGTATAACAGAAAGCTGATAGCCATAAGAAAGGCATTTACATGAGACTTTGAAATCATTGTGTTTTTATCTCCAGTTTTGACGTCAGTGACATTGAATAAGCCCATAGAAAGTGTGTTTACATGCAAAGTAAGATCAGGGTAATGTGAAAAACCTAGGTATGCTGATCAGGTTTAGGGTCAGGGTTAGTTAGTAGTATAATATTGTGTAATATATTTTTAATAATAATAATGTATTGTTCATAAATAATAATTCTATAGAAATCACAAAGAGTATTTCTAGCTGAAAAACACCATCATTTCCAGGTCTGAAACTCACTGTAAAAATTATTTTCATGATTTGTTATCGCAAAATTTTTTATTTTGCCAAATCAACTTCAATAATTAATGTGTTTTAGATAACATAATATTTTGAGTTTCTGTTGATTAAACCAATCGTCCTCATTGTATTAACACAAATTTTTAATTCCAATAAACTCAAAATTTTAAGGCAACCAGGTAACTTACTTTTTTTTTTTTTTTTTTACAGTAGCAACTTTTAAAATTCCCTGATATTTGCAGGTTTTCCTTTTCGGAGCATTCCAGAATTGTGGAAATGACAGAGAGTGGCATGTTTCTCCATAACATTTATGATTTCTCTAATCAATCCTAGCTTTGCCTGCATTTTCTGAAACCAAACTGTAGACTATATTAGTTAAGAGTAGAATTTAAGTCCTTAGTAGTTCTCTTATCTTCCTTGCAGTTTCCATTGTGTTCAGGCGTGCGGTTTAACATTATTTTTACTCCTTCCCCGCTTTTTCTTTGCCTTGTGCGCTACTGTACTGCCTTTGAAGTCTTTTGAAGATATTAATCCTTGTTTCATGCTTGATTCAAAATCCTGACTGATTATTTTCATGAAAGAATTTCAAACAACCGAGGAATTTATTTTTTATCCATTCTGGGTGTATTTTTGAGGGGGAAATTAATAGGAAATGATCTTGTAATTCTTTTCATCTGACTGCGATTCAGAGGTGGACGGTAAATGCGAACAGATTGCGTCCATCCAAAGGGTCTGTTTGCACTTATTCCTGAAAACTGTGAAAGTTGAGCTGCTTCCTACATATCATATAATATGTGCACAAAAAAAAAGAGATGTGGCTATTGAGATCTGTATACGTGACGCAAAGCAATTTGTCTTTGTTAGAGATATGTTCAGCATGTTCCTATCTGGCTACTTTTTTCTCTCCTTTCACACCAGACATTTGATGACATTTAAAGATCGCATGGCAGATAACTGGATCTATAATAGATTGGTCTGAAACAAAACCTGCAAAATTTGTTGTACACAATAGAGCATATAAGTTCAGGATTAGTGTTGATTCTTGAAATGAATGAAGAGAAACCTGCAACTGCTTGTTATTTTTTATAGTTCCATTTAATTGTTAAGAAAAAAATTGTTTGTTTTTGGCTGAAAAGGATATTAGAAAAGATAAAAGCATCTTGTGCAATAGTTGACTACATGAAAACCTGTCAGGTATTAGATTCAGGTTTGCCATGTTTGAACATCCCTGCTGGAAAATAAACATCTTAAAGAGATAGTTCACCCAAAAATGAAAATTGTGCCATTGTTTGCTCACCTTTATGTTGTTACAAACTGGTTTATTTTTTCCTGTAGACCACAAAAAAAGATATTTTTGAAGAATCTTTCAAATATATAGTTCAGGCATGAAACTCTATCCGAACGCTGATTGGTTCTTTCAATGCTGTGGCACCACCCAATCTGAAGTACTCCTAAATCCACACGTATTTTGTACCCTAGCCTGCAATCGGCATGTTGCGCGATTATGAAAACTTCTGTGTCCGTCCTCCTCCCCAGCACCACCTGTAGAAATGTGCTATGAGGGTTCTACCATTTTCTTGCAGCAGTCTGTCCTATTGTTTGCTATTTTGATTAAGCTGAACAAATTATTGTATTTGCTCAGCAGCAGATCTCATACGCAAAATCAAGCCTATGTATATTCCTCTATATGTATAATTCCATGAATATTCCAGTGCAAGGTACTCACTGCATGATTTTAGACCAAGTTTTAAAAATCGTGCAGTGTATTCCTGGAATATGTGGACACGATTTTATCTAAAGGCTAGCTCAAGAGTAAAATGGTTAGATGTTAAAAAAAAAAAAAGAAAAAGAAAAGAACTCGCAATTTCCCTACGGGCGGTCACTTCAGTTTTGTCCTATTAGTCAGCACAAGTCTGTACCACAGTCTGTTCACATGCTTATTGAAACAATGCCGATCACTCAATAGCTTCTTTCTGACTCTTACTTTTTTCCCTGTTGTTTTTGCTGAAAACAGCAGAGAAACGAGAGTCCTGAATCCCATGCCAACATCAACAAGAAACAATACTGTTTGGAATGTCACGGGCTGCAAACCTCAAAATTACATTTACACAGTTACACATGGCCTGAAACCTTTTACTTGATTTTCTGTCTGCAAACATGACAATTTCTATCACGTATTCCCTTAAATACTTTTCATACAGCGAGCAACATCATCCACCTTTGAGGGAGTTTTATAGATTGTGATGGGCTTTGATTTTGACATCACTATGCATCACCTTAAATGACCTTGTACATCTGTACAGTTGCAAGAATCTATCACACCGTCTCCAACAGTGAAAGGCGAGACCTTTGTATTACACCCCGAAGGAAAAACGTTAGAAAGTGTCATGTATTTGTTTGACAATCGCAAACGGTAAGCCGACAGTGACCTCCATCCACTAGTGTCATGATAACAGCGAACCGATCCAGGCAAATTAAAAAATGGACTGCTGCTTGAACATTGAGGATTTGAGTTGGATATCTGCAGCAGGAAGCTAAAAAATCCAGAAGTTATTTTTGGTGCTTGCCAAGACTAGCATCATTATTATTTCTCATGAATGTTGTTGCATTTTGATTGATTTCTTTTATCCTCCAAATTATTTTCTATCTCCATTTCTCTTGCCTTGAAATGCAGTTTTAGAGGGTGTTGCAATTCAGTCTTCAGATGGAAAAAACACATGTTTATGAGTCTTTGATTGGCCCCGAAATGTAAACAAACGTGTGTTGCCGGGCAGCTTCATCACTGTGCAAATGAGCCTTGACGAATCTGGACATTGCAAAATGGCACAGAACTAACAAGGACTGACTTGCAGTGGAATGTTTCGCTTAATGTGCATTTGTTGAAGAAATCCCATTATAGTTGCAAAGACTTCAGGAATCATGTGTATCTCTCTGAATCTGTGAATCTGAAGTGTCGTCACACAGTTTTAATTTAAACAATATTACATGACTTGCATTTAAATGACAATTCTGTAAACAAGAAATTAATTTCAAACATTTTCAGCTGGTTAAACGTAGAAATGGAAGTTCACCCGCTTAAAAATGTGAGTTAACTCGGTAACACGCTACAATAAGGCTCATTAGTTAACACTAGTTAACTACATTAGTTAACATGAACTAAGAATGAACTGCACTTCTACAGCATTTATTAATCTTTGTTAATGTTAATTTCAACATTTACTAATACATTATTAAAATCTTGTTAACATTAGTTAATGTACTGTGAACTAACATGAACTAACAATGAACAAATGTTCTGCTCATGGTTACTTTATGTTAGTTAATATGTTAACTAATGTTTAACTAATAAACATTATTGTAAAGTGTTACCGTTAACTCAATTAAACATAAATTTGCTCAACTTGAAGATAACCTTTGTTTCAACTCACAAATAGTCAAGATAATGGAATACTTTAAGTTTAACTTAAAGGTGCAGTAGGTGTTCTGGGAAAATGCTAAATTTAGCCTGCCAGCATTGAAAGTGTATGTCCCACACTCCCTGCAAAAAAAAACACGCCTACAAAACACACTATCCAGAGACAACGTTATTGGATTACATTGTGTGTCATTTACCATGAGAAAACTTTACAGTACAGTGAATAAGAGTACTACAATAATGGACGTAAACAACTTTTTAAAAACGAATTAGATGCAGCAAGGATATGTTGGACATTTCTAACGTAATAGTTGATGAAAAGCTAAGGGTTTTCGCTGAAGGAGGCGTTTTACTCACTGTTTGTAGCTAGACTCAAAAACAAATGGTCGAAACATCTGTTGGTGGTGCCTTACGATGGACCAAAGGTGTGGATGTTGTAGTTTGCTCGTAACTTTGAAAACGTAAAAATAGCTCCTGATTAGACGCTGGGTGCTCCTGTCTTAAAGGAACACAAACTGCAGAAGCTTAATTAAGCATTACTTTCAAAACACATGAAACGTTACCATGTAACGTTACCTACCTGTCCAAAAGAAATACTGCAATCGGTATCATCTTTCCTTTGGATTCCCACAGTTGTCTCCAGCATGGAAAAGCAACACCGATATTAATTTGTGGTTTTAGCTCTTTTATTATCCAGCCTTTTTTCGTTGTAGCCCTTTCTAAGACTGTCTTTCGTTTGGTCGACACTGAGGATATGAGGAAACTTTCAACCAGCATAACAAAAAAGGTTTCTGAAGAGAATCTCCTATTGGACCTTTAGAGTAATCCGTTGTCTTGACTATATGTGAGTTGAAACAAAGGTTATCTTCAAGTTGAGTTAACATATGTTTAGTTGAGTTAACTCACATTTTTAGGCCAGCACGTGAACTTTCATTTCTACGTTTAACCAGTGTGATAGAAATATTTTATGTCAACATGAAATGTACAGAAAGTGCAGACTAAGGATGCTCCGGTCAAAGACCAGGTAGACTTACCCAAAAAGTGCTTTACACAGTAGAACTCACAGTCATATGATTTGCTTAGATCATTACAAACCAATCACCAGAACAAATCACAGTGAAGAAGACATTGATTTTTACTCAACTGTAAGACTTATATGCTTACCATATGCGTTTTTGTATGCTGCTTTCACCATTTAGTTATTTTGTCTTTTTTTCCCACCAACCATAGTTCAGCCACAATATGGCAAAACCATAGAAAAGGTATTTTAGTGTATTAACCCATATTTTTTTTTATCATTTTTATTTATTGAGAGACAAAGAACCTCAATGATTTCAATGTCAACACCTATTAATTTTTTTGGAAAAGCAATATAATAAAAAGCAGTAGCTATTATTGCTGTTGAATCGATTAATCATGATCGATCTCATTGTAACGATGAGCGAGTCAGCGGGTATTTGATCCAAACGCAGCTTTATTCAAGACATAGTCAGACAGGCAAAGGTCAACACAACAGCAAACAACAGTAACAAGGGAAAGACAAACTCGTAGTAGATATTCCAGGCTTAAGCCAATAGGCAGGCAGATAAACAACAAGACGAAGAACCAGGCAGGATCGGAGAACAGGCAAAAAACAAGACAGGGATAATGCTCAGCAATGTTACAGGAAACAATACTTCGCAAAGTGGGTGAGTGTGAGTGGTGCTTTATAGAGGCGGGATAAGAATCAGGTGTGAAGGTAACAAGTACAGCTGGCAGGGTGATTAGTGACTGGGTGAGGGGCTTATGGGAAATGTAGTGTGGTATATGGAGTCCATGATGTGAGCGGGCGAACTCTGGTGGCAGGTGGAAGGGACATGACGGAGCGGATTCATTACACTCATCTAACAAAAGTTTGTAAATATATATATATATATATATATATATATATACAAACTTTTGTTAGATTGATCACGATTAATCGATTTGACATATATATATATATATACTTACGTGATTAATCAATTTGACAGCACTATAGCTATAAAAATAATTAGGATTGCGATTGTAGTTATAAATGTTTTTTTTTCTCTTTGTTTTATACTGCTAGTAGTGATGTTCAGGATGTTCAGGTGACGTCTCTGGGGTCGTGTGGTCTATCTACAGCAATGGCACTAGATTTGTGACTGCTGGTGTCACAGGTGAAATTCCAGTGACTGCAGTTATCTCTTTGTGTTGTTTTAGTCTTCAGCTTTCTATTTTAAGCGGTTAGCATATGCACTCTTTACGATCCTTCATCATCAAACACGAATCACAGGGTGAGTCACATTTAACTCAACCACATGCAGACTCAAAAATGAGAAGAATTTTATTTAGTGGGGAGTTAGACCCGGGTTCAATCCCCACCAAGGGCAACTTCTCACTTGTAAGTCGCTTTGGATAAAAGCGTCTGCCAACTGAATAAAAGTAAAGTAAAGTAAAGTATTTCCATGCTTCAAATAGTATGACAAGTTAAGTCTACAAATTTTAAGCATTAGTCACTAGCTAATTTGTCTGCTGTGTGCTATGAAGCCATATAAGTTCCATGAATCATCACATTTTAAATGGTTTAATGTGCTTGAGTTGAATTCTATTGGTTACTGAGACTCTAGGAGGACTATCATGAGACACTCCACCTACTGAATAGAGTGGGGAAGGGATGACGTCAACACCCAGAAGATTAATTCGCCAATGGTTCCCTCGAGATTATCCTATATGGATTTTTACAACGTTGTTTTCAATTTATGAGTAAAATAAGGTCTGTGGCGATACTTGGATGTTTCGTTCTAGAACATAAATTACACACACTAATATCGAAAAAAACTAATTTTGGGTCTATATGTTTATTATAAAAAACATATGTCTTTAATAAGGAACTAAAGAACATTTTGGGTGTGGGTGTGTGTAATTTACGTTGTAGAACAAAACATCGAAGTATCGTCAAGTTATGTTTACCACAGACATTATTTTGCTCATAAATTGAAAAACCCATAGGAAAATCTCAAAGGAACCACTGGAGAATTCGTCTCCAGAGTATCGTCAACATAGTATCAATACTTGGTTGCATTGCTTGTCCTCTGATACAACAGCCCTTTTTGGTTGACATCACCAAGACCTCATATATATATTTTTTTATTACTCAGTTAGGATCTAATGGACACTTATCACAATCCAATGGATAAACCCCTATATTTTGTTCTCCTTGAATATTGTGGTTTTTTTGAAAGCTTGTTTCCGCCACAGAATAAAAAAAGTTAAAAGACTTTTTTTTCTCACAATTGCAAGTTTATTTCTCACAATTCTGACTTTTTTTCACAACATTGTGAGATATAAGCCCACAATTGTGAGAAAGTCTAATTCTGAGGAAAAAAAGACTTTTCTCTGAAATGTACGTTTTTATCTCACAATTCTGACTTTATAACTCGCAAACACAATTTGCTAGAAAAAATTTTAATAAAAAAAAGTCACAGTAACTTGTTCAGTGGTGGAAACAAGCTACCATATCCGTAAAATATTTCCAGCTGGTTAAATGTACAAATGAAAGTTCAGCTCCTGCCTTAAAAATTTGAGTGAAATCAACATAAGTTAACTCAACTTAAAGATAACCTTTGTTTCAACTCACAAATAGTCAAGACAATGGATTACTTTAAGTTTAAATAAGTAATAAGTTCAAATAACTTAATGGCGCTATAATGTTTTAGAGAAGTGGTGTTTAAAGGGATCATTTCTTAAAACATCCTTTAATAATTTTCATAATATTCAAAATTTTAACACATTCTATTGGATGGAACATCATATTTAGAAGACTTGCAATAGAATTGGTTTAACTACTTTTGCGTGTGTGTGTGTGTGTGTGTTGCAGTGGAAATCCTCATATTTCTTCAGAAAATTTTCCACAGACATTTTCCTCTGAAAATTTCCTTGGAACTAAGAATACCATGCAGGTTTTGACCAGCCTGGGTGAGTAAATGATGACAGAATTTCCATTTTTGGGTGAACTCTCCCTTTTAAGAAGTGAAAATTACTTTCTTCCCATAGTAAACTAAAAGCTTGAACCTGTCAGGTTTTAGGACCTGTGGATTCCCTGTCCAAAGAGGAGGCACTAAGACAGGGGACTTCTGGCTCTAACTACCACAGCAATCAATTTCTCAACAACAGGAGCTCCTTCGGACTGGATGACAAGAGCATTCTGTTTCCCCAATTCGGGATTAAGCATTGGAGCAAAAGTGGAATATTGAATTATATAATCAAGGCATCATCTGATTAACTTTCTGAAGTGATAGAGAGTGAAGAAGAGGAGGAAGGAGGTAGGACAGTTTGATAACACATGCATGCATATAATACTTAAGAAGTCAAGTTGTGTCCATAAGTCTTTGTGCCCATAAAAATAACAAAACAAATCTTGAAATTAACCTTTTAGTTTAACCTTAGTCCACTTTTAAGTTTTAGACTTAAACTCAGACCTGGACTGATTTCTTGTACATAATCTTATCTTGTTTAAAATTTGTATTCTTCTCCGTACTTTATAGAGAAAAAGCCACAATTTTTAGAGCCAAAGGGTATGGATGTAATTGCATTTATGACAATACCTATAGGATTAGCTTAGTTCACCGTCTTCAGGGGCAACCAACAATCCCATTTGTCTCTTCTTTGGGGGGCTTAAAGGGTCTCCCTCGCTTTAAACTTCAGGATCATCAGGTTACCATTGCGATACGGGCCATAGCAGCGCTTTCAGCTGCAGCACACATGCACAAAACCTCTACTCACACATGACTCATATTACCTTCCAGTCATACACTGTTGAGGATGTAGCATCAGGTCAGACATAACTTCCATATTATTAATATCACGAAAGTCTGCACAAACTTTCAGTGCTTGCCTATTTTTTTTCTGTGTTGTAAGAGACATGACTGTAGCCAGCTCAGTTACCTACATCACTCATTACTGATTCATGAGTACCAGTCATTACAAGACATAATATGTGCAGTACAGTATACACATGGCAGCCATGAAAGACAGGCTTCGACATCAGCATTCTTGTGAAGCAAACTTTAACTTTTTGTAAGGACAGTGAAGCTTACATACATAAATAAGGTAAAACATTTTTTTTCCCAAATTATCAAGTGCTTCTATTTTGAAGATGTTTTTTAAAGCACTAGTGTACAAAAAATTCTGTCTTCATTTATTCACCTACCCATCATTCCAAACCCTTAAAAACTTTTTGGTTGCACTTTATTTTACAGTACGTGCACTTGCGTGTACTTAAAGCATTCTAATCTAAGAAAGTACTGGGTAATGTAAGGCAACTAGATGGGTTAAGGTTAGGTTTAGTGGTAGGTTCAGGGTTAGTAACTAGTTATTACACAGTTATTGTAATCACTATAACAAGTACATAGTATGTAGATGTGGAACAGGACTGTAAAATAAAGTGCTACAACTTCTCTATCTTCCATGGAATGCAAAAGGTACTTTGTAATGCTTTGTAATGAATGGGGACTGTTTTTAGCTTCAAAAAGGAAAAGCACCATAAATGAATCATTAAAACATCATAAAAGTAATCCTTGTGTATGACTTGTGTGCTACATTTATAGTCTTTTAAATCAAAACCGTCGTTTTATTTAATTCATTTTAATTATTTAAAGAATTTAATTCATTATTGACTTAGATTTTCAGTGAATGGTTTGAATTTTTCATACAGTATACAGTATAGTACTTTTTATTTTATTTTATTTTATTTATTCGTCATTGAGGAGCTTGACAGCCCTCACTTACATTATATTGAAAATAGTGCCTTGGTTCAATATTCACCTTTTGTGTTCTGCAGAGTTTGTTTGACGTTGTCATTGAGAGTGATTGTCATTTTTGTGTGAACTATCCCTTTATTTAACTCTGTAAACTAAATTGTATTTCATGCTGTTTAGCCAGATGTTTATTCGGGTCAGTTGCCACATAGAAAGCCAGGTTCATGGACTCTGATGCTCTCCAGACATCTGACACACTTTTAGCTTCATACTTTGAGCACAACAGGTTGTCCTCTGCCCTTTAATGATGATCCAATTTCTTGTGCCATTTCTCTTTTAGAAAGGACAGTGTTTGGGTAGGAGAAGCTGGTCCAAGCCAAGAGATCTGTACTATTAACCTACTCAACAGGCTTTTTAAGGCTACCAGGCCACGTACACACAAGTTTTTGGAGTGAGAATCATTTAAAAGTAAATTGTTCTGTGTTTGTACAAAATACAGATGTCACATCTTGACATAGTGAGAACCATAGAAACAATTTGGCGTCTCAAGGTTGTAAACAAGAAACATGGATGTCAACTGTTTAAAATGTTTGGTGTGAGCTATTTTGAAGCAATTAGCTGAAAAAGAGAAACTGGCGTTAAAAAGTTTGGGCTCAATATGTTTTTTCTACTTTTTTGAAAGAAATTAATACTTCCATTAAGCGAGATGGCATTAAATTGATCAAACGTGACAGTAAAGACTACATTATTACCAAAATATTCTATTTCAAATAGATAATGTTCTTTTGAACTTTCTATTCATCAAAGAATCAAAACAGCAAAACTGTTTTCAACATTGATAATAAAAAGAAATATTTCTTGAATGGCAAATCATCATATTAGAATGATTTCTGAATGATCATGTGACACTGAAGACTGGAGTAATGATGCTTAAAATTCAGTTTTGCCATCACTGAAATACAAAGTTCTGCCATGAAACTCTACTTGGCACAGGCTGGTTCTTAACTCAACCTGCTTGCAATCCCATCATGCTCTACAGTTGATTGGCTCCTGCTGTATCAGCAGCCAATGAGCTTGCTGCTCAACCTTCAAATATTCGGTTAGCATTTGCTATAGCAGTGCAGTGTACTTTCAGTAAACCTTCACCTTCCCCAGCTCCACCTGTATAGATCTGCAATAGATAATTCAAGTATGCTATATTGTACAGCAGCAGCATGTATTACCACCACAGACAGGCTGTCACAAATATAGTGGTGTTACTTTTCAAAACTGAATTTGGTTGTAAAATGAGTTTTTCAGTTTTGCAAATAGCCGAACCTTGTGTGGGACAGAATGAGATAAAATACTCCAGAGAGGAGTGACAACCATAATTAGCTGCAGTGTGTATGTGGACATTGTAAAATCAAAAGCTGCTTTCCAACTTCTGTCCGTATGCTTTGAAATGTTTATCAGGAACCGTCAGGTACTTTAAAATTGGCCGTAACTTTCAAATTTCAACATCTGCCAACACATACTCGCAACAGGAAAGAATTCCCATTTGGCTTGAAATTCAAGAACTGGACAAAAAGAAAAGCTTGACTCGCTGTCTTGCCATAGAGCCTCACAAGACATCACTCTCTTTGGGATTTTAGTCCACCTGCCCTCTTTCCCACAACCGTCTGAGGCTTTTCAGAGGGGTTTATGGTGTCAGCCTTGAGGAGGTTATTGGTGATGACCCTGGGGCTTCCTCCTTTGAGCCAGGGATTATCTAAAGAATAACAAGAGAAATGTGGCGAAAAAAATCCGCAGAAGTTTGAAAGCAAATACCCCGAGAGCGAGAGGTGAAGGGGAACTGAGAAGTGATAATCAGGGCTCAGACTAAATAGGAATTAACAGCTGGATTTGCAATGTCAGAATGGTTTCAAGAGGTGTTTGAAACAAGTACGAAATTGCACAGAAGAGAAAAAAAAACTTTGTTTACCATATGATAAATTTCAAGCATGTGCTAAATGGTACTCGTGTGTTCACAGGAATTATCAGCATGGTAGAGTATAACAGGCAAGGGTAATTTCTGTCTTTCTTTCCTTTGAAGAATAGCGACGGAGCTTTAAAGTGTCCTAACACGTGGTTTCAATTCCAAGGCACTCCAATAAATAGCGCTCTAAATGTATGCCGTCAGTCCCCATGCAGTTCTAAATCTGATTTTTGATGTAAACTATCCAGCATATTTACCATTTCTCCTCCAAATAGTTTCCAGAGATACAGGTGTTTGCCCGTGAAATATTCTCTGACACATCCTTTTATGCCATGTTCTGTAAACTATTGGAACATGTCGGAGGCCTTTTTTTCAGGCCTGGATCACCGCCAGCCTCATTCGCTCTTTTCAACCTGGCTTCAGGGAGCTGTGTGTTTAAGGACTTGAACTTCTAATTCCCCAGCAGTTTAGCTCTCAAACCTGACATAACAAGCTCTTACTGTAGCTGCTATAATTGCAATGTCATGTCTTGCTCATTGTTAATAATGTCAGTGGAATGCACCTGTAGGGAAAGAATTATACGCACCAATATATCCGAAGAAGACAACCGAGGCACTCCTTGTAATGGTGGACAAATGTGTACTTTTTATTACAATAATGATGTATATATTAGTAATTTTTGTACTGGAAATTCGATTTTAAAAAAATCCGAGAATCCTAGAAACCTATCACGGTTTCCACAAATTTCCTATTTTCAACACTGATAATAAGCATCAAATCAGTATATTAGATTGATTTCTGAAGGATCATGTGACACTGAAGACTGGAGTGATGATGCTGAAAATTCAACCATCACCATTCAACCTTTGAGGGAAATTACGTTCAACCAACAAATTACGTTCAACCTACATTGAGTTAGAGGAACTTAATAATTTGTAGCATAAACACAATTTTTAAAGATGATTACTCAAAAAAACACAAAACAACAACAACAAAAAAAACTACATGAGTTGTAGCCCTGGAACCAACTAATCTTATCAGTTTCAGTTCAAATCAACAGCTATTATAGCATGTGCTAACATATCTTATTTAACGTGTGCATTTAATGAAGAAGTAAGATATTAGTTGTCACTGGCATTAGCGCAGTCATTGCTTATAGAGTCAATAGTGTTTACCTTCATGGATCGACTCTTCAGCACAATGGTAACACAAAAACTTTACCATTACAGAAATGTCAAACATAACAACATTAAACACTAACAGGTCTTTCCCTTCACTAAAACACATAAAATAACACTTAATTTCAACATTTATTCTCCTTATCCAGTCCTATGCAAAGCATGCTGGGAACTAGAAATCCACAGCCAAATATCCACAGTTATCTAGACAATTTCATTAAGTTGCTACAACCTAATTTTTTTTTTCAAAAAAAAGCCAATTAACACAGAAATTTGAGTTTAAATTACAAATGATATTAAGCTGAACACAACAAAATAATGTTTGAAACTTAAAAGGTTTAATTAAAACACTATATTAGAAATTTTAACTTGCGACCATGGATTTATTTAAGTCTCCTGAATTACTTTTTAGAGTGAATGTAAAGCTGTCCTGAACACTATTCGTTTCACAATGGGGGCCAAGGACTTTTTTTTTCATTTATTTAATCTGATAATAATATCATATTGAAATAAACTCAACATTTATAAACTTTGTTTACAGAAACTTAGTATTCTTAAAAAATAAGTATTCATTTAGGCACTATTTTAATAAACTGCTGGGAAATTAGAAGTTCAAGTCCTTAAACACACAGCTCCCTGAAGCCAGGTTGAAAAGAGCGAATGAGGCTGGCGGTGATCCAGGCCTGAGAAAAAGGCCTCCGACATGTTCCAATAGTTTACAGAACATGGCATAAAAGGGCGTGTCAGAGAATATTTCACGGACAAACACCTGTATCTCTGGAAACTATTTGGAGGAGAAATGGTAAATATGCTGGATAGTTTACACCATATTCATTTATAAGCACTATTTTAATCAGATGAACAAATGTGAGGCAATGATCAAGTGGCTCTTTGTAATGTCAGATGTTCTTTCTTGCTTCCAAAAGATGTTCTTATTAGCATACTCAAGTCATAGAGACTGTGACTTATATTTATAGCAGACTTCATGCAGCTGGAGTCCATGAAATAAAGCTTTCACTCAAATTGTTAAAGCGTTTAAAAGTTTGTGCACTTTTGAACCCCATTGTATTGGAGTATAAACATTTTTACAGTCACAAGTGTATACTGTCATGCTGCCCAACCCTCTACTTTAAGAGTCAATTTTGTAGCGTATACAGTGATTTGATCAGGCTCTTCTTGGCAGGTAGCTATTTCTAATCTTCTGTCTAAATCAGTATTTATTTATTTTTTTATGTGGTTTAATGATTATCCCAGCTCTTAACAAGATAAGTATGGTTGTTCGTTACAGGAAGACAGCATTCACACCCTCTTGCACACTTCTATAATAAACTGATTTTATGTGGGGGTTTTCCGCTCATATTAACAGGTCTTGCGTTTCCTGCTTTAAAGGTGCTGTAAGTGATTTCCTTGGATTACTGTAGGAATAAACTGGCACTATAATCTGAGAAATCCCATTTGTCTTTGTGATGGAAGAGTCTGGTGCATCAACGAATCAATGTTCGTACTCATTAAATAACAATACAACTCAACGAAGAGAGGCATGTCTATCCCTCGCTTTCATTCCTGTTAAAAATCAAACATGGCGCCGCTGTGAATAATGTCTATGACATCATTTCCTGCGCCTCCAGAGTGATTAGCCCCATGGCATTTAGCCCATAAGCAAAGATGGCAGATCACATACTTCCAGGGGTGCATGTAGCAGCTGATCCATTGAGATGAATGGGATTGCTAAAAAATAGCTTCAGCAAGACAGCTGAAATCGCTTACAGCACCTTTTAAGCCCTGTTTATTTTACTTGTGGAAGAATGATCTTTCCCAACGTGACAAGGATTTATTTTCGCCATCCTAACATTGGAACAAATTTCAATATTTAGAGCGGGTGAGGACAGTTGTATACATCCACCATGAAGCACAGTGTAAATCAGAACATCTGGGGGAACTGTGATGTGAAAAAAACTACAAGAGTACTGATTCATTTGGCATTGGACCACTAACCACGCAGCCTCAGGCTCACGGTTTGTGGACCACATTAGCAACGCCACGCTGTTTGATTGTGACAGATTCTCAACATCCTTGGCCCTTCATTTTTTCCAAATGAGTTTTCGCTTGTGACTTGTTGATAGATGATATAACTTCACGATTCACTGCTGTTGTCAGCGGCATAGCAGCCATTATAACCCTCATTTAGAAAGGGACTAAATTTGCTCCCCTCATTTTTTCCCGAAGATAATAATTATAATAATTATTTTTTCTGCCTGTCCAATGTGAAAAATATTAGTGACTATCCTGAGCTGTGATGTTGAAGGCAGCTTATCAATATATATTATTATTAATTTTTTAGAAATCATTTAACTGGCTGCTGAGACCAGTAACGTTGTCTGTTTCTATGGTTTATCACTAGTGTAGCCATAAACAAGTCTGAGGCCAAATCTCACAAATCCCTAGGACCAAAGTTGTCAAGTCTGCATTCCAAAATAGTTGCTCAATTTTGCTCTATAGTTGCTATATATACATATATATATATATATATATATATATATATATATATATATATATATATAATGTGATTAATCGCATTCAAAATAAAAGTTTGTTTACGTAATATATGTGTACTGTGTATATAATTTATATATATATATATATATATATATAGTGTGTGCGCACACATATATGTATAATGTTAAATGTGAAGTGGAGTAAATTCTTTTTAGCATTTTTATGTATTTTTATTATATATAATAAATGAAATGGACAAAATGTTTTTTTACAGTATTTTTAAAAAATATTTTATGAATGAATATATACACACACACACACACACACACACATATATATATATATATATATATATTTATGTTGATGGAATATTTTTCCCTTTTAAGAGCCCTGAATAAAAGTGGGCAAAACATCTATAATATAATGGAATATTTTCAGATATATATTTGGTATAAGGTTTAGGTCTCGTTTTTGTGTTTGGGATTGCTTGGGTTTGACTTTGGTTTTCACTGTTTCTAGATCAGTTTCCTTTGTCTGTGTTCATTAGTTTCAATGGTGACTCATGGCTTAATTAGTGTTTGCACCTGATGTTCATTTAGTTCATCGGTTTGTTTCAGACAGTGTATTTAAGCTTCATTTCAGTTCTTTGTCATCACGTGTCGTGTTGTTGATTTTGTTCCTGCCTGTGGCTTTGAGTTTTTGAGTAAATAAAGTAAGCTGCTGCATTTAGATACTTTTCATTCATCTTTAATTTCAACAAGCTGTGACAATTGGATAACTGTTGTTAACTATAACCATAGTCCAAAAGGATGTGGTCTTTCACGGTTTGACAGCCAAGAGATAATACAGAGATGTTGTTCGGCTCACATGCAGTGGAACTGGCGGCCGAGACCAGTAACGTTGTCTGTTTCTATGGTATATCACTAGTGTAGCCGTAAACAAATCTGAGGCCAAATCTCACAAATCCCTAAGACTGAAGGTATCGAGTCTGCATTCCAAAATAGTTGCTCTTCTCCACCCATCATAATTACTCTAAAGAAACATCATGCACAAGTGCAGTCCGTCTGTACCCTGTCACAGGAGATACCAAACATGGTTTAAAGCGAGTGATGAGACTGTCCAGGTGAAACCCGTGAGCTGCCGCAGTTTCTTTAAATACCTTTCGTGTCTGTGTTCTCCAGCCATAGAGAGAGCTGTTTTCGTGACTGCAAGGGTTAGAATGTGCAAGTGTTTATTTCAGGACCATTAACAATTCATACCTAACTGTTTCTGTTTCTGATGTCATTTCGCTCTTTTACTGGCATCCAGAGCCTTATTCAGACTTGCTTGTAAAGTTGTCCTCACCTGCCAAAAGTTTTGAAACAATATAAATTCTGTATGTCTTTCGTCCTGGCAAGGGTCTTCGGTGCTGTTTTCAAAGACGAGACGCTGAACTATTTGGGCTAAAGCATTCAGATTCAGAAAATGCAATCATTTGTTCATGTGTATTTTTGCATTCATTTTTTTTTTTTTATAAATATCAATGTGGAGGTATGATATTCCTCTGATAGCATTTAGACAGTAAAGCCTGAAATCTGTAATGTGTAATATACCAACAGGAACATTGTACATTAATAGATTATACCTTACTTAGGTGCTGTATATGTTCACACAGGTAAAAATAAGGTCTTGAAATAATATGCAGAGCCCTTTTTGGCCTTAAATCCGCTTCTCTGAGGGAAATATTTCAGCTTACTCCTAAACCTACCAAGACCTCCTGGTTCTGGTCAAAAGATCCAGCACATCTGTTTTAGATTGAAATAGCCTGACAGAAGCAGTCCGATTTAGGCATCTTTTTCTTCATGCCTGCGATTTCCCCACAGTTACTCAATACCAGTAATTCAGTAATTGGCGAGCTTACACCTCTACACAGAGAAACAGGAAGGGTGTCGGAAAAATAGGACAGCTGACAGTTGGTCTAAATTGCCTGCTATTATGCTTTTTAAGACAGCTTCCGCAAAATAACGTCCAGAGGGCAAACGAGACAAAATCTCGGCCTCTGGATTCCAAGCAAGCCAGAGCTAGCCGGCAGCACGCAATCCAACAGAAGCATTTGCTTGGCCTGGAGCATCAATTCAGTGCATTTATTCTTTTGATCAACTCTTTTATTTTTGTTCTCAATTATAGTTGTGGGTTAAGTAGCCCGAATGTCAGTTTGTGCAAGCAAATTTACTAAAACAACATGATTTGTAAGACATTTGAAGTATTTGAATGGATTCCCAGACCAAAGTATTTCATTTGTAATCAGTTGTTTTCTACATGATCCCTTATGAGATAAATCCTTCATCTATCCCATATTTTTGGCAGCTCCCTACAAACAATGTGATTAGGCCATACCCACATAGCGACTTGATGCATGATCATTTATCTCAGGTGTGAAATAGCATCTAATGGAATTTAAATGGTAAAAAATATTAGTTAAAATGATTTTTAAAAAATAATTGATTTTTCGAAGACTATTAGAGTACGTCAGTCTTTCTACTTCAAAATTTCACGTTTAATTCAATGTGTTACATGCCGTTTCTTTGTAAGTCTCATAGTGTGTAATGAAGTTTTTATGAATTGTTTCTTAAGAAAATTGTTAAATGAAAAAATAGACTATAACTATAATAACTATAACGATAACTATAATTAGAGCTTTTGTTTGACCAAAAATCAGCAATGTTTTTTTTTTTAAAGATTCTGGTGGTTTCATGTATATCACGTTTTTTTTTTTTTTTTTCATTGGACCTTTATTTTTGGCATATTTTACTGTGAGGAGTACAGGGAATAGTAAAATGTTTATATAAAACATTTATAAACATTCTAAGGGCAAATAAAAATGTATTAAACAATTTAACAATGTAATAAAATCAGTTCGTAAAGCTAACAATTTAGTATAAAATGCAACAAGTGAATTTAATTATTTAATTTAATTAATAATAACTAGGCCACATTTTTTACTGTGCAATTTCTGTAATTTCAGTGAAGACCTCCTGAGTTTGTGTGTTTTAATAAACAGTGTTTTCATTTTTATTATTATCTCTATTAATCGAAGTACTCTCTATTGTACAATAGTAATATTTCTGTTTTTTCAAGTTACACTGAACTTTTATTTTGACAGGGTTGTGAAAACCCTTGATTTCCTGTGTATATGCTTCGAAAAGTGTCGATAGTTTTATCAAACTAAATGGTGAAAATGTTGATAAAGTGACTCTAAGAGCAGCTCTGCAGGTGAAGTTCATGTATAGTGAGACAGTGGACGCTGAAATCGTCACGAGCGTCACGCTTGTATAGCAGTAGCGTTAGACGAAACTGCGGCGCTCATTCATACAGACTTAAGATTTCAGTAGCAGTCTTTTTTTAGCTTTAATATTCAAAGACACTAATCCGTATCGATATCTGATTCATTGTACAGCCCTACTTTTAATTTATTCATCCAAAAATTGCCGAATTCTGTGACGTTCCACGACAATAAGTTCTTGTGACAGGATTCTATGATTTCATCCATGTTTTCATGGCTCTACATGGTATTTGCAGTATTAAAGAGAGTTAGTTTTGTGAGTTATTAAGTTGTTGCTATTAGTGTAAGAAGGTTACGCAGTTAATAGAAGTCTGCTTCATGGCCATTGAATAGATATAGCAGCTGTTTCAGTTACGCAAAAATACATATCGGTCTCGAAATTGAAACCGGTACACCGCCCAGCACAATGATAACTATAGTGTCCACACCAATTCACAATATTGTTCTGCTTTTTCTAAGTGCGCACTGCAGTTTTGTCGTCTGCTGCTTTAAACGTGCTGTTTGTAATTTTTTTGTCTGTATTAAAGCACAAAAATACCATAATATGTTTGCAGAGATTGAGTTCACATACTTGCCTCTACGAAATCTACAGTCGTTCCATGTCGGAATATCTGTTTTTGTTTCGGTCTGTGTGATCCCGCCCTCTGCTATAGTACTTCAACACCTCGGGTTGCCAGTTGGCAAAAACACACATTATAATCAATATTACATACTGCACCTTTAAATGCTCAAGCTCTTTATGATGGATTCTGATTGGCTGTCGTTCATCAATCGTTCTGAAATTGATTCCAACAATTTGGTTTCTCTGTGCCGTTATCGTGTGAACTCAGCTATTCGTTAACGATTTTTAGCACTATATCGTTATCATTATAGTTATCGTCCTTGGTATGAACGAGCCTTGACAAGAACTTCTTGTTGTCTGTCCGATGTGCATGTAATTTGAGCATATTTGTAGTTTTGTGTAAATGCGGTTTAGTCCGCCTCTCTGCATTGCATTATAAAGTATAAAGTCCCTCAGTATTTGCTGCTTAGATGTGGCTTCTATGCAGAGTAAAAATCAGCAAATGCAGAACTCATAACACAGCGAGGGGCCCCCGCACAGGACTGTCCCAAACCCCAGTGCTTCAATTGTTGTCCAAGTAAATGATGTAACTTCTGTTTCTCATTGAGGGAATTTGTTGAGATTTTTAAATTACACAGCTGGTGGTTTGGAGAAGTGCAGAAGAGATCTGGCTTTACGGTTGGGGGATGTGAGTAATATTTTACATTGATGTCTTCACATTTCAGCACGGCTTTTTCTCTTGTGGGAAAAGTCAACCTGTTTTCTTTAGTCTCAGCTGTGTTTTTGTCGAGGAAACATCAAAAGATTCTCATTATGAGACCATTGATGCGTTTGAAATGTTTACTGTTCACCCACATGTTACTTTTATACACACTGAAAACATATGTGCTAATTCAACAGCCATTAATAAGTGAGCAATATTTTTATAGATGTCATTTGCTACTGAATATCTGCTCTGTATTGTTTTGACATTATTTTTATATTCATATTCCTTTTTTCTTTGGAACGGCTCTTAATTTTTAACCTTAACTCAGATTAACCGGGGATTAACAGTGTGGATTGCCTGGTGGCAGAGAGAGTTCGGGAAAAGTCAGTAAAAATAGGGCACAATATGCTGTAAATATAAATAATTTTTTCTATATTGCTTTTTCTCAGATGTGATCTTAACTGATAATGTCATGGCAGAAAATTACCTGCACCTTTTCCGTTTTTCTACAGATTTTTGTTTCTTATAGTGCTGCATTCATTGTGTGTAATGCAAACATACACATTAAATTTACTGTGATGTATTAAATAGTGTTGTTGAAAATGAACATGTCGCCACAGTAACGTTATCTAGTTGGCTGACATAGATTGGGTTCTGTCTAAATGATTTGTGACAGTCTTGGAAGCATCATTTAGCATTGGTAGAAAGTTATAAACAAATGAGTAATGTTTTGGAATGTATGTCCTCATTTTCCAGCAAAAATGCATTTATAAATTTCAGCTGTGATGGAGTTACATTACTACAGCCAGTATTGCAATATAGTTTTCATTATATATAAATTATATAATTATGAATTTGGGTTGATTGGGACACTTTTCTCCAGTCATTCTCAATGGCAAAATCTGTCCTAATCAACCCGAATTCACCCTAACATAAATTCCAGTTTATAATATAATTAAATACTAAAATATTTTGAAAATTGTTTGTTAATATTCACTATAATATACAATGTATGTAATATTAACTATAATATATATAATTCATAAATAATTATGCTACTGTTAAAAAATGTAGGGTCTTTTTTGAGCCTCACCAAGGCTGTATTTATAACAATTTTAAAATGCAATTTATTCCTGTGATGCAAAGCTGAATTTTCAGCATCATCTCTCCAGTCTTCAGTGTCACATGATCCTTCAGAAATGATTCTAATATGTTGCTTTGCTGCTCAAAAAATATTTCTGATTATTATCCATGTTGAAAATGTTAAAAAAAAATGTTGATCTCCCTGCTAGAGAAAGAAACTAATTTTGAGTGTACAAACACATTTTGACTGAACTAAACTTTAACTGCCATATCTGTTCATCACTGCAAAGAGACAAAATGTAACAGTTTTAGGCAGTCCTGGGAGAGGTTTGAGCAACTGTCTGATACAATAGCCTGAACCTTACACTGTGTGCCACACACATAAACCCTCTGGCTACTCACTGATGTTCTGTGTTCTGCTCTGATGAGCCTGTCCACACAGGAAGAGCAGGTGGTTCATCTTGATCATGTTGATCTACTGGGTGGCTGTTTCCAGAACACTAGATGCATTAGTGTACTTCAGGACTTTTTAACTGAATGAAAACTTGTGCGTATGCTATTCAATTTTTCCATTACATTCTTTTCATTCATTTCACATATATATTTATCCTAAAATATAATTAGGTTGTTAATTACGAATGTAGTCCATCCAGGAATTTCCATCATGATAAATGTTTCTGTTTCAGTGATGTCACACTTGTACATCATGTGCCTCAACTGATGAGATTACTCCTAAACCTCACTCCTATCTGGGTCACGGCACCAATATAGCCCCTCCTCTTCTACTTGCACCGCTCTGTTGCGCCTCTTAAGGCCAAGAGAGTGAGGTTTACTAGCTTACTAGCTGGCCTCCGTTACACTAACCCACCTATACTCACTTCCATCCGGGTCATGGCACCAAATGTAACTGGTCCTGCTCGATCCGCTCAGATCGGTATTCAAACCAGTGTCTCTGGCATGGGAGGCAGGCGCGCTAACAAGGATGCTAAAGACCGCAGACTCTAGTGCGCCTCATGAGGCCAAGAGAGTGAGGTTTCTCACACAGCTCTTACTAGCTGGCCTCCGTTACACTAACCCTCCTAAAACTCACTTCCTTCCGGGTCACGGCACCAAATGTAACCAGTCCTGCTTGATCCGCTCAGAGCAGGATTTGAACCAGCGTCTCTGGCATGGGAGGCGGGCGTGCTAAACTTCTTTCCCATCCGGGTCACAACATCAAATGTAACCAGTTGCTCAGAGTAGGAATCGAATCGGCGTCTCTGGCAATGGAGGCAGGAGCGCTAACAAGAACGTTAAAGACTGCAGTTGATTGACCCCAAATCTTTTTCAGTGTAAGTCTATGAGATTGTTTCATCTAGATCTTTATTATAGCAAACCTTTCATCAAGCTGCAAGATATAATTTATGTCTGTAGCACAAACGGTGCTACTCACCATAGTTTAATACTTAGGGTTAGGGGTTTGATCATGTTTCACATGGAAGTCATACACGTATGTTTATGTTTAGTGAAATGAGATCCGGGTATCTTTGTATAATTGCTAACAGCATGTGTATGTGAAGGTACAATAATGTCCAGTTCTATAAGCAGAACTGATTATATTGCCACATCTGGATTCATCATCATCTGTTGTCAATAACATCAGCGATAAGTCTTTCACACCATCTCATAACAGAGCTCATCCAGCCAGCCATCTGGAAGTGTGTATCTGAGTGTGTTTGTGTTCATTATGTCCTTGGTTGGTTTTATTAACGATCATAAATTTGTAAGTGAAACATTGATAAACTGTGATGGTGGCAACAATATACTTGCTGTCTGGCCTGCGTTGTCATTTTGTACAAGCAATGTGCTGCCTTTAAATTAATGTTCTTTACATCCTAACATTTCCTTCTGCAACTATACAACTTATTATATACTAATAATGCCATAAGATTTATGATTTCCTTCTGGCAGGTGATGAAACAAGTAGAAAATCTTATACTTACATAGAAGCTAGTTTCCAAGCCATATCTAGAAACCACAAAATAATAGAGACTAGGGCTATTTTGACTAAGTAATAACCCACAAACATTTAGTATTCATTTCCTTTTTCTTTAGAATATGTCACATAATTTTACAATTTTCTTTTAATTTGTTACAAAATTGTATATATATATACAATGTATTTATTTATGTATATGTAAAATGTAATATAATAAAAATGTATATGTATTAGCTATATGTGATGCTATATATATTCACTTCTAATAAAACTGTAAAAAATAATTAAATTGTAATAAAATTGTCAAATTAAAATAAGTAAATATATATGAAATGATTATTATAATTATTTTAAATTAATTCCACATTTGAATTGTGAAATATATATATAAAATAATATATATTATATATGTATATATGTAATGTTATTATTTTTAAATAAAATTATAAAAAATAAATTTGTAATAAAATTGTAAAATATATTAAAAAAACATTACATATGTTATTGTAAAATATTTTACTTAATTTAATTAAATTACTTAATTAAACACAATATTAAAAAGTAAATTATTTATATAATATTAATAAATATATATAACATATATTACATATATTCATTTTTAATTTATTTTACATTTTATTATACTCATTTTTTAAAGATATTTTACAGTGTAAGGTAAAGTTTAAATTTTTAGTTTTAATTTAAACCTATGTTTTTCCCCTGTGTATTTTTTCATACTTTGAAGATAAGTTTCATCTGACTTGCTTCTTATTTGCAAGATGGTCCAAACATGCCCGCCGTTTCACCTCATCCTAAACCATGATGATTCTCATTTTATGTAATGTTATGTGACAGCTTCTGGTGAAACTATGTAGAATATAGCACAAGTCTTCCATGTGCACTAAAGCGGATGCTATCTCTGCATGGACTACTAGTCCACAGGCCCAGGGCCAGTACAAAGCCATGCTTCATCCTTGAGCTCTGCCACACATGAGTGCTTAGAGAAAGCTGCCCTCCAGGCGCTGGAATTCATAGCCCTGTGGAGGCTGGAGATAAGGGCATGCGTATGTGCGCTTTGGAAGGGCTCACGTTACATGCTGAAACTTATGCCACCCAGGAACTGTTACCATATGAAAGCAGACTGTTTTGAAAGGAGAGTACCGCCTGGCTCGGCTCTTTGTGTCAGCGTGATAACACCGGCTATGCCAGACGGAACGTGTTAAATTGTCTCTATCACAGCTAATGAGTTTGAGGTCAGTGGCTGAGGATTTTTTAGACCACCTCCGCAAGCCACACAGAAAGGCTTGTGCGATCCAAAGCAATTTACTGAAGATTTGAGTATGTTGTGGCAGTCGGATGGTTTGGGTGTGGGGTGAGAGTTGATGTGTGTCACATTTGGGTTTTTGGTCTGTCTTGTTTGTCTGCACGTGTCACGCTTGAACAGTAATTTGACAGTGATTACTACATCACTCACAGAAGATGTTTTCATTGAAAAAGCTTGGCTTGTGATGTCTGAAATGTGCATTTGTCTCCCAACATTTCACCAGTGGAAGGAATGTATTTGGACAGATGAGGTGTTTCTCCCTGTTGGAAAGAAATAAGTCATTGGAGATCTCTTTAATGTGAGAAAATGTTTCTGCTTGACAGCAGTGAGACATCATTGAGAGCAATTTTATATTTTTGTCTTCAGAAAAAATCTCAAATGCGTTAAACGTGTAAAACGAACTGATTCACTAGAATGACACTGGCTTTCCAATGCTGCAGGAGTATTATGTATACAGTAAATGGTAATTATATAAAATTATAGCTTGCTTCATACTTTTTTTATACCTTTTTGCAGAGGAGCTGGAAGCAGAAGATGCCACGCTGGTCGATACATGTACCATGAGGAGCACAGGAGATCTACGCTAAAAACAGACAGGAGAAAACAGTTCACCTGGATACATTTCACAGGTAAACACATTCTCTTTTTTTAGTAGAAGATTACTTGTATAAAATGCATATATAAATCTCATATTTTCAGTTTTAAAAAGGCTATGTCCATAAAGCAAATGCTATGCCATGGTGGTTTACAGAGGTTCATTCAGGCTGTGCTGATACACATGTAGGAGGGATTTCTACTGCTTGAATAGCTGTTTAAGTCAATTTGTGAAAGAACTGTGATGCAATGATGATATCAAATTACTGATACCATGCCGTTTTTGAGAATATATACCATGATATAGAATGATTACCATATCTATCTACCAAACCCTAGATTTTGCATGATACTTTTAAGAATATTTTAGTATTACCATGGTACACATCCAAAAAACATTTTAGTTCAATGATCCAAAGGACTAATATCTAGTCTTGTGAGTGATATAATACTAGGTCTTATATATCCACTAACAGAATAAATATATATATATATATATATATATATATATATATATATATATATATATATATATTAAAAACATTTTATATTTGTATATCAGCAACAGATGTTTCTCTTTGCAGTTACTAAGGTACTAAACATTATCCATCTATTCCATTATACCATCTATCTGAACCATTTTTCAATTAAAAAAAGAACAAAACAGTGTAGGTTTGCCAAGTTCTGTCATGAAACTCTAGATGGCGCGAGCTGTTGGGTCCTTAAAGCAAACGGCTGATAGTCACATCATTAACTATGTCACATCTGCAGCCAATGAGATTGCTGCTCAACATTTAAAAGGGTGGTTAGCATTCACTATAGCAATTTGCCTTGCACTTTCAGAGTTCCTCTGAAAACCTCCACCTTCCCCAGCTCCACCTGTATAGATCTGCTATGGGTAATTTATATATGCTATTTGTGCAGCAGAAGTATATGTCTGAAGCCCAAAGTTTACTTCACTTTTAACGTGTACGTGAGGGTCAGCGTACAGTGTGCGTGACAAGAATTTCATCTTCTGAAGAGTATGCACATACCGTACGCACACCGCCGTATTTTTGTAACTGCGCATACTTGTGCGCACAGGTTGCGCATGACGATTTTTTTTGTTGCCGTAATTAGTTTATCTACAAGGTGGCAACCATGCGGTGGGAGTGTCGATTCAGAAGGTACTCAAAGAAAAACTGCATAAACAAAGCAGACCGCAACACATGCAAGATACATCGATGATGCCTACATAGATGAGAGATTGTCTGAAGTGGTTAGTTTCCTCTTTTGTACAACTCTAGCATGAAAGAATACAAAGTTATTTACAAGGGTCGTAACTCCTGGCGAACACCTGTGTAGTATACTTTGCAAGGTTGTGCAATCGACTGTGTGCATACTTTAGCGTATGTGGAAAAAAAACAAAGGGTTTTAAATATTTACATCAGCATATCGGCATACGTACCGGCAGAAGCAAGTTCCTGTACTTGCTCAGCAGCATCAGCAATTCAGCAGCAGCGTAGCAGATCTATTCCACAAAGACCAAATACATATTTGTTTGTATGCTACTGCTATTCTTTGTGATCAAACCTAACATTAATATGTGTTGTACTCAGGTCACGTTGAGCCCATGCGGTGGTCCATGCTAGCCCTGCTGCTCTTGTCCTGCAGCCAGATGTTTGCCCAGCGCCCAGGTGACATATGCTTACAGAACGACGACCACGGACAGGATGTCACAGCCATCCCTGTGCCGACCGTGGATCCTAAACTCTTCAACAAGCGACGGTACCGCTCACCCCGCGTACTTTTCAGCGAACACCCCCCCGACTCAGAGCCCACTGGGCACCATACGAGGAGCAGGACGAAGAGGAAAGCAGGACCGCCTCAACACCGCGGAGTTTACTCCGTCTGTGAGAGCGTCAGCACGTGGGAGGGAAACAAAACCAAAGCTACAGACATGTCAGGCAACGAGGTCACCGTCTTGCCTGATGTAATCATCAACAATTCCAAGAAAAAGCAGTACTTTTTTGAGACTACCTGCAGCACCGGGCGGACCGGAGGTTCTGGGTGTTTGGGCATCGATGCGCGCCATTGGAACTCATATTGTACCAATTCACACACTTTCGTGCGAGCGCTGACTTCATTCAAGAACCTGGTGGCGTGGAGACTCATAAGAATCAATGTAGCTTGTGTTTGTGTGCTGAGCCGAAAGTCTTGGAGACAATGACAAACTGGCTGCTTTTGAATACACCAGCGACAGCCTTATGATATCAAACTTGATATTCTAAATTCCTCTATGTGCTGGTGGACATTTTCCTTGTGCAAACCATTAATAACTGAACTTGTGACATAAAACATGCCATCTGAGGAGGAGAGGTATGAGGTATGATGTGTTTTTGTCATATGAAACTACAATGGAATGAGTTGGACTTCAGAGTTTGTTTTTTCAGTTCTTTTTTATGCATTTTGGTCTTTTTAAAATAATTTTCTTTTTCAGCAGTATGAGAACATGTACATACATGGTTGTGTGTGGTAATTGTTATTTATTAAACTGCAGCATTATTGTCCAGTTTATTGTGGGTGTGAGTATTAGGACACGGGTCATTTTAAAGGAACATTCTGGGTTAAATACTACTTAAAATTAAAATTGTCATTGTTTACTCTTACTTGAGAGCTTCAGTCTATGTTCATTGTAAATGCATTGACATTTTGTACTTCTTTTTTGCTCTGTGGAAGAAAAAGCCATTTGTGTTTGGAACGACATGAGACTGAGTAAATGATGACAGAATTTTCATTTTTGGATGAACTTCTTGTTAACAAAAGTGACCTAAATTACTTTCTGATACATTTTCCTGGTATTATAGATTGGTGCACATTATTTCAAAGAAGTGACTGAATGACATTTTTGGCCACTCCAACCACCTGTCAACAAATTTTCTCAGACAACTTACCAGTCAATTTCCAATAGTTCAAAAAGTCCTGGGCCCAGTTGCAAGAAATGTATTGTCAAGGGTTTTCTTAATTTAAAAGATTTATTGCAACCAATTGTTGGCCTGCATTTTGTTTTTCTTCAAATAAGTCACCTTATCAAATTAAAATGGTTTGGAAATGGTAATATAATTCTGCTTCATGTTGACCTAAGCTTAAGGTCTTTTGACAGCATTTGTGCAGTTGGTTTCCACAGAAAATTAATTCTCGTTAACAAAAAAGTGTTTTCTGTGAAACCCATACTGACGCATAGTAGATACGCATGCTTAAAGGGATAGTTCACCCAAAAATGTAAATTCAGTTATTATTTATTCACCCTGGTGGTGCTGTAATGTCATTTGACTCTTTTTTTAAAAACCCCATACGACTCTTATTTTCCAAGTGTTCTGGGGACATGTGATAAGGTTTGGTGAAAAACATCAAAATTGTATTTATTATTTAGCAAAAGTCCCGCACATTTATTTTGGAAGTATAATCTTAACACTCAAACATTACATGTTAGCATGACACTGGTTTGCTTATCAAAAAGTTAAACCCTGTTAAACCTACAATTGGTATTTGTGCAAAAAAATCCAGTAAGGGACATGGAAGGAAACCAGGAATTATGTTAGTAGTGTATAACCAGAACTTTATCCATCTAGAAAAGTAGTTCCACCTCAAAATGGTGGATTTTTGGCCATTTTACAGGTAAAATAAATATACTCATTGTAACATAAATGTTATTCAACTTTTTCTTTTTAATGTTGGCCCACTAGATTTCCATTGTAATTGCTTCACTATAAATATTTTATATAATTTTTTGAACTTTGAGGAATGTGCAGATTATTTTCAGTGGTTATCGACCGCATGCCGCATGTTGACAGAGCCTAAATTGGATTTAATCTAGAATATTCCATTGTGTTGGAAGCCCAGAAAAGCTATTGAACTTTCCGGAGAGACCTCTGTTTAAGCTTTCAGGAGTCTGGTTTTGGTAGTGTAAAAAAAACCCCAGTGACTCAGACATGACCTTCAGCCATGTGGCAGAAAAACTAAACGGTTAGGGCAAATTTTGTCAGACGTTTTGAGTAAGCTGGAGAGTTTGTTGAACGTGTTGGTGGGACCGACCTCCCGTCTCAACAGATGTGCTTCTCACACATGGAAATGGACCTACGCTGGAATGCATTAGATGTTCTTCTTCCAGAGGCTTCCACATGATGCCTCGAGAACTGGCCTTGAGAGTGAAAATCGTTAAAAAGTAATTCTAACAACCACAAACAGGTGTCACACTCCAATCAGACTTTGAATACATTTGTTTAGGCAGCATGTGGAAGTCTTAAAAAACAGATGGCGCAGCCTGCGAGACCCACCTCAGGTTTGATTGCGTAAACAGAAGGAGACCACATGCCAAAGGTCAGGTGCATGGCCGAATGATGAGGTCATGTCTGGAAGCCTGAAAGCCATAGGCTTAAGTCTGGAAGGCCAGGCGTCAAAGTTCAGGTGGAATAATCAACAGGATTGTTAAGCTTATATATCACATCACCCACGAGCGAGGCCTTCATCAGCCCGTGTTTGTTTAGTCAATACAGTGCGGGTCAAGCAGTGGTAAAGGGGTCGTCATTTCAAACAAAGGCATTTTCACGCACTCATTTGCTCTCATTAGATGTTTTGCGGTCATTTCAAACAGTTGTGTACTCGATGAGGAATGAGAGGGATTTTTCTTAACGCTCATGTAAATGGAACAAACAAGCGTGTCTCTGACTGTTTGTAGGACAGCTCCCTACGGAGAGTCAGCTGTGACAAATCCAAAAGAGCCCCTTTTGTTTAATTCACAAAGAATATTAATGAGATTAATGAACTGTGGATGGTAGGCTACTGACATAAGGTGATTTCAAACAACGCTACGGCCACCCCTCAGCATGCGTACTACACAATGAAGGATTTACCGTCTTCAGAAAGGTCAAAAACTACCTAATTACATCCACATTAAAGTCTTAATCGAGGTATAACTGTGCATTACGGAAGGCTATGTAAAGTGATAACTTGGTGTACAGTAAACAGCTCTGAGTGGAGCTTTCCAAAAACAAACAACTGTCGCCCCCTAGTGGTTGATTCGCTATTTTACGCTTTGCATCACTGTTTGCATTTTCATCGGTAATAGTATGAACGACTGAAGAGTTTATGCAAAAATTCTATTCTAAATGTTATTTCACTCATTTTTACTTTCAGTTACTTTCACTTTTACTTTATATTGTTGTACAATTCTCTCAAAGCACACATGTTTGTGTAGGGCCTATACATATTTTATCACAAGAGGGAGCACTGCTCTTACAGAACGAAATTAAAAGGTTTATGTCTATGATATTGGTTTTGTATATTGGTTATATATATATCTATATATCTATATATCCTCAATCATTTAAAGTTGTGCTTGATTCAGGGGAAACGTGTTCCTGACTAAACTAGAGACAATTATGAATCTTTTACAACACCAGCAACATTTGACCACAATAGTGCCCTTAACAGTGTACATTTAACGCATTTTATTTTCTTATTATTTTATTAAATGATAGCATTATCATAATCACTCATTACCCATAAAACCTTTTGTCCGCAGAGCATAAACTCCGATAACGTTAGGGTTAGCTCAAGCTTAATAATGTTTTATAAACCCAAGCTCATCTTTGTGCTTCAGCAGAAAGGCAAAAAGGTTGACCTCTTCTTTGTTTTCACTAAAGCATTTTAAAGTTTATACCTAAAACAGTGAAGGTGATATAATATAATATAAAGCCTGTATAGTAAACATACACAAACACCCACGGGTTTGGGTAAATATAGTGAAACGAAAGTCTCTCCTGAAAATGTGAGAAAGATTATCTCAAGATTATCTCAGCGTGTCCTGAGTTTGACCTCAAACCGGCAAACAATGGCATCCTCTCACCGCTGAGATGACAGTGATTGTGACTGATGTATTGTGTAGTGAGACAAACCTTATGAAAGAGACTCAATAATGAATACCCTGAATGTCTGACCACATCATGAAGGCGTAAAATACACCATGACTCAAAACATAATGCCTTAAAGCAAATCTAAAACTGGCAATCATTGGATTTTCTGTCTATCTATCTATCTATCTATCTATCTATCTATCTATCTATCTATCTATCTATCTATCTATCTATCTATCTATCTATCTATCTATCTATCCTTTCATAAACCCACCCACCCATCTATCTATCTATCTATCTATCTATCCATCATCCATCCATCCATCCATCCATCCATCCATCTATCTATCTATCTATCTATCTATCTATCTATCTATCTATCTATCTATCTATCTATCCATCATCCATCCATCCATCCATCTATCTATCTATCTATCTATCTATCTATCTATCTATCTATCTATCTATCTATCTATCTATCTATCTTTTCATAAACCCACCCACCCATCTATCTATCTATCTATCTATCTATCTATCTATCTATCTATCTATCTATCTATCTATCCATCATCCATCCATCCATCCATCCATCTATCTATCTATCTATCTATCCTTTCATAAACCCACTCACCCATCTATCTATCTATCTATCTATCTATCTATCTATCTATCTATCTATCTATCTATCTATCTATCTATCCTTTCATAAAGCCACCCACCCATCTATCTATCTATCTATCTATCTATCTATCTATCTATCTATCTATCTATCTATCTATCTATCTATCCTTTCATAAACCCACTCACCCATCTATCTATCTATCTATCTATCTATCTATCTATCTATCTATCTATCTATCTATCTATCTATCTATCTATCTATCTATCTATCTATCCTTTCATAAACCCACCCACCCATCTATCTATCTATCTATCTATCTATCTATCTATCTATCTATCTATCTATCTATCTATCTATCTATCTATCTATCTATCTATCTATCTATCTATCAAATAATAGACATTCACGGCTGAGGAAAACGCGGGAAAGAAGCATCGCTCTCGCCCCCCCATGTCCTGCTGGACCAATGGGCGGTGCTGATCCGCGCGCGCGCGCTCTCACTGGCGAAGTGCACACGCGAGCAGCGCTGGTGTTGACTGTCCGTGAGTGGATTCTGCTTGAATAATATTACTGACCTACATCACCGAAATAGGCCCTCACATTCGCGCAAAAATTTTGGTCGAAACGGCGAGCGCGCGAAACGAAACGTCAAGCAGGATGAGCAAAGTACAGGGCGGCATGAAATGTGTCAAATACCTCCTGTTCGTCTTCAACTTCATATTCTGGGTAAGTGCGAACAGTACGGATGATATCTGCGTGATGATGTCACACATTCATGCTTTGATGTATAATGAAACTCACTAACGCAAATGTAGGCGCGTTTGCTGTCGCCTGCTTTTTTAGGAGATGCTCAACAGCTGTAGGATGTGTTTTCTATATCACCATGATTTTATTTTGCATGGTGCATTTCTCTATGGACTCCAGCAACATTTGTAATGCCGTTGTTTTCGTAAACTACACGCAGTTGACAGATGTCGGCTCTGTCTCAATATCTAGAGAGTCGACTCTCTGGGCGACACTTCTGAGCTTCATAGGCACGTGCAGACATTTTGAGCATCATATGTACATTAAGCGCCCAAATGCTGTCATCTTGTAGGTTTTAAAACACAGCCACCATGTGCCTTTGTTTGAGAGGAAAGCTATATTTTTATGTTTATAGCATCCATGGGCTATTATAGGGAAGAAGGGGGCAAGTTGCATAGTGAATATTTTGTCACAATGGGAACTTGTTGTTTATTGACACTGATTTTAAAAGAGTACCTCATTTTGAATAGTCAATTTATCACTATATATGTATTTATTAATTTAATTAATATTTATTATAATTATTAGTAATATTAATTAATTAATGTATTATTTATATATTTTAAGCAAAATGCAAATAGTAAAACCTTCATTAGTTCACTATTGAATAATTTTTGGTGTGGTTTTATTGTGTTTAGTGCATTTGAATTTGGAACATATAATTTACAAAATATAATTTTAGTTTAGGACAGTTTTTTTTAACTATAAACCAACATACAAAACCCCCGTTAACTATGCCAATCCATAGGAAAAACTGTTACTTATTGTGTTTTGGCTCTTTATCAATCCACTTGCATACTGTCCCATTGTTTTATTTGGCTCCTTGAGTCATTTTCTTGTACACCCCGCCAGCTGAGAGTGACAAATTTTTAACAGGCTGTCAGTTTGTCGTGACATTTTCGAAAAAAAAAAAACTCATTTAATAGCCAGAGAAACAGAATTAATGATGATTAAATTTTCTCTAACAGTTTTCTTCAGAAAATATCATATTTTATCCATCAAGAAAATACATATTATGATCACACACACACATATTTTGTGCACCGTTTCTCAGTTTGCTTGAAATTGCCTTTATGTGCCTTAAGTGAAAGTTTTTGCGTTGTTCGCTAAATTTAATTTTGTTTCAAATAAGAAAATATTTAATTTCACTTATGTCTGCAACGATTGTGTCAACTGCTAGCAGAACCAAGGCCTGTTATTGAAATTATGAGTGAAAATGGTGAAATACTCGACTATGTTACCTGTCAACTAAGTTACCATGACCTGTAGAGCCAACTCTTGAATAAAACAGTCCTCTTATGATAATGAATTATTTGCATTTATTAGTTTTTATCATGATTAAACCCTGTACGTGTCAGAGGAGTTGAGTGTTCATGTGAACATGAGCATGTCCGTGCATGAAGGTGAATCAAAGATGACTATCTTGTTCATAACAATGGTGTCAGGACTTTTCATTTCGATGACACTGACACTTTCATTGATATGAATACTTGCTTTTGAGGAATGAACTATCCATTTTGAGCAAGTGACTAGAGCTGCAACTAACGATTATTTTTTCTGTCGACTAATCTAACGATTATTTTTTCGATTAGTCGACTAATCTAACGATTATTTTTATTAAGGTTTTTTTATTTATTAATCTAGTGATCTTTTTTTACGTAAGAAGTTAGAAATAATTTAGCAGTTAATGGAGGTGTAGAAACACTGGGACACGCCATTATGTAATTATACGATTTGATTTTGATTAAAAATAAGCCACTTATGTGTGCTCCTCCAGTGGAAGACATTTGAACTTTAAAATGAAGAGTGTCAAAGACTTTCTATACAGTCTTAAAAGGAGCTTTGATAGTGTTCAAGTCCTGGACCATGTATTTTTCCTCTTGCGCTGTCTGTAATGCAGCGAGCGCGCGGGGCGGGAATCAGGAGCGCGAGCAACTCAAACCTTGCACGTGCGAAAGAGAACGTCCGCGCACATCCAAATAAACTTCTTTGAAATGCAAAACTGATTCGTTCGCTCGAAATATTTTCTTATTTGCGAGACGAAGATTTTCTCCTCAACTCAGTTCACGCGCGCGCGCAATTCCCTTTTGCACGCTCAAAATATGATCTTGCGCGCGCAAAAATTTGGCAGAGATCCAATTCCACAGGTGGTACGCCATTTCGGTTCTGCACAGGGAACAAAGGACCATTTTATTTGGCCTCTGTTTAAAGTATTCCCATACTTTTGATAATCGTGGTCTAGGTTTTTGTGATAGAATGGAACTTTCTCGCCATTACGCGAGATGAATGTAAACAGTGTGACGCGTCGACGCATTTCACGCACGTCGACGTATTTTCGTAGTCAACGTAATCGATGACGTCGACGCGTCGTTTCAGCACTACAAGTGACACGCTTTTGCAGGTTATCAACTGGGTTTTGCAGTTTGTACTAATTGTTTTGAGAACTGCATTAACTGTTGTGCAAATGTAAAGAGTGATTTGAGAAATGCACCAAAGCGACTGAGAAAAACTGTAAGTTCCTCTAACTCAATGTAGCTTGTTGGTGGAATGTAAATTCACTCAAAGTTGTCCTAACTCAAAAACATTGACGCATATGCTGCTTCTGATATTCTTTTAGGGTATAGTTGACATCCACATGGACTGGAGTTTTGCATTGCATCTCTTAAAACTATCAAAATGATTAAAAAAAATTAAATTCTCAGAAGTCTTTTAAAATAATCACTGTACAAATGAACAGACCAAAGAAACATTGAATATTTGAGTCCCTTCGATCAGTGTATGTATTTGTCCGTAACATAGTTGGCAAACTCACTTTATTTGTAATATCAAAATGGTGTTTTATGATTAATCTCGGCAGCTTGACAGCTAACAGGCAAGTTATACAAATATACAAACTGAAACCAATAGTTGGTTTATTATGAATGCATATTGTTTTGCTCATGTGAAACGTACCCTAAATTATAGAATGACTCATATGTCAGTTTATTAATTATCATTCCATATGAATGGGACAAGTTTACCAACAGTATCCTTTTTACCTTTATACTTGCAGTAGACTCTGTAAGAAGCAAACAACATACATAATCCATCATAAGTGGCTTTGAAATTCCTCTGGCTGTGCAAACTGTTTTTAAGATGCAAGCTGCACATACTGAATGGGCAAACCTTCAAAGCTAGTTCTCAAAGATCGGGTTACTACGGAAAGTTATTGAAAGTGTACCACCCCCTTGTGCTGCATTCAACACTCCTTTATTCACTCGGCTGCACTGAATTCTGAAGGGTGCATTGAAACTGAACTTTTTCTAGATAATGGTGTTGTCATTTCTTCAAAGACAAGGCCACATTGACGATTAAGTTTTTGTGACATGCAAAGCATGGAGATAAGTAATTCTAGACTAAGGGTTCTCAGATAATAATTTTACAGCATGTCCCGTGAGGTGGAACTAAGGTTAGTGCTGTATTTTATCATTTTATGGTCTCGGTTGCGTCCTTTTATCAGTTGTTTGATTAAAGTACAATCCAGCCTAATGCTATAAGCGCATAAATTCAACACAGTGTAAATGAAGGATAATCCTTGCTTGTCCTTGCATACTACTGAAACTTCAAGGAATAGACACTCATAAATAAAACACACTACCCGTGTCGTTTTGTCAATGCGATTATTGCATTATATTCCACGTTTTCTGAAGTCAGAAGATAGCTTTTTGTGAGAAACACACTGAAAGCGTTATTCTCTTCACCTCCACATGTGTGCTTGTTCAATTAAAAAATTGTGCCTTTCTTTAATGTTAATGCCATGATGTCATTGACATAAGTGCCATTGGTTTTCTTGCATCACGTGACCAGTTGTTATGGCGCAAGATACATGGCTGCTTATTCAAATCTAAGGAAAGATTATTAAACTTTGCCAGTCTTGTTATACTTTAAGTATAAATCGCCATCCTGTTTTGCTGAATGGAAATTTTTTTTTTTTTTTTTGTGGTAAAGAAATATAATTTACATTTTTCAGATGCTTTTATCCAAAGCAGCTTTGAAGGTTTATCTTTTATCTGGCCTCGGTGTTTCTAGTTTTCTTGTACAGGGTTGGAATGACATGGATGTAAGTAATTGATTATAAAATTAAAATTTTTGCCAAAAGAAGAACTTTTTAAATAAAATATTCATGCTTATTACATAAGCCACCGAATCGTACAATTAGCGTTATACAAGTATTATTTATATACAAAAAAAACTTCTATTCCTTGAAGTTTATAAAAAAAAAAATCGCTTGTTTGTTTTCCTCACTTGTAAGTCGCTTTGGGGTGTAACGAGACCCTCATGTCACGATTCGATTCATATCATGGTACTGAACTCACGATGCATTATTATTGCGATACTCCAAGACATTAAAGAATAACAGAAAACGTACCGTTGATTAAAATGCTAAATTTGGTATTGCATTGGGGGTGGAAATGAATAGGTTTGGACTTGCACAGGACAATGGTGACACCAGAATAAAAATCGGTCATGATTCTGGAGCTGGAACAGATTTATTTTAGATGAATATGTTTGCACTGTCACTGACTAGATATATTAAAAATGATATAGGCCACTTTTTACTGGTAAAATGAGACTTTTGGCATTTTCAGGACCCACAAATATTCCCCCTTTGAATTATTATACATCATATTCCACATTATATATAGTAGTTTAATGTAGTACTGACTCTAAAACTCTGTAAATTTTTTTCTCACAGTAATTTTCATTTTGGGGAACAATGCACACTATCCACGATACGACATTGTTGCATTTTTGTATTGCGATATATTTTGACATGATATATTGTTACACCGCTACTACTGTAGAATTTATTAATATTTTGAATTGCCTTTTATTTTTAATTTGATAAGTTTTAGTAATTTTGTTATGTGCATTTATCGTTTTTATTATTTTATTTATTTTTTATTCAACTTTAATTTAGTTTTATTTCAGCTTTAGTGATTTTAGTACCGATTTTCAGTTAATTGCCAAGGCCACATTCGTTTCAGATTTTTAAGGTAAGTTTGGATTTCATCTTTATTTTAATGAAGGGTTTGAATGAAGTTCTTTCAAAGCCTCTCTTCGTTCTTTAGTCTTGGTTGCTCAAAACCACACAAAAGTCATAGGAACCATTCAAAGACCACATCACACTGTGATTTTGTTACTGCGCTAATGGTCACATTAGATTGGCTTAATCGGTTAGTGTAAGATGTAATGTAGGGCACAGTGGCGTCAGTCATTGGGTATCTGTGGAGTGGTTTCACTGCGCTGGACAGCAAGGCCTTTGTCTTTGAGAGGGCCGGCAAAAAAAGAAGTGGGTCGTTGTCCTGTGCAGTTTTATGTCCTGGTGTTGCATATGAGGGGGCAGGGGATGGCACCGGGGGATGGTGGAAGCCAGCAGGACAAGCCTGTCAGACTGGCACAGCCTGCCTGTTGATCATAGAGAAGGGCACCAAAGTAGAAAAACTATTTGGATGCTCAAGTCACACTTAAAAATGTAATTGCACACAAATAAAATCCATGATGCGAGACCTTTTGTCAAAACATACTTTTCTGAGTTGTCTTTGCAATTCCGTCACATAAGAAAAAAGTAATAAAAACTAGAAATTAAAATGTCAGTCGATATTAGCAATCAAAATGGTGAGATATTAAGAAAAAAAAGCTTAACTTTTATAGCTTGACTTTTAATACCCACTGACTTTTTATCTCATAATTTTGTGTTTTTGTCATAATTATGCCTTAGTATTTCACCATTTCGATATTGCAGATTGAGGCTGATTTTACTGAACAAACATTGACTGACTCACTGGAAAGGGTGAATCTTTTTAAGTTTAAAATTGTGTTGTAGTACATTTTTTTTTTGAAGGTCTTGGTCTTGTCTCTCAGACTAAAAGGGTTCCGGATTTTATTTCAAGACCGGTCAAGACAACAACTGTGGGGATATCGCTAAATTGCCATTGCGTTGTTTGACTTATATTTTGACATCATTAATGTGATTGGATGTAAAACTTCCTGCTTCAAATGCAATCAATAACTTATTTCTAATTTCATTTATTTTGTTACTTTTGTGCCAGGTCAGAAATCAACAAGGGCCTGTCAAAAATGTCACCGAAATTAATCTAAATGCCCACAAAATTCAAGATGTGATTGCGAAAAAGTACTTGTATAAGATCTTGGTATTTATATTGCAGTATATAATTAAGCATTATCATGAGCACAAATATTCACAAATAACACCTCTGCAGTGAAAAGATGAGTTTTGTTGTTTTGTTTCATTTGATTGGTCACAGCTCTGTATAGTGTCTTATTGCTCTAATTGTAATTACTGATTAAAAATAAGACATTTCTCAGTCTGTAAATGTGGATCTTCCTGATGAATTTGACAAGTGCTAGTCTGGTCTTGGTCTCGACTTTGGTTTTGGTGATCTAGACTACAACACTACTAAAATTTGCAAATCTAAATGTCTGTTAGATTTCTCTTTGACTTGATAACTAGGAGACGGAAGGACTCTGTTGACCTTACAGATGGACAAAAGGTTGTTTCCAGTATCAAAATAAAGCACTTTATCTTACAGAGTTACAATCAATGCTCTATTTTAGTCAAGGTTATTCTTCCGGTTACAGTGATGGGCAAAATACAAAGTATCCTGTTCTAAAAGTCAAACCCTGGATTCTTGTGTTTGTAACTAAATAGATTTGTGCAGAATTTGAAATCAAAGACATGGAGTAAGGATCAGCAAAGGTCACAGAAACAGCTTGAAGTGACTTTTTTCCGTACATGTGTTCCTGATTTATTTCACTCTTGTTTCCAGCTGTCGGGATCACTGGTGTTGGCTGTGGGATTATGGTTGAGGTTTGACCCAGACACGACTAACCTCTTGGCCGAGAATGATGCCCCAGAAAACTTCTTCATCGGTGAGTCGCAAAAAAAAAAAAGCCCACTGCAAATTTTTACTGTTTTTGCAGGTTTCATAAACCTAAGTCAAAATTTAGTGTCATGAAAGCTGGCTTAGGGGTTTTTGGTTGAGGAAACTTGCCTATAAATATATGAAAAGGAGGAACTTTTATAAGAGCCCATGTGACCAACGTATAAAATGACCACAGTTTTATCAACCACATGGTACTTTTTCTGTACCATTTTGGAGTGGATTTATCTGAAATAGTGGATACTACGATAATAGACTAACACACACTTTTTAACTTTTTTTTTTACTTTTTTTTTACTTTTTAACACTTTTTATTTAGTACTTAGTAAATTGTGCAGACTTTGTCATTTCTGTCCTTATAAAAACTAAGAAATACTTCATAAACACAACAAAGACAGACCGAATAAACCTTTGCACCCTGGCATAAAGCCAGGCTGTCAAATTAAAACAGTTTTTTGTGGTATATAGATCAGACGGACAGTGAATAGTCATTAAAAGTTTCTTGTGGTTGTACATGCTGTATATATGCCATTATGCACTACTACATCATGGGATTAATAATACGTGTTGTTATGATCCTGTGGCATTTATTATGCTGCCGTCATGTGCCATCGGAAATTTTCCCACTTGTTGCATTCAAGTGCTTTGTTGTTGGAAAGAACAGGGATCATGGAGGACACCAGGTTTATTCTTGCTTATTTATTGGGAAAATCTTATTAAAATCAAAATGATGTTTAGCGTCCCATTCATTGACAAACATAGATAGTCAGTTTGCGTTTCTGCCCAACTTGGGTTTACCAATTCCCAGTGGTAAATACGACATGTATTCATGTCCAATTTTTAACTAGGAAACTCATACTTAAGAATAATTCCGATATCACATGAAGGCAGCATTAAATGATTAGTTCACTTTAAAATGAAAATGCTTTACTCACCCTCAAGCCATTCTAGGTATATATGACTTTCTTCTTTCAGACAAATACAATCAGAGTTATATTAATAATCACCTTGATGCTTTAAAGCTTTATAATGGCAGCGCACGGAAACCACCTGTTTGAAGCTTGAAAAAAAGTGCATCCATCCATCGTAAACGTACTCTACATGGATCCACATGGGTGGTTAATAACGACCTTCTGAAGCAAAGCGATGCGTTTATGTAACAAAAATATAACTAAGTAGAAAAATATAATATATAAATTATATATATAAAAAAATATAAAAATATAAGTAAAATAACTAGCTTCCACCAGACCGCCTCCATAGTTCGAAATGCCTTCAACTTACAAAGAAATTGTAACACCTCCCACAGTTCGAAATGCTGATGCTACGTTCTTCGCCTTCTGTATTCAACGAAACAGTTACGCTTGTTTTCCTAAGTTGAATACGGAAGGCGGTCTAGTTATTTTACTTGTATAGCATGTTAAATATGGATGCACTGCCATTTTTAAAAGCTTTGAAGCATCAAAAATGATTCATAATATAACTGATTGTATTCATCTGAAAGGAGAAAGTCATATACGCCTAGGATGGCTTGAGGTTGAGTAAATCATGGGGTGATTTTCATTTCAAAGTGAACTAATCCTTTCATTCTACCATTGTGCGTTATCTGTTTTATCAATCACAATGTACAGAAAGTGTCATAAAGAATCCTACACCTAACAGTTTCATAAATAAGCACAACACCAATACCTATTAACAAAGCACCGGGCTCCAACGGCAATTTCAGGCTGAAAGCTCCCATCTGCGTCATGGAGCCCTAATGGCCTCTGTAATGGCGTATCTGATATTGGTTTTAGCCATGATGAATGAGCAGGGACACTGATAGTTCTTGCTAATGGCCAAACCTGATTTCTCAGAGGGGAAGGCGTGTAACTGGTGTCTGTGAATTATAAAAACGTAATTTCCCCTTTAGCTCTGGATTAGTCCCCAGAGCAGCCGTTTGTTGAGCTGCTGTTGGTCAGAAAGCCGGTCTCTCCATATACCTCATCGGTATTGTAGAGGAGTGGTGCAGTAATTCGTTTTTTTTAGAATGGCTAAGGTGTTGATAGGTGTCACTAGTTGGAGAATGGTGTTTAAGGGCTTTTATTTACACATTAATAACCTGGCTTCCTGCTGGTTTTCCGTGGCAGCAATGACATGATATCTATGGCTTGCTGTCCTGAGCTACATTTAAACTCTCATAATGCACAAACAACTACTTTGCAAGTGCTAACCACAATGATAATGAAACAAAACGTCTGTCTCGGCGACAGAGCCATTATGAAAAAGAAGAAGTGAGAGATGCTCTGTCGACTCATCACTGGTACACCATAAGATAACAAGCATTTCCTGGCAATACCCTTATACTTGTAACAAACAGATTCTTCTCAGTAACGGAAGAATATCACTTGGCAAACAACCGTGTGCTATGAAGCTAATGTAGCAGATGCGTGAGACTAAAACAGGAAGCAAGATGAAGAATTCAGCAAAAATACAGTTATATTCAATGTGTTTTACATTTATAGTCACACACACATACACATTAGGATATTTTACTTGCATATGAAACATAGCTCAGACCTTTTAGTTAAATAAAGATATTTCATATATATGCAGATATGCAGCAATATTTACTAGATGCAAATTACACTTATTTTAGTTACAGAAGTGATGGGGAAAAGTTTTAAAATCACTCGCAACAGATGCTTGAGCTTTTTAAGTGAGCTATAAATCATATATATAAATGTGTGTATGTATATATATATTATAATTACTTATTTTATAGTTATGCAACGCTACCTAGTGCTAAGGTTAATAGTTCCTATGTGTAATGTAGTTGGGTGAAAAGTAACTCTTTTCTTTTTTTCCATCATATCAAAACTGTTGCTTTATTATGCGATTTAGCATCCTGTTACAATCCATTTTAGAATTCCAGTTTACAGCATGTGATCTTCCTGTAAACATCTTTGCAGAAGACTCAAGGCTTTCCATTTGCTCTTGATGTTCTTGCATCATCGGTAAACAACAATTGCCCATTTTCCGTGCTGTCAAGCAATGGCCAGCTGAATTGACTGAGTCCTGTTGAAGAGAGAGCTCTCTGCCCATTTAGAGATGTTCAGTGTTTATACTATAAGGAAACCAGGAGGGCTGTTTATATGAAATGCCAGCATGTTTTCCATCCAGTTGGCAATTAGGAAGTCAAGGGTAGTGGGGGCTTGGTGTTTTTAGCTGAACTCACAGAGGACTCATGTCAAATCTCCTTTGTCCTGTCTTCGGAAAACAACATTATTTTCTCCCTTGGGGATTAATTATTGTGGGTTGTGATGCTTGTCTTCCTTTAGCCTTAATAAAACCTCAGCAAAGCTTCAGCGCTGTGGTTTTTGGCAAGCCTTTTGGACTCCTTCGAGGATGGAAATGTCAGTGGAGTCATATCTGAAATGTAAACCTGTGTTTAAGAGTGGAAACTTGTTTGAAACGCTATGTGCAGTTGGCTTTTAATTCATAGTCTGGCGTTAATCAACAGGGATTATAGCATATTTAGCTGCGTTTAGTTTCACCAGGCCCTCAGATTTTACTGTAGTTTATCTTTTTCCATTAATTAGTATGGCTCTGGCTGGTCTAAAGTGGCAAGGGAAAGCAGTTGTTCGCGAGGGAGATTGCGCCATCCTAGCAACGGCAGTCTCAAGTGAGTGTGGCACAGCAGACGTGTCAGCGCCCTGCGTCTGGGGTGGCTGAATTGTTGCTATGGTGAGATAATTGGCAAGAAGAGGAGAATGACAACAGGATCACGAAGATCCTGTAATCATGAATGTCCAAAATAGACCTGAAATGTTATGTGTTTAACTACAGTTTCACGTTTTCTGAAGAAAATTAGATTGCCGTTTTGCATGAGCATATATATATATATATATATATATATATATATATGTATACTAATGTGACTAATTTACACATTTAATGTACTAAATTAATAAAAATAAAAAATGTAATTTTTTATTAAATTATATTTTTGCTAAGTTGTTTTGCGATCTAAAAATAATATAATCAATTGTTGTTTTCAATTATTATTGTTATATTGTGAAATATAATTGTTATACATTATAACCTTTTTTGTGAAGTTTACATAAATATAGGCCTAAGTAATAATATTATTAGTTGTCTATAATAATGTATTGGTTATATTATTATTTATTATGAATAAAATATTCATAATGTCTATTGTTTTATTACTCTACTGATCTTTTAATCAAAAATAAACATAAACAGTTCATTTAGATGCATAAATATAATGGCAACAATAATAATATTGTTCTAAAAACAGGCTGTTTTTTGTTCATATTCCAGATCTTAGATTTTGTTCCCTAAACGTATAGCATTGCTGCATAATGCACGTTTTCTTAATGCGTCAAACCAGTTAAGTGCAAAAGCCCCTGATCTTAGTCAGATCTGCCCGTTATTTTTCTGAACACTGAACCCAATCCATAAAATCTGAGCCTTTAGGTGACTGTGTGATCGAGATGACCAATGAAACCGGCTGGAGGGCAAGGTTTGCGGTTAACTGTTTTGAGAGGAAAAAAAAATCATGCCGGTAAATACGATTAGGGCCTCGGGGCAGTGGTTGAGCTTGTGCTGTCTGTATGTGTTGTGCACACAAAGACTGTTTGTTTCTGTTGAGCCGAGGCCTTTGACGCTCTGGTTGTTGGAGATACACGAGGAGGTGCATTTCACACATTCTCAATCTTCTCACTTTCCTGCATGAAAGGTGCAAAACACAAGAATTGTGTTTTTGTGTAGGATTGTTGCTTACATTGAGTGGGAAAGTACCTAACACGTAAGCGTGATTTTTGATTTTCACCATCTGTCAGGAAATGCCTACAGAACCTTTATAAAATTAGAATCAGTTGCTTTCACTCTCAGTCAACTAAAAGTACACCTGGGTCTACTTTCATTTATTTTCCATCTGATTAAAAACCACTGTATTTACAGTGCATGAGAACCTTTACTGTTAAAAATGACTAAATGATTTAATTACCTATTCATGTTCTGCCATCATCTGGTCATAAAATGAATTGCATGCTGGGATTTTCTTTACCTGAAAATGGACTTACTTTAAACATTACACTCTACTCTGTTCTTCCTGCAGCGGTGTATATCTTGATCGGAGCAGGAGGTGTCATGATGTTGGTGGGGTTCTTCGGATGCTTCGGGGCCGTGAGAGAGTCACAGTGTCTTCTGGGATCGGTGGGTAACAACTTGAGGTCTTCTCAGGTCCTAAGATCTGTACCCGGCCTGAATCGACTCGAATCACTTCTTACCCAAACCCGACGTGCATAAATTAATTAAGAAAAGACAAAAACCCATCCCGAGACAGACCCGATAAAATTAGACTAGAGTCGGATGGCAATTTTTTTCAAACCCGACTGTAAAGAAGTCAGCGATATCTGCACATGCCTGCAACCCTCCATAGTGGTCGAGTGGGGACTTTAACAACCGGATATGACACAGACCAAAATAAGAGACAACAAATAGGTAACACCACGCAAGGTGTAGATTTAAAAATATGCCCGTCTTCCTACTTATTTTGTAGATCCTCTGATCCTTCTTCGTAACATTTACGTTAGCTGTTGTTAAAGGGTTAGTTTGCCCAAAAATGAAAATTCTGTTATTAATTACTTACCCTCATATCGTAAGACTTTGGAACAAAAATTTAGATATTTTTTATAAAATACGAGAGCTTTCTGACTCCTCCATAGTCTATTTAACTACCACTTTCAAGGCCCAGAAAGGTATTAAAGGCATCATTAAAATAGTCCATGTGGTTCAACCTTAATTTTATGTGTGCAACAACAAAACAAAAGTAACGACTTTATTCAACAATTTCAGACGATATTGTTGAATCCAGGAGGGTTTCGTTACACGTATAAGCCAGGGATAACAGAATTATTTAATATGTATTTGTTTTAAATAATAAAATATTGTTGAACGCTCAAAATGAACAATGAAGAAAAGTTGGCATATTTTGAAAGAATTCAGGTCCTCCTAGGTTCTATCTGTAAAGCACATTTATTTAAAACTACCCATACACGAGTAATATCACACCCGTGTCCGGGTCGGGTTTTTGGGTCAAAGTGGACCCACGAAGACCTCTAGTGCGAACTACACAACAATAAATGAAGAAATGCACTGAAACACTGTTTCACAATCCCGATGTCCTGCTTACTGGCCTTTTAAGTAACTCTTAAAAAAGTAACTAATTACTAGCTACTAATTACATATTCAACAGCGTAATTAGATTACGGTACTAATTACTCTCTCTAAAAAGTATTGCATTACTTATTACTAATTATTTCCTTAATCCCATATCAACCTCGACCAGATGAACAATACAAGGATAGAAATTAAACTTAATTCTGTCAAATAAATAATATAAAATTGCATAAATTATTCTTGAACAGTCCCATTATAAATGCACATTTTAACATTGATGTTAAATCCACTATTGTTTTATATAGAATTGTTCTATAGTCTATACAGCATTTAATGCAATTACATCAGAAGTAACTCTAATCAAATTACAGAAAAAATATTCATTCATTACTTAGTAATGAGTTACACCCAACACTGCTTTAAGCACTTTTTTGTCAACATTAAAGCATTTAAAGTCAACATGAAATCCATATTTCAAATACATAATCCTGGTCTCATTGTGCATGACGCATCAGTGCACAGTGTTAATATAAAATAAAATGTTTACATAGTTTAAAATATATCATTTGTACAATTTCATGTTGAGTTTAAATGATTCTGCACTGTTTTCATTTGGGTTAGAATTAACAACCTTCTTGATATCCCGTTGAATTGCTATTGGTATTGAAAAACTAAAGCGAAGTCTCTTTTGTGCTGTCTAGTTTTTTGCTTGCCTTCTGGTGATCTTTGGCGCAGAGGTCGCTGCTGGAGTCTTTGGCTTTTGGAATAAGGAAAAGGTATTTCATGCGCTGTGTCATTTTATTGAGCATAAATATAAAATTAACTGTCATCTAATGATGAGCTGATACTTGCACATGTGTTTCTAGATCATTAGGGATGTACAAGAATACTATGAGTCTGCTATTGGAAATGACAACAAGACTATTTCCTCCATGTATCACAATGTGGTCAGTCAAGCATTTGATTTACAAACACACTGTTAGTAAATGAATCGTGGCCATAGTGTCTGTGTGGCCGTAATGTCTGTTCTTATTTGGCAGCTGGAGTGCTGTGGGACTGAATCTTCTCGCCCTACTGATCTGTGCACTGATGAGAGTCCTAGCAAGGTATGTTAAAATGCACCATCTGATCTTTTATTGCTTATGTTAATGCAGAGCTTCCCAAACTTAAGAGGGGTAAGGCCCCCAAAAACATTGCAAAAGCTTCACGACCCCGCCGTTAAAAAATATATACCGACATTTACCTACAAATACATTTATTAACAAGTTTGTAAGAATTTCATGTGAATTATGAGAACTATGATGTAAACATTCTTTACAAATATATTTAAATCCATAACACTAACCTTACATACTTTCAAAAAAATCTAATTCAAGAACAACTGGAATATTTTAATTATTTTAATATATTGATTTGGACTAGCTACGCCCCCCCCTGCAATACCGCCACGGCCCACCGGGGGACCGCGGCCCACAGTTTGGGAAGCACTGTGTTAAACAGCTTAATATCATTTCGCCTCTGCCACTTCATCCGCTTCATTGGAATTCAGTTCAGTTCTATTCTGACGGAGTCTCTTGGAATTAGTTGTGAAACATAATTCAACTCTTTGACACGTGTTCCAATACCAGGTGACTTGAGATGATTTGCCATCCATAATTATTTATGTATAGGCCATGAAGCTCTATTATTTTCCATGATTTTATGTCAAAAATCTAAGAAAGAAACATTTTTTTCCCCCATTTATATTTGCAGTGCAATCTAGAGTGTGACCTAACCAGGCTAAATGCGATAAAAGCAAACAAAAGTGTTTGTTTTAACCAGCCACAATGAGCAACAGGACATTTTGTCGATTATTTTTTAATTTCAGTGGTAGCCCCGCCCACAGTTAAATCGCATTCGTCCAAAATTCCACCGCACATGTTTATTAAATATCAGATGTGTTCTGATTCGCTGAGAATGTTGTGTCTCTCTCTGCATTGCTTTTAGGTCTTTCCCCACCAGCATTTTCTAAAAAACGTTGCCAGCCAATAACTGCATTTTTTTTGTTTTTTTTGTCGTATTCACAAAACTTTCATGGTGCTCATGCTTTTAAACAACAACAACAACAAAAAAAACATTTTATTCTAACTTCACTCATTCTTTTCAACACTTGAATGTGGGGCAAAAAAACCATTTAGAACAAAAAGCTGAGAAAATAACGTTTTGGCTGCAACATTTGATTCGGTAATGTTAGGCAGTTTTGATGTATATGCAGTTGAATGTTTGATGATCACGTTAGCTTAGTTGTGTGTAAGCCAACTTATATCCAAGCCTTCTAGTTTACGCAGATCTTCTTGGATCCAGAGATGCTGTACCACTTCAGAAGATGTGTAACAGCGCCCCCTACCGTATAACAGTGAAAACACGGATTGCCAGAAAAACGTGTCAATGGCAGGGAAAGTGTGGACAGATTAACTACTTGTCAAGTTTGCACCTGGTTAGGTTGGCTAGTAAATGCATTTTATTTACTCTCTCTGCTTTTTCTTAGTTTTATTTTACTTTAAACAAGCTTTTCATCCTTCATTTATGAGTCATTGTTGACACTAGACTCATAGGAAGGACACCTTTCGTACTTACATGATGAGCAGTTCTGACACAGACCTGTAGGTGGCAGCCATGTTGCTCTGTACAGTGTAGAGGAAGGGAGGGAGGGGCTCAGACCAGTGGAGTGAGAAGGTAAGAGGGGCTTAGAGAGAGAAATGAAGCAGACAGCGGCAAGATGTCCCATGAGTCACTTGATCCGATAAGCCCACAGGGGCACAAAGGCGCCAGTTTTTTATTTATAGCAGACACCAAGGGACATTGATCGGCTGAGAAACATGATGTCACATTGTGTTTCAGTTGTCAAGTTCATACTGTCAGTTGATCCCAATCAGCAAAGCACATTAGAAAAAAGGTACAGCAAGCAACAGCGTGTTCACAGTGGCTATAGCCTATAAAAATGACTAGTATTTAGCTGCTGCCCTGTGTGTGTGTGTGTGTGTGTGTGTGTGTGTGTGAGAGAGAGAGAATATACTTAATACTGTTCAAAAGTCTTGGGTTGGTAAGATATTTTAATGTTTTTAAAAGAAAACCCCTTATGCTCACTAAGGCTGCATTTGATAAAAACACAGAGTAATTTTGTGAAATATTATTACAATGTAAAATAAATTGTTTTCTGTTTGAATATATTATTGTATTCCTGTGATGCCAAAGCTGAATTTTCAGCATCATTACTGCAGTCTTTGGTGTCACATGATCCTTCGGAAATTATTCTAAAATGCTGATTTGCTAATCATTTCTTATTGTAATAATAATCAATAGCTATGTTTCCACATTTAATTTGTGCCCAAAATTGGAATATCGCATTTAAAATTTGCTATTAAAGCTTTCTTTCAGCTCAAAATACCCCACAGATCATTTATTATTTCTGGTCAAATTTGCCCCTATTAATGTGTGAAAAAAAGAACACACTGTTTTTGTGTGTCCCTTTAAATGCAAATGAGCTGCTGCTCCCGGAACCCTTTCCAAAACAGCTCGTGCTTCGCTTGCTCAACAGCAACAAAACTGGAGAATCTCACGTAGTCAAAAAAGTGAAATCATAATCAAGCATCCCTTTAAACCAAATTATTTTGATGACAGACTTTGGCTCAGGCATTTCAGAATGATGAACATGTGAGATTTTGTGCAATGAAATTGGTCCGCTGGTTATCCAGTCACATCCTCTGTTGAGGCAACGTCATCTGAGTTTTTTTATTGTGCATCGAGGGATTTGTTCGTTAAATGAGTTTCCATCGTTGTTTATGCACGTGTTTTCTTATAGGATAAAAAATGTATATGCCTCAATTTAGTAGATGTTTGACATTTAACATTTATTTGAAATAGAAATATATTGCAGCATGCATCCTTGATAAAAGTTCATTTCTTTAAAAAGATTTTACTGACGCCAAACGTTTGAACATAGTTAACCCAGAGAGCAACATAGTGTAGGCCCAGATCCGGCCCACATCCACACATAGCATATGTGGGCCGGATCTGGGCCAACACTGTTGCTGTCTGGGAAATAATCAAAATGACTTTGCAATCCATTGTCCTTACTGACTGCATGCAAAAATGAACCTACAAACAATGTGCTATTCAGTTTGCAGTAAAATCACTCAGTATGTTCTGGACAGATGCTGTGTATCTTTTTTAACATTAATGCTCTACATCAGTTTGCCACACTCAACTAATGGTCTTTTAAAATATTTCCAGGATTGCGTCAAAGCTATAGAAGACTTCTTCAATGAAAAACTCTTCATAATTGGATACGTTGGGATTGGCATTGCTGGAATTATGGTGAGAATGACACACTTTTTGTTAAATGTGTTGCTTGACGAGTCATATTTATCTGTATAAGCGCTTTTCACAATGCAAAATATTTTAAAACACCTTTGCAGTAAATCATGTTTATATTCATGCCTTATTATCACAATTAGCAGATTAGAGGTGGATGACACTACAGTTTATATTTTGCGAAAATACAAGCATTCAGGCTGATGAGATTTGTTTTAGAATAGTATAGAAAAGTGTGCTTGTGTAATCTAAAATGACACTTGGTTTGATATTATGTAATGCATTGTCCTTCTTGCATTAAGTGTGGCTTAAGTGTTCAAATGCTTTTTGGGAACACCGCGGTCTGTATTTATCATCGCTCCCTCACTGTTTTAACAGATAATTGGCATGGTCTTCAGCATGGTTCTTTGCTGCGCCATTCGAAACAGCAGAGAAGTTATTTAGGCGCCTCACGGTTCCCCTCTCGCCAAGTTGGACTGTTTCAAAGCCCACCTTCTTTGACCTCATCAGGCCATCACATTCAGGCTTGGGAGCAGGGTGGAGGAACTCCCATGAGGCAGTGTGGGTCTTGTGGTACTGTTTTGTGAACAGCATTCTATCTCTGATCGTTTCTGTCTTTTTCCCCCCTTGCATTGTTTGAAGATGACCTCCACTGCATGGACTGCTACTGTAACCCCATTAACCTTTACATTTATTTTGTCTTCAGTTATTTATTACTGAATCATCACAAGGGGTACATAGTGTAGGCTACGTCTCTTTTTGATCTCCATCAATAGAGTCTTTCACAAGTCCAGACTCTCGCAGTGAATTGGGCATTTACTCGCTGATGTAAATAAGCTCTCTGATGCCTCTTACTGATCAACTTATTTTTAATGTTATTTATTGTGTGAACTAGACCAGGTTTTCTGTGCTAATAGATAATGGGTCATATGCTTATTGTGTTTTGCTGGTTTTTTTGGTTGTTGTAATTTTGCCACATTATATATGGATACTGAATGAAGCCGAGGAGTGGATGAGTATGATTATAGACCTCTGACACAAACAGATTGTCACGTTTAAAGTCAGCATGAACTCAATTTGATTTAGTTATTTTCCTGGTCCTATTGTGAAATATTCATGATTGCATGATATTCCAAAGAAAAACAATGAGCTTAATTTTTCATCAACATGGCATGAGTTGCTCTTTTTCTGGAACCTCGAGTTTGCTGCTATTGGTTAATGTTAACCAGTAAATACCTAATTAGGCTACTGTTGTAGGCCAACCTTTTTAAAATCTTGCCAATAATGATTTAATGTTGATTAATGGTAGTGTAATAAATATTACAGCAATAATAGCAAATATATATATTTGTAAAAATAGTGTTACTGCTGAGAGGAAACTCAACCTCGTGAAATCATGTTCCACTCAAATTGTGTGATTCATGTTGACTTTTTCCAAGTGTGGCACTTAACTTTTTTTAGTATGCAACCCTGGTTTATATATTACCTTCCTCGCTTGGCTGATTTTGAATCTATAAAATTCAAACACCAGCATTTAGGAATATCAACCAGTGAAATTTTCTAAATTACTGTAAAACTGTAAAAAAGCAGCCAAATCAAAAACATATCTAAATTCTTCTACCATACCTTCTTTTTAATCGTCTGTTCAGGAATATGACCCATTAGTTTTGATCTACGTGCCTTTATAACTGACAAAGTCCCATTATAAACGTGTTTGCAGTTACAGTAATATGCACATTCGAGTTTGTAATTCCTCAACTTCAAATTTTTTTTTTACTCTTATGGCATTGTGTTGCATGTAAATGGCTTTGGAATGAGAACATTTCACAAGTAAACATTTGCTTTTTTATTTTTGCAATGTTGAATAAAACATTTTCATTGAACAAAAATGAATATGTTGCATTGAAGTGTCATTATGGGTATATGTTAATACTGTAGTCAAAATATCATAGCACTTATATACACAGCCTTTTGTTCAAGGCAGAGCCATCAAACTCTGAAAAGTTTGTAAATTGTGTTAATTTAAGGCAAACACATGACCTGAAAATGATGACTTACACTTTGGGATTGGAAATCTCAGGAAGCTACAGTTGTAACACGTGATGGTCCATGTAACAGAAGGAAAAATAAATGCAAGTCTACAAAATAGCGCATAAATACGATATGCATCAAATGTTGGTCTGTTTTAGGTAAGCAAGATATTCTTGAAATTTACACTGCACCTCACATACATCCCCAAAATCAGTTCAAAAACCAAAATTGAGCAAGATGGACAGCATGTGCATCTGATGGAACAAAACAGAATAAATGTCATTGTCATTCCCTAAAACTATTAACAATTTGGAGTTACAAGGTCTGAAGGCTTCAAAATCATAATGTAACCCAATTGTTTAGACAGTGAAAACAGCGACAAGAACAGAAATAAATGAATTTCAAGTTGGAAAAAGACAAATTAAGTATTAATAAAAAAAGAATTGTACATAGAATTGTGGATAGATGATGGAAAGAAGAAGAAAAGTCAACAACATCATTAGTGTCATTACAGCGACACCAGTCTCCCTCATTGAGGGGAAACTTTCACATGCTTCTAGACGATGCAAGCACGTCTTAAGCGCTCTCCTCCAGATATATCCTTACCAACAAGTGCAAAACACTGGCTACAGCTCATCAAATAAGCATGTAAACCATAGAGGAAGTGCAGTAAGGCTGGATAAACTCACAGTAACTTAAGAGCAGACGTTGTCATTCTTCTGACAACTTTACCATCTTGATTAATGTTTATCTTCTCTTGTAAATGTACAGTTGGTTGCGTAGCTGCCACAGTCTTGGTCGACTCAGAGGTACTGGGGTCTGTTCAGTCAGAGATTAGCTTTAGGGGGGACTGGCTCATGATAAACTCTCCGACGCCGAGGAAGTACATGACCTGCACAATGCCAAAGAGCGGTGCGATGACTAAAGCCCTGCAACCCGCACCCTTCAGGAAAGCAGACGGCCCTTCTCGCGTCCAGATCTTGCTGTAGGAATGAAGAAAGAAGCAAAGGTCACACACACAAGTAGATGATATACTCACATTCCAGAATTACAGAACAGTTAAATCGTAACATTTAAAACTAGTAATGAGACTGATGCGTCACCTGAAACAGTCGATTATGCCACTGTAGGTTTCCTCATTGGCTCCTTTGCTCAGAGACTGCAGCCTGGTCTTAACCACTGTTAAAGAATAAACAAAGATATGAGCATGTGCATTTCCTTTTAAAAGTTCACCAACGAGATGAGGCTTGAGAGGACCAAAAAAAGCTTACCATCACATGGGTTAACAGCAACAGCAGCTGTGGAGCCCGCAACACATCCAGAGATGAACGACCAATAAAATGGTGCAGCATCTTCAGGCGAGGCCTTACCCAACTTGTTCAAATTTGCAAAGAGAGGGAAGTAGACGATCGAGAAAGGAACATCTCTAAATAAGAAAAAGAGAAAACAAAAGTTGCATTTTATGGTCTTATTAATGTGAATATTTGCATTTAGCACCGTCACAGTAAAGATTTTACAATGCATACCTCAATAGAGTTGCTCCAAGGCCTTTGTAGAGCCCCTGAATGCCTTGAGTGTGCAGTAACTCTCTTGCGATCTGGGTGGCAGATATGGCCCTCGGTGAGGTATTGGGTACTACGTTGTAGGAGCGACTCAGCACAGTGTTTGTGGTCACCAGTCTATTGGGAGGAATGATGCCTGGTTTTCTCTGCTGTGCGGCTGTGAAGACAATCAAAAAAGTTGTTCTGACTGAGTAATACAACTACAATACTGGAGTATTTTCATACGGAGCAAATAAGGAAGGGATAATGTTGGTCATTACTGCAAAATAAACTCCTTAAACATTGGGGTTTATTTTGCAATAATGACCAATTGACAAGAACTTGAATTTGATTGGTTAGTTTCATCTTTCTGCATCAAGTACTGCATATGCTAGCTTTCACTGCTCCAATAAGCACAAAGGAAAACCCTACCTAGTCTCCCAGCATCCTGTAGTTGAATTTTTAGCATCTCCATTGGAGTAGTGATGACAACCTGACACATGCCAGCACCACATCCAGCCAACATCTCTTTAATTACAGTCAGCCCTCTCCTGAAACAAACAATGCAATGAGTATAACAGCACAGATGTTATATTGTAATTGTTAGGAAAATAGGAGCTGACTAAGGAAACATACCCATCTTTGGAGAGGTGGTACCGGAAGAAGTCATTGGCTGCCAGTTTGATGGCCTTCTCAGGAGTGACCAGTGTTAGATTAACTGCAGCACCTAAAAGACAAACAAACAGGGGGTTGAGGAAAACCACACCACAACTGATCACAGATCAGCAAACACACATTCCCCACCACCATCAAACCAGTAGATAAAATCTACAACATGACCTTATCAAGTACCATTCAAGCAGATAAGATAAAAGAAATGCCACTAACATACTAAGAATATAAGCAAAGCTTATGAGAAAACTGTGAGATGATGATGGAGGGGGATTTTACATAATGTGAAATTCAACAAAGTGAAAAAATAAATAAATTAACTATTATATAAAAAAACAGGATAGAAATATAGGATAGAATATTCAATTTAGTGAAACAAAAGAATGCAGGCACATTCCAGAAAGAGACTGTCATTAGGGTTGTGCAGTATGACAGTATATACTGTGCAAGGGTAGAAATGTGAGAATTTGCTACGCTGTTTACGCAGCGTTAAATCTGAAAACGAACCGCTTCCGATGAAGACAGCGTTGTTGATGTGTTGCGTGTGCGTACTGTAGCTTTAATCAACTGATGTGCAGTCACGGCTATTTCACAACAGCTTCAAATGTTTCGTTTTTAAACTCATGTTAAATCAAGTAAATTATCCGTTTTACACTGACGCCAGACTTGTGAATTTTATTTTTTTTGGGGGGGGTTATCAATAAATCAAGTTTAAAATGTTAAAGAAAATAATTCATATAAAAGAAAAAATTAAGTAATATTCATTTGTAAAGTATTCAATTCACTAAATCAAAAACAGGCATGTAATATACAAAACATTTTTTACTTTAATTTAGGCAAAACTAATTGTGATATATACATTTACAGCGTTGTAAAAATGTTCATACTGCCCACACCTAACTGGTATCATGTTATTTTAAGATACCACTGTGTTTAAAAGACAGCAGCTGTTCATGATCAGAGTGATCGTAGAGGAAAAGAGAAGAAAGCAGATAATGAGTATGTGTGATGATGATGATGATGATGATAATATTCAACAAAACATTCTAGATGTTAACAAAACATGGCAAGATGGGTTAGTACCGAATGAGACAAGAGCAAGGACAGTGAAGAAAGTGTAAAAAAATAATACAGAAATAATCTACAAAAAAGCAAAAGTAAATATCAAAATGATTCAACAATTATCTATAAATAAATAAAAAATATAAATAAAAAAAAAGAATTGGTGCCTAATTGTAATAGAGCAGAGTAGGTAAGAACCATGATAAATGATTTGCCTCCAGCGTGGCTGCGCCTTTCGGCTAGCCTTCACTATCCCAGCGGGGACCCATGTCTGTAACATGAAAAACACAGATGCAAACAACAGCATTCCTCACAGAAATGGAGACCCGGCACAAAACACCGACTCCAATCTCCTCCAAACTACAGATAACACTCTTCAAGGATACTTTTATTGGTCTATTGAATAACTGAAGCCAAACAACCGATCTACCAAATGTAATAATTACAACATTTTTGATTTGCTAAAATTTAAAATGAACCCTCTGATGCATTAAATTTAAAAATCACATGTCTTAAGACTTTAAAACAGAATCTAATCATTCCCAAATTATTTATTACTTGAACGCATAATTCTCTTGAATTTAAAATAAAATCTGCATTTTGAAAGATTGGTCCATTTAAAAATGAAGAGATCATGGTAAATATTGTAGATGTACTTTGTGCATCACCACTTTTATGAGCTGTGTTTAAATAAGGACAGTCATGTAGAATTATGACTAAAGGTGAATAACTCACCTCATTGTGGTTTGGATGTATCACACCCCGAGTGGTTAAAACATGCATCAGAGGGTTAAAAATAAAGGATATGTAATACTCTAGGTTGATTGGTCGAAAAAAAATGAACTCAATATCAAACTAGAGTATTACATATTTATTTAAATTCAGAGTTGACCTAAAAATCAATAATTTAGACGTTGGGAAAATTCTTAAATATTGCCATGCTACAAATAGCAAAGATGTTTACCATCACCAGCCAACCTATTCTAGTTCATTCTCCAAAGTCATATGGACTGGATTCCTCAAGTCTATTCAGGGGTACCCATCATGCCATAAACTATACTAATCTAAAAAGGGCAAACTATACATTAAGGCACTTATGAATAAATAAATGAGTGAATCTTACCTCTATACATGCCAAAGTATCCCTCAGATCGTACTGTTTTGATGAGACAGTCAACCCTGAAAGACAAACAATGATGTGTTAACATGGACCAGTCAACTGGTTTCCACAAATTAACCTTTATTGACAACAGAAACAATATGCATTTGGTTCCCCGTGTATGCATTTCTGTTTACATCATGCATGGTACACGGTCTGGTCTTAATCCTTTTAAGGCTTTCCAGTGACCATAGCGGCTGAAACATCATGTCAGGCGGCAACTAACGCCTGACCACACATCCCACATTCCACTAGGATTAGCTACCAATGCAAGGCAGCTTATCAAATCAAAGTGAGGGCTGGGCTGATGCACAGCCATGACAAGTAGGAGTGTCTTATAATACCACTAAAATGTGTTTTTGAGTTGAAAAAGAAGGTTACAGAAAGTTACAGAATTCTTTGCAGAATTGAGATGTGTAAAGAAAAAGTGGAGAGCCCATACATGCTCTTGTAGACTTGCTGGCCTGGTCTCTGGTTCTGAAGTCTAGTCTTGGCCAAATCGATGGGAAACACGCAAGTGACCCCAACGATGCCAGCGATGCCACCATTAATCAGTTTGGCAGGGAGGCTAGAGGGAAAAATAATAAATAAATAAAAGCATGCCCAAGTTAAACACGCACACATTAAATTATAGAACAGCTAAAATGCTTTACAAAATACTACTTTAACTTCAAGGGGTGTTAAATGCCATTTTCATTTATGTTGAATGTCTATTTGATGTTAATGAACTGACAAACATTAATATATTAAATTGTGTGTGGGTAAACTCTATAAATTCAAGGTGACTTCTCAATTTATTAACATCATTCAACATAAGAAATATTTCAAAAATCACCCTGAAACAACGACTTAATTCATTAAATAACACGTTAAAATGCACATTAATGATTTATATTCTCCTGTACCTGATCTGTTGAGACATTATGAAAAATCAGCGACGTTATACAAGTGGAGTTTGATGAGAGCTTCTTGAAGTGATCAGTGAAGGAAGTCCAGACCAAGAGTGTTGAGACCTGGAAGTAAAGACACAGTGCTGAGGGTTAACCGACTGATATAAGCCCGTACTCTGCAACCGGGAAAAAATAACTTACACCTCACGGTCATTAAGCTCTTCCTACGCATCTCATGACGCTTTAATCCACTAACCAAAACACTGACCCATAAAAGGTCAATGACACCGAGACACTTCCGGCTAGCGCGCGCATGTACACTACGCATGCGTTTAGTTAGGAGTTTGGCTTTGTGCCGTATAATTGGATCTCTGCCGAGTAGGGAAGTCCGACTCATTTCCGCGAATCAGTTCTTTCGAATGTTCTAAAACGTTCCAGTAAACCCATATATATGCAGTTTATTACATTCAATAAAGTTTTTTATAGCACATTTGTTGTTATCTTGATAAGCGCTCGGACTGCTTCGGATTTCGTGAACGAATCAAATCAGTTTTATGAACCGGTTCGAAAAGAGTCGACCCGAAAGAATGACTCATTCACCTCACAAGAATCTACCAAGATGACGTTACTCAAGACCTGACATGTTTCAGTGACATTCCTCTCACATGGCTTGCAAACACTCTCTGCAGTTTAAAACAAACGCGGTTCCATATTCTTAACTGCAGTTTGTGGATGTTGCATTAAAGTCAAATACAGTACTAACAAGACAACGAAATATCTAATGCAATGAATGAAAGAAGCGGGAAAGGAAATTTCTAGAAAAGCGGAAATGAATTACCCGCATTGGCCTGAAGATCTAAACGGCAGGGTAGTTACAATGCGGTTTTATAAATAAGTAAAACACATAAAAGAACACCTTAAGATGTTAAGATATTGTGAGTAAACTAATTAAATATTACTGGTAAACGTCTGCAGAATAACATTTATATTTCTACTATATAATATTCAAAATGTTATGTTACTACTGAAGCATAAAGCTGGTTTAGGCTTTTTTTTTTTTTCTAAATAAACACTCACCTCAGATATTCTTCTTCAAATATTTTATGAGTTCCGGCACCAGAACCTTCCACGACGAAGAAATTTGAATGAGTGTTTGAATGGAAAATTCCTTTCAGCTTTAAAATGGGAGGCGGGGCGTTTTGTACCGGGTGTAAATTTACGTGTCCAATCAAGCCTCAATATATTTACATACCCTCATTCATTCGCCACTCAGTTCTAAGGACCGCCTACTTTGAGTCAGAGCTGATGGGTGAGTGTGTGTGGGTTGGGCACGGTGTCAAATTACATCGGCCATATGGAAAGCTACGGGTGTAGTTCAGTGACGTTTAGGTTACAGAATAATAGATCAGTTTGTGCTAAACACAATATTCGCGAATAATAATCGATATAAATATTAACAGGAAAATGACACACCTTAAACTAAATGTAAGCCACTATATCCTGTAATATCTAAATGTATATGATCATCATATCATAACAAAAACATTAACACATCTATAGCGATCACAAACTGATAAAACTGTTATTAGTTTTATTATAGTTAGCTTATTAGTAAGCTAATTCTCTCTTTTGTCCTTAGAATGCTAGAAATGCTAACCATTGGCTAACATGAAAACTATTTTCTAGAAAGTGTCACGAGTCACACTGTGTTTATTTGTTTAGTGTAAGTAGCCTAACTGTGATTAAGAGATGAAGAACACTGCCACCCTCTTCTTACTCATCATAAATACCAGGAAGTTCCGAATCTAACGTCACTTCTTCTCAGTGAGATTAAGTGAAACTTCAGAAAGATTAACGATCAACGTGTTAATCTTTGTTTCTCTGGTTGAGACTGAAATACAGTTCTAAATTAAGCAAACAGTTGTCCGATAGGCTTAAAATAACAGATAATGAACTTATATGTTATGATCAGGCTGGTTAACAGTCACACTAACAGCTTTATTTAGTTCATTGACTCATAGCATGTGATCCACAGCTATTGATCGGTTCTAATTTAGATGCTGATGTACTAAAAGCACATGTTGTTTATTATTGTATTGTATTCTTATTTTTTTGAGTTACTGACTTCTGAAAGTTATCATAAACGTCAAAGACCAGACTGAAATGTAGCTTAAATTTGAACGAAACACCATTGAACATCAGCAACAATAACCCCTACTGAAATTCAGCCTTTGGCTTCTCAACCTTTGGCTTATGTTTCAAGTCTAGCCAGTTTTAGCAGGAGGAATGCAGCAGAAAAATTCCACTGGACACTGAACACATGGGGAAGGTATTCTAGTCCCACCAACCCTGTAAAAGACTGCTGAGCAGCCAGATTCCACCAGCTTTATTGTTTGATGTATTATTATATCAGGGCATTGGATTATCACAACACAGACTCATGCGCTATTGTCAAGAAATCCTCTGCGCCATTCTAATTTGATTGGCCGGATTGTGACCAAGCCGACAGGAATCCTTGAATAATATAAAGGGGATCACAGTGGAATGGCCATCTCTACATGTGAATGAACATTAAAGGAAACAAGGAGAAATAATGAAATAACAACCAGTATCCCATTGTGTAATCCTTACACGTCAAATTAAAGGGGAACATATTTATGTGTCCTCAGCGAACCAGTCTGTTGTGGTAAAAATCCATCGACTCGGTTTGTTATTTTCCACATGAATCTGAAACACTGAGATACATGCACGTAACAGCATGTTTTCTCCTAACTATTGGTCATGTGTCACTTTTCAATTGTTTCAAGGGTGGAGAAGGTTATGTTTGGACTGGTTGATAGGACACGGACTGAGAGGCGGGACATGACACGTTTCATTTGATGTCCTGTTATGAACCCCTGGCATGTGACCATAGTTCTTGGTCCACCTCTAGGCAATTCTCTCCCCACCCTCCCCTGTGACCCTTCTCTATTTTCTGACACGTAAAAAAAGAAAAATATATCATTGCGTGACAGCCGTAAAAGAAAGTCATAGTAACAGCTGGTTACAAAAACCCATAAACTACAATATGGCCTATAAAGACAGAAACACAAGGACTAGAATGAATGCAAACTTGAGTTAACCATCCTCTGAGTTCATAATATAAATAACCCACAGCTGTTTGCCTCTCTAAATACACATTATCTTGCGATGATTGCTCGTTTACTACACACAAACACACCACGCTGACGGCTACTTCTGAGACAGTTAAAGTCAATGACACTGTATGGTGGTTTAATACGACACAGATCTTTTAATAAACATTTAGGCCAAAGAATGTTTTACCAAGTGGCATGATCTCAGAATCAGCATCAGTTCAGCCAATGACATGCGTTTAAGGCGGGACTGTCTGTTTGATGACTAAAGGCGGACAGGGGGAATGTTTGGGAAAACCGGTTTATCATCATTTAGTCATTTAGGGGCCATTTACACGACAGCGTTTTTAACTAAAAATGGAAAATGCGTTTTGGCTGTTCATTAACACAGCAGTGGCCTGAAATGGCCTGAATACGCAAACTTATCAAATCGGGTTTAAAAGTGCAAGTTTTTGAAAATGATACTGTAATCTACTCTGTGAAAACTACAAAAACATGAATTTGTGAAAACAGTGACATCACGTGCAAGTGGATTACGTGTTCAGTCTATAGGCGTGTAATGTTTCTTTACAAATTGACATCGCCAACTACTGGCCTGGCATGAATAATACAACATTTTTAGTCGCTTTCGTCGTGGATCCACTGTGAGTTAGGATCGTTTTCACATCCTTGCGTCTGTATGTGAAAAACGCAAAGGAAAAACATTTCTGTTTTAAGCACATTGTTGTCGTGTAAACTTACCCGTAGTTTTGCAGTTCTGGCCAACTTGATCTCATGACAAAACGAAACTAATTTTTACGAGGCGGAAACTTTGTTTGAATTCATATGATGTGATTTGTACAGTAACATACTTTTTTTTTGTAGATAAAGTAAGCATGAAGGTTCAGCTCTACACCTAACTGACCTAAGACTGAATGAAAACCTACAAAAGAGATTGTACAAATTCATATGAATTGGCCTCCAAATACGAATCGCCGTGAGAGTTCTTGGCCTCTTGTTATTCTTTAATCTATTACACAACTAGCTGTTTTACTTACAACCAACTGGAAACCACAATAGAGAGTGAATAATTTCATGAATACCCACTGTAAAACCATAAACACTAACAATAGTAATAAAACACATTTTTATAGAAGGATTTTTCTTCTGAATTTTTTTATAGAGACACTGCCAATCAAACAATAAAGAATCATTAAAGTTCACAGAATGTCTATTATCCATAAAAGCATAAGTATTTGAACCCCATTAAAACCACACCTTCTTTTTAAACCAATTTTAGTTGATATAAAATACATAATGAGTTAGGTAACTTGTGACATAAGGTTTACTCAATGATTATCTAACACGCAACTGTCCCCAGTCAACCGCTACAACATAAACACTTTGTTCTAATTGAAGTTTTAGTCAAGGAACAATCAAATAATTACTCATACTGTTCCCAATATGGCTGGATGTAGCTGTTCTCCTCGTAGTCGGGGTACAGATGACGGACGGGTTTGGAGCATTTCCTCGCAGCATTGCTGGTTTTGTAGGCACATTCTTCGCTTTGGGTGTTACAGGTACTGCAGTGGCAACTAAGCGCAACTGGATAAGTGAAGTGAGGATCTACATATGAAGGACAGCCAGGCAAGATGGCCGTCCGGTACTCGACTTCTTGATAGGTGCAGCCCCTCTGAACCAGGAAACGCGATCCCACCAACTCCTTCACATTACTGTCCTACAAGACAAAATGCTGCATATTTAGTCAAAATTGACAAAAAAATAATTTCCGAAAACATGAATGTTTTGAAATTATGAATATCCCAGTTTATTTCTTAAAGTAGTTGTTTCTTAAATTCATTTATTCACCCTCAAAACCAATACCCATACACGCTTAAAAATAAAACGTTTTTTTTTTTTCGTAGCGATGCCATCTTGATTGATTCTTCAAACATTTTTGGTTCCTCAAAGAACCTTTTAGTGAATGATTTTTCTTAGTGTGAAGAACATTTTAATAATCTAAAGAACCCTTTTCACTATAAAGAATCTATAGGCCGTGTTTACACCTCACATTAAGATACATTTTGGTCGATCTGATCACACGAGGACGATGCTAAATTCAGCTGTAAACGAGGTCTAAAACTTTTTGAGCTCGTCTACTCTTGACCACTTCCAGAGGTAGTCGAAAAACGCGTTTGGCTTTCATGTGATCAAATGTGTTCGAACAGCCACAAAGGACCGCCTACTCTCCACCTACTGACCTAGTAACCATTATGGGAAGCACACTAGCCAGACGGGATTTAAACTTTGTCGACTGGAGACCCAAGTTTGGTTTGAAGATGAAAAACGTACCAAGCACAATGTTCTGTCACCATTTCTGATTTCTAAGTCATCGCATTCGGTGTGGTCTTCGGCTATCAGAGTTTTCCATGTCTTTTTTCCGTCGTCTCCCCTCAAAGAAATCAGGACAGAAGTGGTTGAAAGTAGACAAAATACCAGGTGTAAACGGGTATGTGTCTCCCTCCTCTACTTGTGATCTGATCGACCAATACGCATCTTTAATGCCAGGTGTGAACAGTGCCAAAGTGGTTCCATGGATGTTAAAGGTTCTTCACAGAACCATATGGCAAAAATGAACATTTACTTTTAAGGGTGTATGATGGTTTGTTCTGTGGAACACAAAATGATATTAAATGTAATGGAAAAAGTCTTGTGTGTGTTCCACAGAAGAGCAAATGTCACAGGTTTGGCATGGGTGAGAGAAAAGAGAGGCAGATTGTCACAGCTTGCAAGCTGAAGCGTATCTCTTTGGATCCAATTCTCTACAATACCCTCCTCTCTTTTCCTTATATTAACAGTGCCTGCTTACCCTGGAGAAACAGAAGCCCATGCAGATGGTGGTGTTGACAGCCACACAGTAATTGCACCCCTGTCTCTCGATGTAAATGGTGTACTCAGTGGGGGTACACATAGGTGCTGCTATCTTCATCAAAAGTCCCAGCATGCCAACCACATACAGAGGAGACATTATAGCTGGCAGTGTATCAAGATGTCTGTTAGATATGGAGAACCACGGTGAATATAATGAAAAATCAAATATAGACATAGTAAACTAGGCAACATGATTTAAAAGTCAACTACTGTAGATGTGGCACTTTTTTCAGAAATGTGAGTGGTGATTGCACATGGTTGCACAAGTTGCTACCGTGGCTTGTTGTTGTTGTGTGGTTTCCAGGGAATTGTTATGCTCCCTTTAAGTGCACCAGAGAAACTCGCAACTCAGGGTCCGGCATTAGTTATTACAACATGTTGTGAACAATGAACCCAAATAATCACACCTGAATTCAAAAGGATGAAAAATATTCCTTTCTATCACTTATATTTATCACTTATTTTTACATGGTATCACAACTAAATGTGAAGCAAACTTGTGAGTTGAGTGATTAACATAACTCGCTACACACTTGCTGATCTCTGTATATAGATTATGTGTGTATATATATATATATTATCTATTTTATAGATCAGTGTTTCAAATCAGCATGCTCCTTCTAACATCACAACTCATCAACTTGTATCATCTAGAATTTTGAGTTTTCCACCCATACATTTAGACTTTGTTACTCATGTCCTCAGAATTCGTAATTATATTTCCGACTCCACTTGAAGAGCACAATAGGCTGACTCATAAAAATACAAAATTATGACACGTCATATCCATGAAATTATGAAAAGTCGAAATTATGACAAAAAAGTCAAAATTGTGACATTAAAATGTCATAATCAGGACATTAAAAGTTATGTCATAGAAAGTCAGAATTTCTACCTTTTGTCTCAATATTATGACTATCTAAATTTTTTCATAATTTTGACTTTTGGTCTCATAATTAAGACTTTTTATGTTGTATTATCAACTATTTATCCCAGAATTCTGAAATAAAGTTCAAAATAGACTTAGTATATCATAATTATTACTTAGAATGTCACCATTTTGGTGAAGTATGTCATAATTATGACTTTTACAATCATATTTATGACTTTTTAAGTCATCATTTCTACTTTTCATCTCATAATTGACTGTCATAAATTCGACTTTTTTCATCATATAAATATGACTTATAATGCCGTAATTTCGATTTACCAAAGCATGATTTTTTTCATTTGTGGCAGAAATAGGCTTCCATATGATTTCGTAGCACGGCTGACAGTGGAAAAAATGTAAAGGGTCGTTCACACAGAATGCGCTTATGCAGTAAAAATGTAAGACGACACATGAAACATCCAGCTGCAGAGATGCAGCACTGATGAATGGAAACAAGTTTGAACTTGAACGACTCTTAACTTTAACTTGCAGGGGTTCTCAACTCTTTCCTGCAGAGTTGAGTTCCAACGTTGATCAAACTCTGCCTGTAGCTTTGCCTTGAGATCTTGATTAGCTTGTTCAAGTGTGTTTGATCAGGGTTGGAGCTAAACTCTGCATGAAATTTGACCTTGAGGCCCAGAGTTGAGAACCCTGCATGTTTACATTGAATAAAAGAGAGCATTATGAAATACAAAAAAACGCATTCTTTGCCCAACGGCCTCGATCAACATTTACAATGAGAAAAATTTGTCCATATGATGAAAAAGAGTCAGCCAATGAACTCAAAGATACATACAAATGTATCTCACAGCTATCTTTTCATGGTCTTTCTGAGCTTTTCTTCTTTTTGGCTGCCAAACAGCAGTAATGCCGTAAATCAAAAGGTCCACTTACCTGGAGGATCTGACCAAGCCTGCTTGTGTTGAACGGCTGCTGCTCTTATACAGACACTGAACCTGATCTGTCTCCATCATCAACTATTGTGCAGCATGCATAAAAATGCCGTATGACCACCATTAAGGGCCTACTAAATATTCACACTGCATCTCAATTAGTGAGGTTTTTTTAACCATGAGAAGAGGTTGCTGGTCTATTACATTTAAATATCAACTTATGTCTCGTGTTTCTCCTAAAATGACTTGCAAAATAAACATTAAAAATAATAAATGTTTTTTTGTCTTAAATTTTTGGTCTCGTGAGAATTTGATGAGAAATATTTTACTTTATATTAAAATCCCTGACTTTTGTTAGCAACTTTGGAGCCCAAGAGACTAAGATTAATCTCATGAACAGACATGAACAGAGAAAAAAGAGCTGCAGGAGACTTGACTGATAATCAACATCTACTTTTGCGGTAAACAATTGAGATTCTAGAAAGATCTTGGAATTTTCCTTTCCTACAGTAGCTGTTTGGATCTGATCCAGTATCAGTGCTGCCACTGCATGATAGCTTTGACATAAACACATATATAATGTCACTTTTCCACAATAAGTACAGGATTCATTTAATACTTTTTTGGCGTTCCTAAGATACCCAGTGTTGACATATATCGTATGTCGGTTATGTACACAAATCAAGCTGTATTTTAACAAAGCATGGCAACAAATTGGCTTCATTTAGTCAGCTCGCTTGGCAGATCACACACCTAATCTTTAATAAAGATGCATGCTGTCACTTCGGTCAATTTACCAAGCTCTCATCGTATAAATCTTTCAGGCCTTATCTTGTGTGCAAAGTTCACAGTATTGAAAATGGAAAAGTAAATGCATGCACAGTTTGCGTGCAATTCTTTCCACCTGAGTGATATGCATCTTCAGTGCTCAAATAGGAGAAAGAATGCTATAGGGGAATTTTACAGTTAAGACCAGATATACTTATAGATATACAGTTAAATAAACTGAAGAAAATGCACTTTCATCAGCAGACGCCAGCTTCAAGTCTCACAAGGAGCTCGTAGGCCACTCTGCGTATTTCCACAGCAGTAACAGAGTCCACTAACTATGCCATTATTTCAGGTTGATGATTCTGATTGGCTAAGAAAAACAGATAAACATAGTAATCTTTCACACATGGACAGATGGTCAGAAGCATATCTCCATCCATCACGATGCTGACGCTCAGACCGTGAACTTAGGCACAGGATGTCCAGTTAAGTCATGAAAAGGCATCTGCAGCTCTCAAGCAGAGTACCAGTTGTCCTGCAGTACCCATAAAGGACCTGCACAGAACGCTTAGTGCAAAGATATACATGATTTACAGCTTCTTCAACGCTGAAGTTGGCCCAGGCTATAACTAGAACAGGAAATATACTGATAAGCTGTACTTTTCTCTCAGTGAGAGGTACAGATAATATTCATAATTATTCTCCAGTGTTTGAAGATAAAAAGGAAAATAAATGCTTGAAGAACGTAATTTAATATTTAGACGGATAAATGTTGATTAACAACTTGATTATAAAACACTCAAAGTGAAGTGGCAGTGGATTCCAGAATCCAGTCCTTCGTCATTAAAAATAGTTTTGCCGCCTGGAGAACCTGTAACAGCATCACAACGTCAAGATGTTTTGACAGTGTCACAGATTAACTTCCTCAACCATTACTTGTGTTGTTTTACTGGCGTGAACTATAAGGTTCATGTTCACAGTACACCTGTGCTATTGAATAGCCTCTATGATTTTACGGCTATCTTTTGCTTGCTCATATTTGACGACGTCCTATAGATCCCTGGTTTCATTTGCTGTTAATAATTGCTTCATCTTATCGCTTGTCATCTCGGTCAAGCTGTAGCTGATTGGAAAACCGCTTACTGTTTCTGATTTACCTGGAGCCATCGGTAGATAATGATTCAACACGATCTATGAGAAACTTTTTAAGCTAAAAACAAAAGGTCTTATTTCAGGTAAATCTCAAAACAGTACCTGGAACTGAGGAGTTTGGCATGACCTATGGGCACACAATGAAGTGGTATGTTATTCATATTCTGGTAGTCTTCTCATCTTGTGAAATAATCTTAAAACAGTCTATTTCTTCATTCAGTTTACCTTGTTACCTTATCAGTAGGAGGTAGATGAGTTGGCCGAGTAAGAGTGGCTAAAGTCAGTACAAGACATTCTTCTAAATTCCTTTAGCAACTTTGACTAAACTGTTCTGGCAAGATTAGGAATTAAAAACATTCATTTGCTTTTACAATGTAACTTGATATATCATCTGCCCTTGAGGGATCATTAACTCAAGTTTTTTTTGTGGTTGGTCCAACATTACAGAAGACTCGAGTTCTTATCAGTTATTGGCACTGACCGGAACTACTTGGTTTCGTCCTTGGCAAAAGCTTCGGAGGAATTTCCAGCAGAACATCACTTCTGACCGGCGTGACACCGGGTATATAACTTTGTAGGGTCTCTCAAAGTGCACTTTCCCAATCATGCCGGGCAGCGGAGGTCCAGTTTCGACATTCTCAGTTTGGGACTATGTGGTGTTTGCCGGCTTGGTCCTTTTTGCAGCAGCCATCGGCTTGTTCCAAGCCATCCGTGGACGCAAGGAGGCCAGCAGTGAGGAGTTTCTACTGGGTGGCCGGCAGATGACCGCAGTGCCTGTGGCTTTGTCCCTAACGGCTAGTTTCATGTCAGGTATCACTGTTATTGGCACCCCTGCAGAGGCGTACTTGTACGGCACACCGTTCTGGCTCTTTGTCTTCTCTTATGCCATCATGTCCACCATCAGTGCTGAAATCTTCGTGCCACTGTTTTACCGCCTGGGCATCACCAGCACATATGAGGTAAGAGGGCGACAATGGGCACAAGGGGTTTGCATGAGGACAGAGAACATAGAGGGACTGAAAACACCCTCAGACTCTCCATGTGTGCCTGTGCTTGATAAAGAATCAATAGATGGAAATGCAATGAGGACACGAAAGAGAAAGAGAGAGTGAGATTAAAAGGATTAAAGGGAAAGAGGCAATGTCAGGATAGTTTATTGACAAACAGATTTATCATAGTGAGAAGTGCTTTTTTGTATAATCCTAAGTACAAAAGCTATTCTTGATCAATGTGAATGTGTAAAAGAAAAAAATGAATGAAAATGAAAACAAAAATGCATATATTTAGAGTTAGAATATATTCATGGAGTGTATTTCGAAAACAGCAAAACTAAAAAGGCACACAATTCTTACACTCATGCTGGGTTAAAAACAACCCAAGTTGGGTTGAAAATGGACAAACCCAGTGGTTGGGTTAAATGTTTTTATTTAACCAAACTATTGTTTACTATATGGCTGGATATTACTAGGTTGGAAATTAAAAATCCGACACATAATACAAGAGGCAACCATAATAATCAAAATGTGTACATTTATTAATAAGCAATGTTTATTGTTTAATTATTATTCATTAAACTTATTAATAACTGTTCATTTGCTATGCATATTAATAAATGTCAATTTTCAACATAAGTTGGGTTCATTTTAAGCGAGCAATAAAGTAATTTTTAAACAGTAGTTGAGTTAAAAAAAACGGTAACACTTTACAATAAGGTTCATTAGTTAACATGAACTTCTACAGCATTTATTAATCTTTGTTAATGTTAATTTCAACATTTACTAATACATTATTAAAATCATGTTAACATTAGTTAATGTGCTGTGAACTAACATGAACAACTGTATTTCATTAACTAACGTTAACAAAGATTAGTAAATACAGTAACAAATGTATTGCTCATGGTTAGTTCATGTTAGTTTATACATCAACTAATGTGTAACTGATGAACCTTATTGTAAAGTGTTACCAAAAAAACTACCCAGTAGGTTGGGGAAACATTTTGTCTATTTTCGATCCAACTTGGGTTGTTTTTAACTCAGCATTTTTGAGTGTACGATTAACTTTTAAAACAACAATGACGTTAATCTGAGAAAAACAGTATGTTATGTTTCATCGTGTAATGATGTAAATTATATAATGTAAATTTGTTGTTTCGTTTGCTAATAATTAACTGAATTGGTCACTTGTTTTTGCAGTACTTGGAAATGCGTTTCAACAAGCTCATTCGAGTGATTGGAACCAGTATGTATATTGCTCAAACCGTGAGTTGGATTTTACCTTCTTGCATGACTTTATACATAACCAAACATGCGTCTGACGAGTGATTGTGTCATCGAGTATCGCTTTGGAAAAACAATGCCTGTTGTGTCTATGCTTTTTCCATGCAATAAAGTCACATAAGTGTTGAATATACAGTATAGATGAATTTTAGGCAAAAGAGATTTTTGTTCAATCATCTAATGGGTGGTGTTATCTCTCATAGATTTTATACACAGGCATGGTTATCTATGCCCCTGCACTTGCACTTAATCAAAGTAAGTAAAGAATCATCCTTCATTTATTAATGTTAATTAAAATATTAATGTTTATAAAAGCCATTTAACAAAGCCTGCCAGAAGAATGACACATGTATATGAAATCAGACAATGCTTGCATTTAAATGGTCCCCAATACTGCAATACTTTTCCAACTATCATTCACATTGATGAAACGAACTATTTAAAGAGATAGTTCACCTAAAAAGGAAAATTCTGTTGTGAAGACTTTCGTTCTTTTCGTTCATCTTCAGAATACAAATGAAGATCGTTTTGATGAAATCTGAGAGATTTCTGTCCCTCCATTGACCGCTACACTTTGATGCTTGAAAAAGTTCATAAAGAGATCTTAAAACTAATCCATATGAATTGAGTGGTTTAGTCTCAAGAGACTCGATCGCTTTATATTATGAACAGATTGAATTTAGGCTTTTATTCACATATAAACATTGATCAGCAAACATAAACTGAACAAACCTCTTACTGAAGCACAAACGTGCTGCGTAACACGAGAATGAACCTCATTGGTTCTCGCATATCAAACATGCTTTACTTCTGTTTACCATAACTGATGTTGGAGTTGATAAATGACATTTTTAAAGGGATTTCTAAATTCGCTCTTGTGTTGCAGTCACAGGTCTGGATCTGTGGGGAGTGCTGGTGGCAACAGGGGTCGTCTGCATCGTCTACTGCACTGTGGTGAGTAACCTCACTCAATTTAATCATAATTTCACATACTGTTTGCGACTGCAGAAAAGGGTAAGATAATGTCCAATACACCCCTGGCTTATTTACTAGTTTTGCATTAACTTCCACGAAAAATAACATAAAGCCGTGAAAAAAAATCTCTACTTTCCATTCATGCCACATTTAAAAAAAATAAAGGTTCTTTAAGAACGTTCTTAAAACCTTTTCAATGCACAAAAGGTTCCTTATAGTGATAAAAGACTCTTTAGATAATTAAATGCTCTTGAGAGTAAGAAAAAATTGGTTCTTTAAAGCATTATTCACTGAAAGATTCTTTGGGGAACAAAAAATTATTCTTCTATGGCATCGCTGTGAAAACCACTTTTTTTTTTTTAAAAGAAAAGAACTCGAAATCACCAACGTTACTGTTTTTTTATATGTTGTACTTGATCTTCAGGTGCTCATCTTAGCTATGATGTGCACAAACGGGCATCATACATTGATTATGAATTACGTTTTATGCAAATATGTCTTTGTTAACAGGGAGGGCTGAAGGCAGTGATCTGGACAGATGTGTTCCAGATGATCATAATGTTGGGTGGGTTTGTGGCGGTCATCGCTCGCGGGGCGGTGCTGCAGGGGGGGCTCGGGAGAATCTGGAATGACAGCTACTATGGAGGACGTTTGGAAACATTCAGGTAAAGAAATCTGGAAAAATAGAAATCACATACATACACTACTGATCAAAAGTTTGGGGTCAGTAATATTTTGCACTTTATTCACGTTTAAGGATGCATGAAATTGAACAAAAGTGACTGTAAAGACATTTATTACAGACATTGTTACAAAAAATTATATTTCAAATAAATGCTGTTCTTTTGAACATTCTATTCATTAAGGAATCCTGAAAAAAAAGTATCACGGTTTCCACAAAAATATTAAACAGCACAACTGTTTTCACTATTGATAATAATAAGAAATGTTTACAAAATCAGCATATTAGAATTATTTTTGAAGGATCATTTTGAAGGACATCTGCTGTGCCATCACAGGAAAATATTACATTTAATATTATATTAAAAATGAAAATAGTTATTTTAAATTGCAATAATATTTCGCAATATTACTGATTTTTACTTGCAGCCATGGTGAGCATGAGAGACTTCTTTCAAAAACATTTAAAATCTTTCGACCGCAAACTTTTGAACAGTACTGTATAGTGTAAAGACAGACAGACTAACCTCTCAAATGTTTCTTCAGTTTTGACCCTGATCCTTTGAGGCGTCATAGTTTCTGGACAATTGTTGTTGGTGGCAGTCTGATGTGGGCGTCCATGTACTCCATCAACCAATCACAGGTGCAGCGCTACATTTCCTGTCGGACAATAACTCATGCCAAGCTGTGAGTATTCACTCAAGACACGATATTTTTCGACTTTACTCATGCTCCTACAGCTAATACTGCAGATATTCAATGTATACACTGGCGTCCTGTCAATATTTGCCCTCACAGATCTCTGTATGTGAATATGGTGGGATTATGGGTCACGGTGAGTTTGGCCATGCTCGCCGGTCTCACCATGTACTCCATCTATAAAGACTGTGATCCTTTCACCAATAAAGATGTAAAAGCTACAGACCAGGTAATTCAAGTCCCAGTAGTGACTTCTTAATCTTTACTCATAATGCGTACAGTTAATCTGACCAACTAAAATGTTTTCAAGCTCCTTCCTTATCTGGTGATGGACATACTATCAGATTTCCCGGGACTGCCAGGCTTGTTTGTGGCTGCAGCTTACAGTGGAACATTAAGGTGAACAATGAAAATATCTGTCAAATAAGTCCATTCTGATCATTTTGGCAAAGTTTTATTTATATTACTAGAATAATTATATATATATATATATATATATATATATTATTATATTATTATTATTAAGTATTTTTTAATCTTTTTAACTATTTATTAATATTTCAATTATTAATTTTCGTAGTAAATTCAGTTAGTTTTCTATTAAAAACTATACCAAATGTTTTATTTATATATATATATATATATATGTGTGTGTGTGTGTATAGTAGCGATTTTCAATTACCATACCATATATAACTACTAAATATTTAATTGTTAATTTGTATTTAAATGTTTTAGTAATTGTTTTTAATTATTGTTTTTTTTAATTATAGTTTTCTCTATAATACTACTAAACTATATATTAAATATATTATTATTAAATAATATTTCAATATCTTTATTATATTTATTTAAAGCTTAAAACATAACTTTAAATATCAGAATAAAATACTAAATAAAAAATAAGTCATTAGGATTTTGCTGACAAAAAGTGTGGAAAGGCTTGAAAGGCTTGATGGAACACTCAATGTGAATGTTGTTGAGGTCAGGTCACACTCCAGGCACCATCAGTCATAGTTTTTGTGTCGTGTTTCAACAGTACGGTGTCATCGAGTATCAACGCTCTGGTGGCTGTCACAGTGGAGGACTTTATGAAACCAGCATGGCCCTGGCTGACAGAGAGACAGCTGTCCTGGATCAACATGGGCATGAGTGAGTTTCAGTGCAACAGCTGTATTCACTGACAACTGCATGCTTCACTTCAGAGCGAAGCAGGGGATGGAGGGAGAACATGGATTGACGTGAATATTGATGTGAAATGCTGTACTGCTCATCACTAGGTGTATTCTATGGAGGGGTATGCATTGGAATGGCTGGTGTCGCCTCCATGATGGGCAATATACTGCAGGTAAACCTATTCTATGCACAAAGCAAATTTTTAATGCAATAATGTCCCTGCTTAAAAAAAATCCAATGATTGGTTTCACTGTATCAAAAGTACCCTCTGCTGATAACAGACTGTAATGACATGCTGTGAATCTCTTCCTCCACAGGCTGCTCTGTCCATATTTGGTATGATCAGCGGACCTCTCTTGGGCCTCTATTTGCTCGGCATGTTCTTCCGCTGTGCGAACTCCACTGTAAGAACTTTTTCAAATATTTCAGGCGTCATTTTTATTAAACAAACAGCCAAGGTGCACTAAGTAACTTTTTCCACTGCAAGAGGGTGACAAAGCCATCTGCGAACGGTATTTCTACAGCATCAGTAACCAAAAAATGTTTGATTTTAAGTTTTTAGTTCTTAGTATAAATTTCAAGACCACTGTCATATAAACAAAAAGTACTTATTGCACATTTACCACTAAATAAAATTCATGTATTCCTACAGGGAGGTTTAGTTGGTTTGATTTCCGGTCTGGTTATGACGTTATGGGTGGGAATCGGAGCTCAGGTGTATCCTCCTTTAGCTGAGAAGATTCTCCGGCTTCCTTTGAGTGTGGAAGGATGCGTTGCACAGACTATGAATGACACCACTACAATGACACCCTTCAGCACAGTCCTACAATCCACAACTCCACAGTTAGTAATCTCAAAATTCATGTATATATTACTCCAGTTTTCAGTGTCACATGATCCTTCAGAAATCATTCTAATATGCTGATTTGATGTTCAAGAAACATTATTATCAATGTTGGTTTGCAGTTGTGCTTTTGTGTGTGTATGTAAACCATAATTTTTTTTCAACATTCTTTGATGAATAGAAATAACAAAAAACAGCAATTATAGAAATATTTTGTAACATTATAAATGTCTTTTTGTTTTGATGGAATCTAAACCGCTCACATTTCAAAAACTAACAAACACAGACATTAAAGCTAACTGTAACTGTTTCATGTTGTCCTTCAGGCCAAGACCAGCTTTGGCAGACAACTGGTACTCTCTGTCCTACCTGTACTTCTGCCCCGTGGGCATACTGGTGACCATGACCACAGGACTAATAGTTAGTGCAATCACAGGTCAGATGACTCTTTCTCATCTTTTTTTTTGGTGACGCAAACACTCAGAGATTGAACCTAAACTTTCATTTTTTTTATTTTTTATTTTAGGTGGCTGTAAACAGGAGAAAGTTCGACCCGAGCTCTTTATCGGAAAGTCAGATCTCTTTTGTTTTGGATGCAGAAACTCAAACTCAGAGGTGAGAGCTATTATTACCAGCAAATCATGATTTATAAATATCTATTAATATATTAAAATGAAGAATTTTTTTTTCGCTTTGTGACATTATTTTAACTACACGCCCACAGGTTTGAGGTCTTAGTGAGGACATTCCATAGGCGTAATGGATTTTATACTGTACAAACTGCACATTCTCTCCCCCTACACTACTCCTACCCCTAAACCTACCCATCACAGAAAACATTCTGCATTTTTTACATTTTTAATAAAAGATTGTTTAGTATGTTTTTAAAGCTATTTTAAATATGAGGACTCATGACATGTCCTCATAAAACATGTTTACGTCGTAATACCAGTGTAATACCCATGTCACTATACAAATTTGTGTCCTCTTAAATCACAAAAACGCACACACACACACACGTTAAATATTGCAGCAATGCAAAAATATAATTATATAATTTTAAAAAAAATGTCTGTAGTAAATACAATATACATTTTTCTAGATGCTTAGCTGTTTCATTGCTGAAGTTTTAGTAAAACTACTTTGCAAAAGACACTTATTAACAGCATTGCAATTTTTTTGTCTTTTTAGGTGTCAGACTTAATTGAGAAAGAGCCAAACCACATCCAGGGGCTGGACAGTCCAGTTTTCTATGACAACGAAATTGCACTGAAAGAGAAAGACCACAAGGAGAAGATCACAAAGTTTTAGATGTGAAATATGGATATGTTGTAAATAGTAAATTATGACTGTATTTTTGTATGTTGAAATTGCTAAGTGATAATGATAAATTTAATTTTTTTTTTTTAAAAAACCTTCCCATAAGAGAATTAAGAAATTAATATTAAGAGTCTATTTTTGAGCCAGTAGGCAACTTTATACTATATATGGGCTGTTATCAAACTATATATATATACAGTCTGTGAATTTCATGATCAAGTTTTGAATAATTGACACTGCTGTATTGTAATTGTAGTTTTGTATTAAATCTAAATTGTTTTCAAATAAAATTTGACAAATTATTACGTCAAACTCTCGGAGTAACATTCACACACAAAAAAGTAAAAAAAAAGAAAGAAAAGAGAAAAACACTGAAATCAAACAAGTACTTCAGAGTGAGGCACACACAAGGGTTAAACAATGGCTGAACACCCTCCTCCTCGATGCCGGTAAAGGAAGTCAGTCATTTAAGGCCGGCCCACTCTACCTGTTTGTTTGACGTGGACTTGTTTTCTTCAGGGAGTGGAAAAAGCATTGAGCCTGCAGCAGGTGGAGCGTAATAACTGCTGCGAGATACTTCCTGGTTTCACTACCAGGGTTTGTTTCAGCTTACAGGTAAGTTCAGCTCTTGTTGTCGTCATATATTATTACTGTTTATATATATTTATATATAAACTACAACAATTACGTAAACAAGAGGGCGTAGGAAAATGAAAGCGAGATGAGAAAAAGAGATAAAGGTTGAATTAGTTTCTTAAGATTCATAAGAGTTGTTCTCAATAATGAACATACGTAAATTCAACAAAATTGTCAGTGAGAATGTTAAATTTATGTGAGTCCACTGTAAGGAAATTCTGTGATGGATGAAAAACAAGTTGCCCATGATTGTTTGTTTAGCTCCTGCAAAAACCATGTGGCTCTTTATTGTCTTCGGTTTCATGTCAGCGCCATTTTTGATATGACTCATCTTCTTCTAAATTTCTGTATATGTTCTAACCATATACAGTATGCATTTTGTTTTTTAATTTACAAATTAAAATGTTCAGGACAATAACAGAAAAACCTATTGTTTGAATCAAGTGACTATAATCGACTGATTATAGTACTAAAATCCAAAGGAAGTCACGATGACACCATTTTTACCAGAAATAAATGTACTGAGTAAATGGAAATTTTGCAAGCGCCTAGCAGGAAACCACATGTCAACACCACATACAGATAAACACACTGAATTAGTTCATGAGCAGTATGAAAGTGTATGCTTTGAACCTAGACTGACTTATGCTCTCTCTGTGTGTTTTATGTTTAAAGGAGAAAGCAGTTGCAACAGTTATGGGTGTGTTAACTCTTCAGCTTTTGGTATGTGGCCAAATAATATTGATTTCATTGGTTGTGAATAATATAACCAATGCACAATCGACCACTGTGTCACCATCAAAAGATCCACCTCTAAATACAACTCAAAACAACTTGACAACCCAGGGGACAACTATTGGCTTCAATAGTACTTTGGGACCCACCCAAATCAATGTAACAGTCACAGGATCGGCAATGCAGCCAAACTCAACAGAAAATACTCAGACAACCCAATCAGGCACATCCTCAACAATCAACATGAATTCAACAGCTGTCACTTCTACAGACAACAGCACTCATAGTAACAATGAAAATGCTACATCAAGCACTGTACCAGTGACCAAACCAACAGCGATTCCTTCCACCTCTTTAAGTCAAAACAGCTCAACTTCTTCCAATGAATCTCAAGGTAGGTTTGAACATATCCAAACATAAATAATAATAATGAAATATGTTTATCCTGCTTAACTATTCCTACCTCTATTTTAAAGCAGGTGGTGGTCTGAATCATTCAGAGAAATCTCTGACCATTTTATTCAGCATTCTGCTCGGTGTGATAGTTCTGGTAATTCTGGTGAACTTTATGTACAAGTACGGCAGAACCAAAGAGAGAAGTATCCAATATACTCATCGCCGTCTCCAGAATGAAGATACAGGTTAGGAAAATCTTTCATCTTTTTATGATCTTATAAGTGGTGTTTGCCAAGTCATTTTTTTCCCCAACCACTACTGATAACATCATAGAAAGGGGTTATTGTCTGGAAAAGTTGTCGGGCAAATTCCAATATCATGCTGACAAGTTGTGCATGGGCAAGCACATTTAATCTAGTATATAGTTTATAGTAATCATAAAGATTATATATATTCACTATAAAAAAATATGAATAGTTTTACAGCATTGTCTGTAAATTGCTTTCACAGGTGAGCCATTTGCAGTGTCAGATGACACGCTGGTCATTTCAGGAGGGCTCTATGATGGTCCTCAGATTTACAACCCCACCATGACAGTGCAGAACGATGAAGAAGTCCAGAGAGACATACCTGGATTTGCTTCCAGATCTTCTCAGTTCCGCTTGGAGTTTCTGAGAGAGGATCAAGACAGAGCACTTGACAACGAGACCTCCACCTTTCAGACATTCCATACACATGACCAAGAGCCTTAAGCAACAAACCTCTTTTTATTAAAACAACAACAACAAAACTTTTTGAGCTGACAATGTGGTTCTATGAAAAAAGGCTGTTTTTAAATTGCTAAATAAATCTTTTGAACCACTGAAATTACTGAACATCACAGAAAAAACACAAATATAAATCTAAATATAAAGATTTGTAACCGAAACCAACAATTGTACCAGGAACAAGATCTTTTGATAAACATTGTAAAGAACTGTATATTAACTGAACATACTATGACGTGAATTTTTTTACTGTGAGCTTAGAATAAATAATATAAATATTTGTGCTTATTCAAACACCAGTAGAAATTGTAAACAATCAAAAGCTATTGTCTGAAGTGTATCATGTGCACTTTGTATTTTTTTTTTAAAAAGGATAAATAACACATTTTTGATGCAAACAGTTTCAAGCAAAGATTTTGTCTATTATTTTTTTTTTCTTCTTATCTGAATTGCTAATTGTGGTCCATCCAGCATCTCGCATTCTTTTCATTGCAGCCAGTTTCAGCGCTGTTCCTGGAGACTTACACATGAAAGAACCCTGCACCTGTACATCATGTGCACATGATGACAGTCAAATTAATAATATAAAGAAGTCATATTTTGATAAAGCTAGTCAAATGTGATTTTTTTTTACCTTTAACGTGTCCAAACTCTCTGCGTCTGGGTCTTTTGGCTGCATAGGTTTCTTTGATTTAACAGGTCTTGGAGAGAAACTCTGCATATCAGATTAAGAAAGAGCAACAAACCACAAACCTAAGGATTTACTTGAGTTGACCACAAATAAATAAGCAGAGCACTGAAAACTGTTTGTCTGTATGTGAATGGAGTGACAGTAGATACAATTTACCAGTATGTCAGTGCTGTCGGAGGTGTCTGACTTTGGGTCCAGCTTCATAAAGTTTTTCTTCCAAGACCTCCTAACCTCAGGTGAGGGTGGTGTGCGGATTCTGAATGACTTGAAGTGAAATAAATAAATAAATAAACTGGCTGGTATATGCTCAAGATGAATGATGACTAGTGCAAAAAGTTTAGATTGCTTATTACCTTTATTTGAGGTGTTGTTCCAGTTTTTTTGCCCACGCTCCATAATGGGGTATGAAGGACTTCATTCACGTCTCCCTTGCATCAATAATAACAAAAAAAGAAAGTTTGTTAGAAGATAGATGTGAAGAATAAGAAGGTACAAAATGCACACAGATAATGGAATAGGGACCTACAGGAGGAGTGTAGGATGCATTTCTTGATGGAGTTTCATTTTCTTCCTCAGAAAAAGGCACCGTTGTGGTCACAACTTTTTGAGTTTTAGAGATCTTGTTTTTTCCCTTCTTTGGTTTGATTTCAGTTATCTAAAAAAAGATTTTCATATTGCACTGTTTACTTTAAATTGTCATGTATATTTATGGTATCTCAACTGACAAGACACAATACCTGGTAAAGTGTGTCTTTTTCAAGAGATGAAACTGGTGTCTTCAAGGCCACCTTTTCTCCTTTGAGCTTTTCAAGTTGTTGTCTCAGCTCATCATTTTCCACTTGCAGGTGGGACAGCTCCAGTTCCTAATTTTATTGGTTATTTGTTTGTTTTGGGTTTTTTAAAAAAAAAAAAGATTTTTTTACACATTATACTTACTAATGGGACAAAGTCTCACAAGCAACTTTTGGTTAAATGTCTAAAACAAAACAGTAACTCTAAAACAAATGTATTAATAAATATTTTGGGCCAAGGACTTTTGTATTAGCATCTCAGGCATCTAAAGACAACTCTGTTATGCCAAGTATGATATTCAGTGCAATAATGGATTTCAAGTTAAGCATTTAAAAAATGTTAAATAATTACCAGTGATGCTTTGCTTGCGTTGACTTCAGCTTCTCTCATCCGTTTTTCACTCAGCTCTGCATCTTTTTCTTCTACCATTTTGTCATACTCGTGCTGCCAGGAAAAGAAAAATATTAAAATGAATGAAAAGTGCTTAAAAACAATTGAAAATATTGTAGAATTTCAGAGACCACAGAGAAATATTAAGAATGATAATGACCTTGTGCCTCTCCATCAAAGCAACCATGTCTGATATCTTCTGCTGGCATTTCATTTCTGTGTCATCTTTACACTTCAGTGCTTCCATGGCTGTTTGCTTCAGGTTTTGCACCTTAAAAAAAGAGAGAAAAAAAAAGTAAAAAGCTTACTGATCCATTATTTTTAACAAGTCTTGTTTTTTCAGTTATTGCAATTAAAGGGGGGGAATAAAAATCACCTCAAGTTTGAGTTGGTCCTCTGCTGTTGATTTGTCTTCAAGGTCAGAGAGTAATTTCTGAAGCTCCTCTGTGTGATGTTTCTTTAAATCATCCGAATCTTCCTTCAGTTTACTCATCTATGAGAATTGTTGGTAACACTTTACAATAAGGTTCATTAATTAAACATTAGTTAATTAACTAACATGAACTAACCATAAGTAACACATTTGTTACTGTGTTTACTAATCTGTTAACGTTAGTTAATGAAAATACAGTTGTTCATTATTAGTTCATGTTAACTAATGTTGTTAACTAATGAACCTTATTGTAAAGTGTTACCGAAATGTTAAATTCTGTAACATGATCATTTTTTTACTTCATAATTCAAATGTATGAAAAAGCAGAGTATGCAATCTAAATCCTCTAAAAAAAAAAAAAAAACTTGTCACAAATAAATTTGAATTTCATCAGGGTCTCTTAGTTTTCACACTCTCCCCTCCAAAGACCTGCTGAATAGAATTCTTATAATTCTGAATACCCTTTGAGCAAAAATATTTGAGTACAGTGCACAATACTGTATATGTACAACACAATCTGATTTTTTACCTTTGACTCCAATGCTTTGATTTTTTTGTCTTTCATCAGAAGTTCTTTCTTTGCACCTTTGCCCTGTTGGCATGATTAAATATGAATTATTGTTAGATACGTGAGATTATACACCTCAAAAACTAAAGGAATAAAACAGTATAATAATGTGAACGCACACTCTCTCTCAACTGCTCCTGAACAATCTTCCTCTCTTCATCCTGAACAGCAATTTTTGCAGTTAAAATATCCACCTGTTCTCTGGAATATGAAATTGTACAAGTAAGACAAAGTAAAATTATGAATGAAACCAAATTTGCAATGTTGCAAGACAAAAGTCTTCTCCAGTCTTACTGAAGCTGTTGCTTCTCTCTCTCAATTCTATCTATTTCTGTCTTCTCCCATTCTGCATTTGCATTGCTTTCCTGTTAGAAAAAAAGTTAACAATCACATGTAGCATTTAAGGTCTTTTTTGTCAATTTACAACATTTACAGGCTTGATTTAATTTACAAACCATCAGATGAGACTGAAGGACTTTGTTCTGTAAAGCACCACTATCAACTTGTTGTTGAATGATGTCTTTCTGAACTTGCAGGTCATTAAACTTCAACATCAGCTCCTTGTAATTCTCCCTTCAAGGTAAAACAACTTCAATGAGTTCAATAAAATATTGAACAGATCTAATTGATACAATAGCTAAATGGCCGAAATGCTCAATTTAATGAGATTTAAATGAACATTACGTCTCAAACCATTTTTCTCATCAGAAATTTAGTGTACATCCCGGTCTCAATATATAATTACTCACAACACAGATCCATTTGCAAAACATTTTGATGCTAAAAGAATTCAGAGATGCATTACCTCCCTTACATAATTACCTATATCAAGATTATCTGTACAGTTTGTGAAACTGTAAGCAATAAATTAGAGGTTCACATTGAGATTCAAAGATTAATGGTGTAAAATCTGACAGGTTTGTGGTTGCACTTACTTCTGTTGCTTTATGTCCCTCTCCAATTGTTCTACCTCTTTAGATGATTTACAACTGCCCTCCAAAGCTCCTGACAATTGCTCCTCAATCTCTTTCAATTTAGCCTGGATGAAAGATGTACATATTCAATTTGAGTATCCAAGTTATTTGTACATGTTCCATCAAATTACTCAACCCAAATAAATATATATGCTGTGTAATATGGTGAAAAGCTGAAACACAAAAACAGAAGAACGTCTTGACCTCTTTTAAAACAACTTCTTCTTGAAGCTCTTCATTGTCATATCTAGCTTTTGTCAGCGCCTCCTTCATGTTTTTATTTTCTGTGGTGACACTCTCCACCGCATCCTGAGAGGGGTGAATGTTAAGATATGAAGCACATGTAGCATTGAAATTATGGAGGATGCATTTTACTATGCTGATGAATGCTTAATGACAATCTTATCACCTTCAAATTATTTGCCTCACTTTGCTTCTCTTCAAGTGAAGCAATAAGCTGGAGCATCTGAACTTCACTTATCTTTAATTTCTCTTTTGTAGAGCAGAGTGAGTTTGACTTCTCATCCTGTTACAGAAATACTGTGAGCTTAGTTTCATAAATGCAGAAATCATAGAATATAAATGCTTAAACAGAGGGGAAAATGCATACCAGCTCATCTCTGAGTATCTGTATTTGTTTGCTATGGTCCTCTTTCTGCTCCTTGATAACTTCTGCATGAAGATAATGCAACCAATAATGTTAGAATGGTACAAATAAAGCAAGCAACTGCAACATTGTTCAATAACATTTACATTTAACACACCCAATTCTGCGCTTTTGTCACGGAGTTCATTCACCACTGAATGTATCTTTGTCTCAAGGTCTTGTACCCTGTGAAAACAGAAATTATTCAATAATGGATTAAAATTTATTATTAAAGTTCTTGGTTAAATGATACAATTTCTTTTTACCTGCGCAATCAGCTTAAGCTGGATTTACAAAACTAGGTCTTGTACTGATATACTCTCTTTAACATACCTCTGCATCTCAGATGTTAGCGAGGACTGCAAAGAATTCACTGTCAGCTGCATCTCTGCAAGTTGGTTTGACTGTTGCTCTTTGATGTTGTTTAGTTCCTCTAGTTCAGTGTCTTTCTTTTGAAGACATTTTTCATGGTTCTCCTTGCTTTGCTGCAGTTTGTCAGTTAAGTCTCTCTGGTTTTCCTAGGCAAAGAGATACAATACAATACACCACAAAACAATAGCATTAATTCTTTATAAGATCAATAACATTTATCTTTATGTACTACCCTTACAAGTAAATCCAAAACTATTGTATAAGCAGGACCGTGTTTGAGGACATACCTCAATCTCCTGTTTGAGTCGCTCCATCACCCTGAGTTTTTCCTCAAGCGCCTCCCGGTCCTGTGCAACACTCTGAAGTAATTTCTGATGATTCACTAAAAGCAAATATAAGTGAAAATAAATGACTTGTTGAAAAATTAAGGAAAGACTTATGCAAATCCTGCATGCCTACTTGCAGACTCTTCTAGCAGAATGCAGCTTTGCTTTGCCTCTTGGAGTTTGACTGAAACATCTTTTAGATTGTTTTCTTTTTCTTGGAGTTTTTCTTGAAGCATGGAAACCTTAACAAGGAATATAAAATACATATGTGTTTTAGTCACAACATGAACACAAAGACAGGTGTGTTGCTTTACGCAAGATCATTCAAAATCAAGACTTACCTCTTTCTCCTTCACATGGCATTCATTCTTGAACTTCACTTTAAGATCCTCAAACTGTGTAAGACATTCTCTTACTGTAGGATATGTAAATGAAACAATGACAAAATGTTTCATATAGTTGTGTCAAATACAGTATATGCTTAAAATGAAAATACTTAAATAGATTTTAAAAATAATTAGACAAATTATTTAAACACGGGCACGTTTCAACATTTCCTGCTGATCAGCTTCTGCCTGCTTGCGAAGACTTTCAAATGCTGCCACCATCCTCTGCAAAAGAACAAATTACAGCGTCATGAAAAAGACTGTCCCAATCTAGGGTTGGACAAATTTCCCACACTTAACCAGTACTAAATAAATAAGTAAATACACTCATTTGAACGTTACCTGAATATTCTCACTGTTCTGCATAAACAGATCATGAGTTTCATCCCGTTCAGCCTCAACTATTTCAGGCAAAATAGAAAAAAACATAATATTGTTCTCTAATCACTGGCAATGAATTGAAACATTATGTAATGCTATATGACATCAATCTTTTAACATGCTCTCACTTACACAGATTCATTTTCTCAGCAGATCTCTCAAATGTGTCCTTTAGTATGTTGCACAAATTTCTGGTTGCATTACTTCTGAATGATAAAAATAATATAATGTAATATAATATAATATAAAATATGTGCTTATATAAATATTACCCATGATGTACATACTTATTTCTAAGGTCTTCATTCTCATTGAGTTGATCCTCTAATTTCATGCTCAGGGTTTCATTTGCAAACTGCGACAAACATAATTTATAATTCTGTCTTTAGTAAAGCAGACAAAAAATAAATAACAATAAATTAAATGAAAACAAATGTACAACCCCCAAATTGTTTACCTGAAGCTCTTGAATGGCTTTACGCTGTGTCTCAATAGTTTTTCTGTTCTCCTGAAGCTTCCGGTCTTTTTGTGAAATTTCAGAATCTATTCTGAACTTCCACATTTTAATTTTCTCAGCTTCATCAAGCAATCTGGAGTACAGCTGGCTGGATCTTAATGATGTCTATAATGCAAAAGCACCATGGTAATTAAACTGCTTAGGTTTATTTTCATTACACATTGTGTTGAATTCATAACATGGACCTTGAACCATTATACAGTATACAAATAAATGAATAATTAATCATTTCAGCAATAAACAACAATACAAAATGAAATGAGCATTCAATCTAACCTCTTCCTTTTCCATTGGCATGACGGCAACCTTCTTCATAACCTCTTTAATGACAAAGTAACATTATTAGGTTTAACGCACTATTAAAACATATACATTTCATTCATATTTATTAACGTACACATCTCCACTGTAGACATGTTACCTGGTCTTGATGTCTTCGTAGGAAGCACCATTTTGGATGGAAATGGCAGGCATGTCTCCATATCTGAACACTTATTATAACTCTATAAACATAATACATGTACAATTAAATGTTCACAAAGCAGCCAGGGGTCATATAGCAACATTATAGCAAAAACAGAGAATTTACAAGTTTGCCAACCTGATCAGAAGGACAAAAAACACCGTTTTCTTCAAACAGGCCTGTTTCCTGAGGCCTCACTGCAGACACTTGATTCAAATGAGCTCTTGGGGGCACCAACAGTTTGAAGTTGAATGGTTTTTGCATTCTGTGGAGTCAAACGAAATATCACTTCAAATCCTCAGAACTGAATAACGTTACCGAAAAGTTTTACTGTTGAGTTTTCCCCCCTTTTGAGATACTTGCTAGCTGAGAAAGTAACGTTACGTCGAAAATGTTGAGACAGTTAAAACAGCTATCCATCACAAAATCCCTCAGTTAGACAGTTATTCCTCACAAATGATCCGATTTTCGTTACTCTTCCTCTTTTATAAACTACGTTTACGTAATTAAACTTAATTTTAATACATTTTTTACCTTTAAACAGTTCACCCGATCTCTCTGTGAACGGCTTTTATGATCGATTCGCCTCAGCAAACCAACGGTTTTTACCTGACGTCACTTGTTTGACTCACGCGACGCCGATTATAAAGAGACAGGGGTGACTGCAGCTTGGAGTAATGGGCGTGTCTAACGGTAGGGGGCGTGCCGAACGGTTTCTCATTGGTCACGAAAGCTGCCCGTTACGCATAAAGGCCGAGCCATACTCTATTGGCCTACATAAAGCAATAAATCCAACATAATACTATACAACCAAATTCCATTCTTTTAATGTAAAAACAGCATCAATGATCTTAAGAATATTATATTGTTTCCTCATAAATCACAAAAACGCGCTCACACTCACTCACTCTCATGCACACACATCCACCGACCCACACACACACAAAACGCATCATATTTTAGCTATTGTAATATACATATCTATGATAAATAAAGCTTTAATCACATAGATAAACGTATAACTATCTATGACGAATCACACGCCACGTCTTACAGCCGCCAAGAATTTTCATGAATGTGTGGGTACCGCTAATTGGCCAACACCAATAGTCCTTACACCAATGAGAAACCGTTCGGCACACCCCCTGCCGTTCGGCACGCCCCTACCGTTAGGCACGCCTTTTACTCCAAGCTGCAGTTACCCATACTAGATTTTAAATGGTTTGCGTGCCGCGTGAGAAGCAACTGAGCACGGTCGCCCTTGTAAATAATGCTAACTGTACAGCAAGTTTTAACCTTAATGAGTCTCGGTGCCTAAGAGACCCAAGGTAACATAAATAAACGCATTGAATTTTCACATGCTGACATTTTCTGAAATTTCCAAAATGAAAATTTTACAGTGGATACATTTATGAAAGGTGCGTCCAACAAAGGGTTAAGGCTTACTATCAAATGGGTTTTGACTATAGGTCAGATAATAATTTTGAAAAAAGAAGTTGAGAAAATAAGATGCAGGCCTACTTACATCATTGTAAATCTCAACAGAACACAAGGGTTGACATCCAGCACTTGATAAGCAATAAAACTCTAACTTAAATGAGAATCGTTTTTATTATAACCAATTTGCAACACAAATACCATACGTTTAAACAGTCTCTGATAGTAAATTATTTGGCATTTCAAGAACAATTTACCCTTAGGCTGTACACAAATAGTGGTTGCATTTACAAAGTAAAACAGGTAAACAGTCTTTCATTACTACAGTGCTAGGCTACACATATGCATGCATAAAAATACATAAAATAACAGATATTGGCAAGTGTGCATGGAGACTGACCAAATTTAAAAAGTTATACATTTCATACAAAAGTTATACATTTAGAAACATATAGAAACAACAGACACTTTGCATATCTACCACTTTTTCATTTCTCCAATGATCCTTTTTTGTTAGAAGGCAACATTTGTTTCTTGTAATTAATTCCTTTATATTCACCGATTTAATCTTTCACTCACTGCGTACATAAAACGCCCCAAAATAGATGTGCCACAATTCTTTTCCTACAGTAAAATGTTTAGCAAATGTTTTTAAAGTAAAGTTAAATTGTAAAAATATAATAAAAAATATAATTTGCATGACTATACACTCATGCGAGGCATTGAAATGTTTGCATCACCGTCTCCGTAACCTGAATAGTCCAGGATGTATGTCTGTGACTAGATCCTCAATGTGGAGAGCGTAGAAATGTGGGGATCACCCAGAATAACACCAATCAGCCGGTGTCACACAGCATCCTCAGCAGTATTGTCATCAGATACTTTCAGTGCCTCTGCAACCTCTTTCCCAGGTTCCTCCTGAAGATTGTCTCTTTTGGATTCCTCTTTTGCCTCTCTATCCAGTAGCCTGTAGTTGATGCCCATTCCGATGAACAGAAACAAACTGCCAACCAGCAGGATAATTCCACAGGCCATGTAAGTGTACTTGTAGTCATGGTAGATGTCATTGAACTTCCCTGTGTGTGTGTAAACAATTGACATATAAAAAGGTCAGTGATCCAATCAACCCATTATCGAAAAAAGTGATTCAAATTTAGGTTATACTTTTGCTTTAACTCAAAAAAACTTTTGAAATATAATAATAACGTATGATATTGCAAGATATTAATAATAATAATGTATGACCTTTATCAATTCCTCATCATGTTGCATCTTAATTTTGCAAAGGAATGCAAAAGTTTTTTGTTCTGGTTTTGCACGGATAGTTCAGGATCAGAATCAGGATTTCAGGTTAAAATTGATCAGAATGGTCAAGGGAAAATTAATTTCTTAGGTCATGTGACTAGTAAGTTCTTATCAAAAAACATTTTAACCTTTTGTCTTCACTGGTTTATTTTAAAGTGCATACTATTATGCAATATCCAAGGTAAAAAAGTAAATAAATGCACTTTAATTTTCGCATTGTAGTATCACCTCACAGTGTCTGAAACAGTTTGAAACAGTCTCTCTAAACCCCTCCTTTCTGAAAGCCTGCTCTGATTGGTCAGATGGTTCAGTCATTGGTCTGCCGCTTACAGTATGTATAGAAATGAAACTCCCATTACCATATCTGAATTTCAGCTCTGGAAGCTTCCGCAGCAATTGATACAAAGTTATATGAATATAAATGATGGGATTGTTGTTTGTGGGCAGCCAATGAAGATCATTGGCAGGCATTATACAAGTTTGTTTCAAACCTAGATAGATTCGAGCACTTTGATCTTTGAAACTTTGCAGACCTTTTACATTTATAAACAGCTGTATTACACACTGCATGAAATGTATTATCTGAGAAAGCATAATAAGAGCACTTTAAATACTTCTGCTGTGAGACCAATTACTTTGTTTAAGTAAAGGTAAATAGTAAATAGTTTCTATGTCGATTTTTTTTGTCTTTACTAGGACTGTCAATTTAATAAGAGTAAAATATATAGTATATGGTAAAATAATTAATTAATAAAGTTATAGGGATAGTTCACCCAAAAATTCTGTCATCATTTACTTACCCTCATGTCGTTCCAAACCAAAAAAGACTTTCGTTAACTTTGGAACAAAAATGAAGATCTTTTTGATAAAATCTGAGCAATTTCCCTCCATTCACAGCTACACAACTACCACTTTGATGCTTCAAAAAGTTCATAAAGAGATCGTAAAGCTAATCCATATGAATAGAGCGGTTTAGTCCAAGTTTTCTAAAGAGACATGATCGATTTATACACTGAACAGATTTAATTAAGCTTTTATTCACACATAAACATTCATCAAAGTACATCAGTGATGGTAAACAGAAGTTAAGCATGCTTGTTTTATGTGCGAGAACCAGTGAGGTTCATTCTTGTGTTCACGTTTGAGTGTCCAAAATTTGGACTAAACCACTCGACTCGTATGGATTAGTTTTTATGATATCTTTATGAGCTTTTTGATGTGTCAGACAGTAAACACACTCCATACTCACCTAGTAAAGGAGGCCCCAATAACACTGGCCCACATTCCACAATCGTCACCAGTCCTACAGCACTGGAGAAACGCTGAGCCCCCACAAGATCCATGAGAGTCTCAAACAGCACGGAGCTCAGCCAGCCGAAGGCAAACCCAAAGAAGATGGCGTAAATCACAAACCCTGTGTAGTCTGTGGACAGAGGGGCTAGTAGGTGGCACACGCCGTTAAGGAGAATAGATGCGGCAAAGAAGTATTGCACCCTTGGTCTCACCCATTTCGTGTTGGCGACTATTCCCATTGAAGGTCGTGCAACCATATCTACAAAGGCCAGGACAGAGAGCAGAAAAGCTGCCTTCTCCTTGGGAATTTCTTTACTCTTGGCGTAATTACTGAGGAACACAAGAGGAGTGAAGAGGCCGAAGAACATGACCACGTTACCCAGAAGGTAAAGCAAGAAGCCACGATGCTTGAAGAGAGTCAGATCGATAAAACCATTGATGATCTCCACCACGGTCTTTTGCTCTTTAGCTCTGCCGTTACTGTTAGCAGCTTTGACAGCAGGTTGGGGCTTTGGGCCAATGGGCCTCATCAGTGATCCTGCTACACAACAATTGAGCAGAAGTCCACCCAAAATCAAGAAGCTTCCCCTCCAGCCGAACTGGTCAAAGAACCAAGTGTTTAAAGGAGCCAGAGTAGACAAGAACACTGGGCTACCAGCCATAGCGATACCATTAGCTATTGGGCGTCTCTTGTAGAAGTATTTTCCGATCATTGTGAGAGCTGGGTTGAGATTGAATGCCAGTCCCAGACCTGGAAACAGTCATAACAAACCGTTAAAAAAGAAAACTGGTTCCATGGGTGATATTTAAAATGTCACAAGAGTATAGCATCAACAGGAGTGATTTTACTACAAATTGAATAGGATAAGAGTGATGGTTTATGTTTATATTACGTGTCTTTAACTGCTATGTTCTGACATCTAATTTAATCATTTGATACAATAGACTTATTGTGTATGTTATATTTTTTTTATAAAATCTAATTTTTATACTTTTATTTAAAAAAAACCACCTACAATAATTACAGCTGTAATATCTGTAATTACATAATAACACTGTCGGCTCTTCCCTTACACCTTAATCCACCCTTAAACCTACCAAACCTGTCCCTAACCTTACCCATATCCCTCCTCAATAGCAGCAAAAGTGTTTCGCAATACAATATGAACACAATAAGAACATTGTACTTATTTTTTGATGTGAATAGTAGTTAAGAACACATAATATAAAGTGTGACTGTTTAAAAATATAAAATATTTGATTTTAATTATACCTCCCACAACACCGACACAGAAGTACAATCCCTCAACAGTATTGCAGAAAGAGGCAGCGATGAGCCCTGCTCCCGAGAGACAGCCTCCCAAAATCATAATAGGCCGACTTCCATACTTATTGACCAGGATACTGCTGAGAGGACCTGGGAATGAGAATTGGAAATATAAGCTGTCAGATTCTGCACAAAAAACAAAACAAAACAAATATTATTAATAAAATATATTATTGAACATAAAATATATTTATTTTTTTAAATTTGAAGTCAGAAAGATATATTTTAAGACAATTTTAAATGTTCTGAAGTTACAGTATACGAAATTATCAAAATGAGCATATGATAAACTAAACAAAGAATGATATATACGCCACTGCAATATTTGTTTTATCAAAAGTTTGTGTACTTGGTTACCAAGGAGATAATAGAGCAGTTGAAACGTGTGGTTGAGATAAGATATGTGGAAAAGACAAATCAAGGCACATACTAAAAAAGAACAATGGTTCAAGAAACTCCCAATTCCAAGTTATCAGGAAATTCAACAAGAGAGAGAGAGAAAAAAATGTAACCCAGGACTTGATTTTATCTATTGGAATTGATGGGATTGAAAACAGAATGGTTGAGGAACAAAAGATGGCTTGTGCTATCAAATGTTTCAGAGGTGGAGAAAGTTATTAAATTATGATTACAAAGACATACATTCTATTTTATTTTATGCACATATGAGCTGTTCACAATAACACCAGCAATGTATACAACAAATAAAATAGGGTTTTTAGGGATTTTAATTTCATGGCAAAAGTTTATAGTCTCTTTTCAGACCACTAGAGGGCATTGCAGCTCTGTGGGGAAGAACAATAGAATTTGACATTGCATATTACTGCAGTAATCATCAAACTGCAGATTTTGCTGTTTCCCACCATCATCCAGCTAACTGAGGAAAAGATGTTACCTATGAAATGCAGAGGCTGAAAGACATGCTCTACTAAATCATATTCCAGATATGTTTCACTCCTATGGCAAACTTTAACCATAACGAACCAGACTAATGTATTCTGATACACCCCTGCAGTAGCAAACACAGTGATCCCAAAGGTATTAGCAGTTACGTGCGTGTTTTAAGTCTGTACAGAGTCCAAATCCTATCATGAATGTAGGAAGGAAGCCTGCTAATCATGTGAAAACCGGGGAGTGATGGCGAGCACTTGCACGTCTTCAGCCTCCCAGTACAATAGACTGCCTTGTTTGCCTCTATAATCCACCTCATACAGCGGGGGAGTCACTCTGAACATGTATGAAAGAACACATTAACACATTTACTAATGTGGAAATTCATTAGTGTCAAGTACAAGCCCTAGTTTACCCCACAAAAACTAAATACCAGTACTTTAACCAGATTCGAGCATGCCCGCTCTATAAGAAATATGAAGAGCTGCACGAATTGGGGAAAATGTAACTGCAATTTTTCTTATAAAAATCACGATTGCAATTTAAATGTAAAATTACATTTTTGCCATGCTTGTTTGTATACATCTGCATAATTTGGCCAAAATGTTATAATTATGTATCAATAGGGTTATAATAATAATTATAAAATTAATAATAAATAAATAAATAAATACTAAAATAAAATGTAATATTTCACATATTTCAGTATTTAAGAAAAATATTTTAAGTTTTTTTTAAAATTACAAATAAAATATTCATGCCTTTTTGATTTTCTTAATTTTCAAATGTTACACCATCAAACCATTATTTTGACAGAAAACTGCAGAGAGCCCTTAAAGCTTGTTTGTTGTTGTTGTTGATAAGCGCTTCTCATTACAAGCATGGAAAGATGGCTGGCACATATTGCGTTCAAAAAGGCACAATCAGATGCAGAGAGTGAGTTTGCTCATGTGTAAAAGAACACAGTGCCGTGCTTCACTCTGAAATACGCATTGCATATATTTATTTAAATTCCAGCCTTTTGAGATTTAATAATCGCACTAAGCCATATCATGATTTTTTTCTTCAATTAATACACGTGAATGAACGCTCCTCACAAATGAGCTTGAATACAGCTCAATACAGCAACAATGTCTCAATCAATGGTGTGAGCCTAGGGCTATCTATTTGACCAACCAATGGCAGACGAGTGGAGTCTTCAGGAAACCTGTGTGAAAACAGTCATTATTTTGTGAAGTTATAGTGACGCAGAAATGACACAGTTTAGCATGAACTATTTAACTTTCAGGGTAATTTGGAGCATTATGTGCTCTTTCTTTTATGCCAATTTGGTATTAAAACCAGATAAAATGAATGTGACTTATGATGCAGGCAGAGTGATTTTCAATTAAAATATTCACTGACAAAGCCCTTGGGTGACATTAAATAAAAACCCACTCCTGACATATCAGATCAGTCTGCATTCATGTAAATATCCTCATATCTGGACCTCTCTTGCTCCAGGCAAACTACCTCTCGGCTGCCTGGGTCACCGACAACAAGCTTAAATGCACTAGAGGTCTATGTAGGAAGATGTCTTGGCCTAGAATGCCAAAACAACACATCCCTGGAAAAGAAACGAACACCTTCTGACAGTATTTAGCTTAGAGGGCAGACAGACTTCTTTGCACACGGTGGGTGAGACAGTGGATGTATTCATAAAGAGGCAAGGGGGCATCAAAAAAAGCTAGAAAGGGAAATGACTGCAAAAGGAGGAACACAACACATGTCAGTCATGAACAGCATTAAACTAGATGCTAAAACAATGCCATTTTGATTTATTTGCGAGCATGTGAATTATTATGAATATATTGCTACACAGATTTCTTTAAGTCAGCATAAAATATTCAGAGTTATGCAAATATGTTAGTACAAACCATAGCGCTGCATATTGTGATTCTGTACATGATTGTGTTGAGAACAAAACGCTTGAATTTTCCATGAGTGGTTGGTTCTGTGATCATCTGGGTCATGCGCTCTGTATTGCCCCCTGTATTACAGTTGGAATTAGCTCTTCTGGGCCAGAAGGGGCAGTGTAGGAGTATGAGGTCAAATGTAAAGTCATGTGCTTCTCACATGCCATGAGATCTCATGGCCATAATGTCAACCCCACTGACATAAACTGAAAGGTCTGTCTTTCAGAAGCACATCCTGATCGAGCACCTTATTCTTCGTCATGACAAATGTGAGGGCAAAAGCTCGAGTTTGACAAGTATGTGGGACAATGACATGTACAGCTTGATTGTCCATAAAAGAGAAAAGAAAAAATCTTTTAAAAGAAAGGTAAATCATATTGTAGAATAACTAAGAATAATAATAGTATCTATTATCAAAATTAATCTGAATTCACAAATTTTAAAAAGAAAACTTTTAAAGTTTTTTTTTAAGTGTATTTAAGTCATTGTACATGTGTTTTTATTTTTTATTTTTATTTTTTAATTAAAATAAATGATTAGACAGGACAAAAACCAGAACAAACCCACCCTTGGCATTTTGTAGATTTGATCAGATATATTTTGAATTTCTTTGAATTTCTTAGGATACAATATCGATGAACTTGATTGATGGTACATTACAAAAGACATTAAATTCAAGTAATTAGGTGCTATATCAACAGTTTCTCTCTTAGAGTGTGTGGCCAACTGAAGAAAAGACTAAAGTCAAATATTTTTTTCCATATTCTGAACTGAAACATCTTTTTTTGGAGCTTTAAACTACCTAGTCACTGTATTCTTGCTCTGAATGGAAAAGAAGAGTGCTAACATCCTCCAAAACATCTGGTTTGTGTTCCACAGTGAACAGAAAGGCGTACAAGTTTGGAACGACATGAGGATAAGGAAAAAGATTAAAACAGTATTTATTTTTGCCTCTTTAAAGATTGTGTGTAAGCATACACTCGGACCATACTGATAGTATAATTGGCTTCTGCAATAAAACTTTGACTTATAACTGAAAAGTAGCACCATACTGTCAAAAAGCTTTTTACCTTATATCGATAATGGTTATATTTTTTAAACTCATGTTTGATATGCTCAGTAGCGTGAGAAGGAGAGCTTGGAATTTAGTCTGCCTGAGTGTGCTGACATCATTTGGTGGTGCTCCACTTCCTGAGACAAGTTTGCTATTGACGCTAGTCATCACAAGTCTGTGCGACTCCTGAGCTAGGCGTCTCATCTCCTCATCTCTCTCCAAGGAAAACATCTGACACTTGCAGAATAAAGAGCTGACTGAGAAGAAAGACTCCAGAGGGAGATAGAGTTGCCCATTCAGAGCTCAATCTCTCAGCAAAGCAGCCGGTGGCTGATGTCTAAGCCTTGTCTAGCATGCCTCTCGTTTCTACGTTCAAATGAATAAGGGTCTTTCACTCACGCCATATCCATTGATAAACTGTGCCTTCATTACCTGTGCCATGATCTCACTACTGGTTTGTATGGATAACTAAACAGCTTGATTTAAAAGTGACAGAATTACTGTATTAAGCTTAGTTTTAAATCAGTGGAAACATCTAGTGTGAAATTAAACCATTATGAATTCAGAAAGAACTTTTGGTAACACTTTACAATAAGGTTCATTAGTTAAACATTAGTTAATGTATTAACTAACATGAACTAATCATGAGCAATACATTTGTTACTGTTTTTACTAATCTTCGTTAACGTTAGTTAATGAAATTACAGTTGTTCATTGTTTGTTCATGTTAGTTCACAGTGCATTAACTCATGTTAACAAGATTTTAATAATGTATTAGTAAATGTTGAAATTAACATTAACAAAGATTAAAAAATGTTGTATAAGTGCAGTTCATTATTAGTTCATGTTAACTAATGTTGTTAACTAATGTTAACTAATGAACCTTATTGTAAAGTGTTACCGAACTTTTTATGATATACAGAATGTTTGAGAGTTTTGAGTGGAAGAGGAAAGTTGGAGGGCGCTTACCTCCTCCATACATGACAGCAAGCATGATGGAAGAGATCCAGGACACTTGACTGCTGGTGACTTGGAAGATCATTTCAATTTCCTTGAAAAACACAGTGATGGACTTTGGGAAGGCGTAGGAGAAACCAATAGAAATGAAGGCACCAACCACCACCGCCCAACCCCAGCCCCCCTCAGGAGGGGTGTAGCCCACAGGACCTCCAACAGCAGGTGCCATGGCTCCAGGTGTTTACAAAGCTCTCTCTCTCTCTCTGAAGAAATAAAGAAAAAGTTGAGTGAAAAATAGTTCAAGGTCAAATGCTTAGGTCATTAAAACACTCTAAGGCTCATTGTTAAAAACAGTTGTGCTGCTTATTTTTTTTTTTTTTTGTGGAAACCATAATAATAACTAATATAAATGTCTTTCCAAAAAAAAAAATTACTGACTCTAAAACTTTTGAATGGTATTATACACTTGACTACACACATAAAATAATAATAATAATAATAATAATTTACTGAACCCCATGTCATCCAAGGTGTTTATGTCTTTCTTTCTTCAATCGAAAAGAATTTAAGATTTTTGAGGAAAATATTCCAAGATTTTTCTCCATATAGTGGACTTCAACAGGGTTCGATGGGTTGAAGGTCCAAAGTGGAATTTTGTGGCTTCAAAGGGCTTTACATGATCCCTGCTGAGGAACAAGGGTCTTGTCTAGCAAAACGATCTTCCATTTTCTAAACCAAGATTAAAATAATATACTTCTAAACCACAAATCCTCATCTTGCACAGCTCTGCAATGCGCCACACATTACGTAATTATGTTGGAAAGGTAGGCGGAAGTACCGAGCAAGAAAATGATCAGTCATTTTCTAAAAAAATTATTTTGCTAGACAAGACCCTTATTCCTCGGCTGGGATTGTGTAGAGCCTTTTGAAGCTATTGCAATTTGGACCTTCAAGCCATTGAAGTCCACTATATAGAGAAAAAATCCTGGAATGTTTTTTTCAAAAACCTTAATTTCTTTTCAACTGAAGAAAGAAAGACAAAAATCTTGATCACATGGGGTGAGTAAATTATCAGGAAATTTTAATTCTGAAGTGAACTAATCCTTTAAAAATGTGTTGCAATGTGTTTACATAGTCTCTATAATATTCTGGTCTCTAAATATCACTCAGGTCACTCATTCAATGTAATTCTATAGGATTTTCCCATCCATCCAGAAGGTGAGAAATGTAAGTCAGAAAAGCTCCTCAACCGTATCATTTGAGGTATCATTCATGTTTGAGGCACAAGCGGTGTGTGATATGTGACGTGCTGAAGTTTAATACCTAGGTTTGTTCAAATCTCTAACACAAAGTATGAGTAATAGTAATATTGATGCTAGCATCTCTAATACTTCGGTTCATGGGCAGGAAATGCAACATTTTCTGCACAACTAGTCCTCTAAAGGTAAACCTAAAACTTCAAAGCATCACAGATCAATAAACATGAATCAAACCAAACAAGAAATCATTGTGCACACGTGTGGCAAATAAACGTTCAAAAGAAACGTAGATGGTACATAAAGATCCGTGGTGTCTTTACATATTAAAGCCTCACAGCCGACCTGAGTGCAATGAGTATTTGTAAAGCCACAGCAGGAGGCTTTTAAAGCAAACATTTCCCCCCAAAATGGAAATGTGACTTTACATTATTTAAGGAGGATCAGAGGTTTTTGTCAGAGAGAGGCACCTTATACCAGTATCAGGTTATTTTCCCCATTGGCATTTAAGCTTCTCTACATGTGCTCTTGGATTTGTTTTGTTAGCCCAGACAGCATGATCTTGAGGCATTGCCAAGGCGAATTGCCATTAGCTGCTTGATCGTTTTTTTAAAGAACAACTTTCCCATTAAAACAACAATGTGGAGTCATTATCTCAAAACAAACCCAGACAAGACGATCAGGACCCCAATGCAAAGATGGTCTTGCATCACCCTGAAGAGGTTTATTTTGTGATAATGACTGGCTGGCTGTGTTTTGTTCTCCATATTGCACAGCTACTTACCAATAAAATGAACATGAAATTCTTCTAATACACTAACTTTCAAATTTGGGGTCTGTAAGAGTTGATGTTTTTGAAAGAAGCCTTCTATGCTCACCAAGGCTGCATTTATTTGATCAAAAATACAGTACAAACATATTAGTTATAAAAGACTATAAACAAATATTATAACAATTTAAAAAGTTTGCTATTTTAATATATTTCAAAATATATACCTGTGATGCAAAGATGAATTTTCAGCATCATTACTCATTACCCTTCAGAAATCATCCTAATATGCTGATTTGCTCAAGAAACATTTCTTATTATGTCCTGCTTATGTCCTGCATTTTTTCCCCTCAAAAGCCTTAAATTAACACAAAGTTCAAAAGAACAGCATTTAGTTGAAATAGAAATATTTGTAACATTATAAATATCTTTACTGTCACTTTCGGTCAATTTAATGCATCCTTGCTGAATAAACATATTGAATTCTTTCTGAACCTAAACTTTTGTACAACAAAGAATCTGTGAGGTGATTGGTTACCTGCTACAATAGACTATTATTCAAAAATATTTTGATATATTATATATTTATATATATATATATATAAATATATGACTGCAGCATGACCGACCAATCAGAATTGAGTATTCCAGAGCGGAATATAGTCATTTTTAAGTTATTATCATACAGTTCCAAATGTGGCAGAATTAATACAAGCTCTCTTAACATCTCTCGCCATTAATACAAATTTTGTATTAAATTCTTCCAAGATGTATTTTGATTTAGCCATTATTACATCACCGGGCTTTTCACTTCGAATTTGGACCATCTGACAGTTTGATCATGTTGGCAGAACATATCATTCCTTTCAGCTGAAGTGCTGTATGGTTTAAACAGAAGTGAGAATGAAATGAATCACTTTACAGGTAAAACGGGTCCTTGACACGGCGTCAGGCTAGACATTTTAGCGCATTCAAGCTTAGAATCACACATTCCGCACAGAAGTGCTCCTACCTTTCTGGTACAGTCTATAAATTCTCTGCATAAAATAGTCAAAAGTACTCTTCTATTCCACTGTGACGGCAAGCAGCATTTTAAGAGACCGGACTGGGTCAAGGCAAGCCTCTAGTGTGAATAATCCAGAGGAAAAACACGCTGGTTGACCTGTGAAAAAAATGAACTGCTGAAACTTCTATAGGCCTATGATATGGTCAGCCTTGTCAAACTGTTTCTAACTGAGTTCAGGCCAGCTCTTATTGGCCCCCAATGACTACAGAGATTTCAAAATAGGTTTCTATTGGCTCCTTGATATCTGCCACCATGCCCACTTGGGTCCCTGCTCTCCTCCTCCTTGTTCTTTGTTCAAGCCACCCATTCAGCACTCTGTTGAGGTCTCCATTGGAGGATATAGGTTTCAATATGGGGTCTTTGAGATAGCATGTACTTTGCTTGTTGATTTAGTCAATGTACCCAATGTCAACAAACACCTATAATAGGCACTGACATTATTTATACTATATCAGGACTACTGATATTATACTTCCTACATGCTAATTTGTGAGGTGAGGTCTGATTCATGTTACTTGTCATTCAATCGGGTCAGGGAACAAAAAACAATGACTGACAATAAGGATGAGTGTTTGTTGCAGCGCATGAGACGTGACACGTACAAAAACCATCACACACGCACCCCTTCCTAAGGGTCAAATCCTTTCCTCTGAGCACGACAATTGTTTGCAATGTTAATCTCTTTGACATCTGTGAGAAAGATTGCATAAAATGCTCAGAACAAGAGATTTCGCTTGATTTGTCATGCAGTTCAAGGTAAAATCGCTGCAGTCCAAAGGCTAATGTCAGAGTTAGATGCGATTTCTTAGAATAATTTGCAATACTATAAGCTATCTATCTATCTATCCTTCCTACGTCCGTCTGTCCACTCCTATATCCGTCTGTCTATCTACACATAGATCTGTCTGTTTGTTTATCTATCTATCCTATTAAGAATGACTTATATGTAAATCAACAATTAAACATTTCTCTAAACTAAGTTTAATACTGTTAGACATCAAAACAGTTTTTAATTATACCCTTCATCAACACACTGTTTTCTACAGAAGCTTGTTTCCCCCACTGAATAAAAAAAAGAGGTATTATTGCGACTTTTTATTTCAGAAACTCGCAATTGTGTGTTATAAAGTCAGAATTGACCTTACTCAAAGACCCGCCCCTTTAGTTACTGTTGCCATGCGCTCTTACGCCACATATCATGTTCTCACGAAGTGAAAAATACATTGCGGCGCAAAAAGGACACTGACAAAACGTCGACAGACAAGAACAGAGCAGGTTACTTTTGACATGAAACTCTTTTTATGCCAATATTTGTATTTTTTATTTTATTATTTATTAAATTTTTATGAAAATATTGTAATTTCTTAAAGAAATTTAAACAATAAATAGCGTATAGTGTCTCTTTAATGTGTCGTGACAAGCGGCTCGTGAACCGATCATCTCTTCATACTAGTTCATTTATAGCATCTAATAAACAGGAATGAACATCAGAAGGAATGTTGTTTCAAGTGCATAAAGATGTGAGAATTGAAACTCCGCTTACTACTTTTTCAAACAAAACGGCAGATTCGGGGTTATGATTGGTTAGATCAAACTGCGGGCAAAAGGTCAATTGCGAGACATAAAGTCATTTTTTCTTCAGAAATGGACTTTATAACTTTATCATTGCGAGTTCATTTCTCACAATTCTCAGAAAAGAATCAGAATTGCGAGAAAAAAATGTCAGCATTGCAATTGTACGATTGTGAGTTTATAACTCGCAATTCTAACATAACTGGCAGTTGCGAGTTTATATCTCGCAATTCTGAGAAAAGAAGCTTCTATAGTTTTCAGATACAATTTGATAATACTGTACGAGTTATTCGCATTAAAAAACTATTTTATTTAATAATAATAAAAACTGATCTTGCATCAGTCACATGAGTCTCTTTGAATTTCATCCCATTTTAATTCTGCTTCCTTAAACTCAAATGACATTTGTACACCGTTTGCTACCCAAATTCAAATGTTTAATTCAAGAACTAACTGGAATTTAAAAGGAATTCTATTTTCAATTTGGAATGTTGCACAACCTTAAAACCCGGAGTGTTTTCATGATCAGCATCATCAAGAGAAGCATCTCAACTGTACAGAATTAATGAATCAACATCATTGCAGAGACTTCATTGTCTCTGATTCTAAACGAGAAGGCCCGGGACCGAAGATCCAAGGTGACGATGTTTTGAGCCATATTTCCCAACCGAGGATAAACTGAAGCAATCATTACACTATTTTTTTTTCTATCCTTAAAACTAGAACATGCTCCGCTCCACGTATCAGCCGACTCAAACCATAAAACATATTCTCCCCAATTCCTGTCGGTGACTTACAAAGGCCTATAGTCCCGCTTTCATTTCAGAGTGACTGTGTCCTGGATATGACACCAAGCCAAAATATTTACATTCTCTGCTTTGCGTAGTAAAACCTCCACAAAACTGACATCAATAGATTTCTTCATCTCAGGAAGCTTTGTGCTCAGCCCAGCCACTGGAGGAGCAATTGTGGCCTTTTTTGTGGCATGTGTGCACCTCCTATGCCCAAACAATGCAAGATCTGATGGCCATATACGTTCATGATGGAAAATGCATGTGCATGGAGAAAAACAGCTGTGATAATAAACATGCCATGAAAAAAGGCAGGAAAGTATAGACAAGACAGTGCTCTCCCGTCGAGGTCTCTATTGTTCCTCACATCAAGGTTTAATGTGAAAGGAAGTGCTGTGTGACACTCCTAATGGGGTCATATATAGGGTTTAAAGGAAAAAAAAAGGTTCAAAAGACCGCTAGGGTGGTTGTCTCTTTCAATCTATCTTGTACATGTCACAGATTTCTGCTGCTGTGACTGTCAAGTGTGACACTTCATAGCTAAAGGCCAAGATGAAGTAGGGGAGACTTTTACCTTCACAGCTTCTAATTAGCTTTGCTGTGCACTGAGGTTAATGGTCATCACTCTTGTGAAACATGTTAGTCAAAAATAGAGACAGAATTTGTTAAGAAGCAATAAGGATTTGATACTAGTCACCTGGATCTGTATCATCTTAGAGTTGGTGTCTTGATCTTACTAGCTTGGCATCTCTGTCTAATGCTGTCATCACTATCGAAAATTTGATAATTCCCACTTCTGAGTCGTGATTATGAGCTCAATGCATTGAAATTTCGAAATGGGAGGGCGTTCATGTGCAGTTTTTACCTAGGAAACTTGTATTCGATAATTCTGAGGGCATGTGAAGGCAGCATAAGTCTTGGCTTATTGTTTTCTATCTACTACGTCTCCACAACTCCTGATATCTTTCACTTCATTTACACCTGGACACCTGCGGTGACATCTTGAGAAATTCAATTAAAAGATGTCAGAGACAGATTGGCATTTACACCTGGGAATAGATTTGGAAAACATTCTTAAAGTCCGTGTAAAGCAATATTAAAATATGTGTTCTGAGTTTGTCACACCACAGAAAAATGTGTTATTAGCCACCCAGTGAAATTTGAATGATCAAAAAAAACACCAAGTAAATTAATTAAGTTATCAAAATTTTTTTTTGAAAAAATAAGCAGTATTTTTAGCCGTCGGCTCTGAAACCACACCCACTCGGGAGAAAAATGTTGTCTCTATCAACTTTACTTGTCTAATGAGTCAAACATACTGATGCATATAAACAAAAGAATCACATTAGAGGGTTGCAAAATTTAGCACCGTTACTGTGGACTACCTACTAATTATAAGCACACAAGGCAACTAACACTCAATGGTGGGCACGTACTGCCGACTGTAACAGACATGTTTGTCTGTAACATCGAGTGTATTTTGCAATATTAAACACGTATTTCATCAGGCTCCGAAAATTCTTCAAAAAGAACACAAAGAATGGTCTTCTCAGCAGCCATAGTTGCATCTCTTGCGTCACCCGAACAGGGTGTTCAACGCACCACCGTTTAAAAACTTTTTTTCGGGGTTGAACGCAGCCCCAATGTCGGCGCCGCACGATGGGAGGATGAAGGAGATAGTCTGTTCAGCCCCATTCACCAATAACAGCGGATTATCAGTGAGTCCCAGTTGTCTCTGAGGAAAGTTATTAAACTATCCGATGTAAAATTATCACTGCAGAGGCGGGTGTTGGAGGTGATTATCAGCTCTTTATCAAGATGGCTCTTCACAAAATTAATCCACCGCTTCTTCATATCATCGTTTAGGAAATTTAAATAAGGAGATCGAACTGTTTTGTATATTATTGCAGCATTTGCGTGACAAAGGCATAGCTAGCTAGCAAAATGTAAGTTGTATAAATTCACGGGCGAGCCACTGATGCTAATATGTTGTAGTTATTATAGTGAGGGGCGGGGCCATGCTCACCATTTTGAGAAAATGGGAGGAGCTGTAGCTAGTGGGCGGGGCCACGGAGGAGCAGGTATAGTCTGTTCGAACTAACTCTACAACCTGTATTGCACTGTAATAAAACTGTACTTTAAAGATAAACTGAGATGTATATAAAATCGTTATCTTACATTCATTTCTGTCTCGACATGACTATTCATTTCATTGTTATTTTCTGACCCCCTAAAATATTAATCAGGAGAATCGCAATAAACGCTATCGATAGCTAATACGTTCTAGCAGTCTCCCATTGTTACGGAACGGGTTGATCAACGAAGCGTACGACAATGAAGAACCACAGGAAGACTTTTTTAATAGAAATGAAAAGACTACCAGGAGAATAAACTGAACCAAACGCGACAACAATCATTAACACAAGACAAAGACAAGACAGAAACTGAGGTCTTAAATACTGAAGCAAACAGAGGAGCAAAAGAGGGCATCAGACAATACTTTTGCGAGGACAGGATCCCCTGCTGTCTATCGAGAGATCACAGTGTGCTGCAAAAAATATCACTGTGTGCTGATAGATTTTGAGGTGCAGATTTTTAACTTCTTTACTTGTAAACTTTTAATATCTGTAGTGGAGTACTAAGAACGAATGCAGCACACAGTCGTCACAAATAACCCACCGAGGGTGAATTGAGTAAATCAAGTGCACATTTTTAACAAAACATTCTGATTTTGTGACTACTAAATTATGAATATGTAATTGCATAAAGGAGAAAAAAAGCATTTATACTGTACCTACATATTGCAGTTTCGTTGGAAACATGACAACTTGAGCAGAAAGCTTATTTAAGCTGAGCACTGGTATTAAACTTTGAATATGTGTCACTCACTCCATGTGGATATCATATTTAAATGTGTAACTGGCAAACTCATTGGATCAATTGGATCAAGTTTTTTTGAAAAAGGAGAAAAAAATAAAAAAAAATTGTTTAACGTGAAACAACATGAAACTGTTTGAAATGAAGGCTACAATAATTTTCTTTATTTAGTTCATAAATCATCAAGTCTTGGTCTGGGATGTGGAGTCTGGTATTGATCCGTTTCAAGGTCTTGCAGTCAAATGCACAACAATCAAGCATGCATGAGTAATTGCGGGCAATGAAATGTATTTTCTCCAAGCTCTAAAGAAAAGAAGAAAATAGAATCTCAGATATTAGGCCATGATTAGGACAGAACAGGGATGAATTTCAAATCATTTTCTACATTTTATACCTTTAAGGATAAATTAGAGACAGCATGTTAAAATTTTCACATAAAATAGTCACATTTTTAAACATTGACGCTCATGAGCGAGTTTGAAAGTGTGTGTATGTGCGAGCATCACTGCTTATAGTAAGCTCTCTGATTTGTCCAGCAGAAGAGGGTGGTTGACCTTGAAAGCAATGGAGAGAATTGACAGGAGGGAACACTGTTAACAAGGACTGGCCATATATCAAACAGCCAATTTGGATCTCTTAATCCACTGTGGGTCAATTCTGGCCAGGTGGACATAGATCACAGTGGTTCAGAACATATGCCACACGGCTAATGTTTGTCTGCTCGAGTCTCCATCCAGCCCGGCATTGTATTAACGCAGAATGAGAAACAAGAAGCAAATGAGACAAACAGCGCACTGAAGCATGCACATCAATGTTTGATTACAGAGCCAACATTGCTTATTATTACTATACAACTTAAGGCAATGCATTGGGATAATTGCACATTCATCCACAAACAGATTGCATACATGCTGATGCAATCTGTATATCCACACATGAGCTACATATGCAATAATTAAACACAAATGAGCTGAGGAAATAGATGTTACATTTGCAGATTCTGATGTATGTAGTCTTATTTGTTTTTCAGATCACATTGTATTATTTGGAGTAGGGCAATTACATTAATGGCCGGTCAGATCTTCTGAAATGTATTATTGCAATACTTTTAAATTGCACCAGTGCTCTGGAGCTGCTGGCCCATCATGTGCTTTGCTCTAGCAGGCAGTAATGTCACTGCTAATGGCTCTCACAGAAGCTCCGTTTACTCATTGCACACTTCGTTTTATGCCTTAGCAAGTCACTTGTGCTTTCATAGAAATGTCTAGCTACAATCTGGTTAGATCATGTAAAACCTTAGTGCAGCCGAGAAGAAAGTTAACATTTTATTTTATAGTGTCCTTGTTATGCATTACATGTAGATACTGTAGTAATAACTATAAATAAATCAACTAACTCTAAACCAACCTAATCCTAATCTTATAGTAAGTAAGCCTCTGGAACAACTTTCCTTTTTGGCAGTCATGACCTAGGTCAGCGGCTTTCAAAGTGTGGGGCGTGCCTCCCCTGGGGAGCGCCACAGCATGTCTGGGGAGGTGCGGGGAAAAATTATAATAAATAAAAAATATAATTATTTAGTTTAATTATTATATGTATTTTTTATCATATTTAAATGTTTTTATTTTAAACTATACTAAAAAATGAGTCAAAAATATGAGAAACATTTTTCACCCAGAAGGCCATAGCTGTGAATTCGCTGCTGTTTTGCAAGCCCGCCAATATAGGTATATGCCTATTAATGCAATGGAGCGGTCTCTGAGACCACCCGATTCAAAGTCTTCAACTTCAGGGCTTAAACCCATAAGACGACGATATGATGATCAGTATTTAAGTTTAGGATTTACGTGGAAAGAACCAGCTGATGAACCACGACCTTTATGTGTGGTCTGTCAAGATATTTTGGCTAATGACAGCACGAGACCCGCAAAACTTCGGTGACAACTTGAAACTAAGCATGTTGAGGTGACATGTTGACACAAATAATGATAAAAGGGGGCATCGGGTAAGTTGTGTCAAAAGGGAGGCCCACTGTCTTAGACTTTGAAAACCCCTGACCTAGGTCAAACAGGCCACCTCTAAATGTTTACCAATAGCCAAACATAAATTAAGACTTTTAAGTAATGCAGCCTTTCTAAAATTTCATGGCAGTTGACTTTAATTAAAAAAAAAAAAAAAAAAAATAGGATGGCAAAAACAGTCAGCATTGAGTTAAGTCAAGATTCTCAAGATTCTCTCAAAAGTGAAGTTTACTTCCACACACCAGCTAAAAAGCCTCTTCAAAGTCCTCCACAAACTCACGTTCAGCTCTGGCTGTAGTCTAGTCTAGATGAATGGCCACTTCTTTTCTTATGGATATAAATATATAATTTATTAAGACAGGATTTATATTTAGTTAAATATATTGTTTTACTCAAAAATACATCACATTACAGAAGTAAAATGGGCTGTGAAAGCAATTTCATGTTGACTTTAGGCAAAAGTTTCCATTTATTCTCCATTTAATCTTTTCAATGGCTGTCTTGGAGAAACGATTCAGATATCAAAGTGCTTTTTCGAATATTGCCTTTCATGTGGTGTGTAATATAAATGTTTATGAATGTAAAGGATCTACAAGGTTTCAAAGAACAAAGTGCACGACAAATGGAGCTATTGTCTCAAAAAGAAAGAAACGATTCTGAACTTCCTCACTTCCTGCACGAACCAGAATTGATCAAAAATATCTTAATTTGTGTTCCGAAGATGAACAAAGGTCTTCCAGGTGTGGAACGACGTGAGGGTGAGTAATTAATGACAGAATTGTTATTTTTGGGTGATCTAACCCTTAAATAGTTTTCATTTTTGAGCCTCATTCACTGTTTAAAATCTCAAGATCCAGCATCAAAGAAATTCTTTGAGATTATTTAAATCAAGACAAAACCCCCACAAAATAAACATATTACACTGCTTAATTAATACTGCTGTACATATAGCTCTGCACATTTGCGTGAATCCACACGTGACAACACTTCAAACTCATATTGACAATACAGTCACTGGCAGCAGCATCTTCTGATGCTAAATCTCACACAACACACAAAAGGCCGATGGCCCCTTGAACAGACACTGAAATTGATGCTCTTAAACTTCCATATAGTGCCCTCATTGTGTCAACACAGCAGCGAGTACATTCCCCTGCGTTATGTTGGATGAGGCTTGTGTAGTTCTAAAACCTGCGCTCAGCAGATAGACTGAACAATTCTAGGATCCATTTACGTCCCCATATGGCTGGGAGCTGCAGCGCTCCAGTGAGTTTACGTCAGAACTGTTTTTTTTTTCCTTTTTAGTAATGTGTAACCTCTGCAATATCTGTGGCTAGGTATGATTTGTATTTCTGTCCTTGTTGTAAAGACAAGCCAGATGGCCAGCCTGCTGAGTGGGTACAATCTGTGAGACGAGTGATGCGTCACCACAGTGAGGCCTCTGGTGGTGGTCGTGCAGACGATCTTTGAATTTTTATAATCCAGCTTTGTCAATATACATTTTTCTGATATATATCTAGAAACTGCTCAACTGGTCTTGCTTTAGATTTTACATTGGGATTCAATTGGCAATCCAAAACTGAAACAAACGAGTGCTTAAAATCAAACACTGAAAAGTGTTAATATTATCGCAAATGCATAATGATATGAAAATTTATTCTCATATATTACCATTCAAAAGTTTGAGATTTTTAATGTGTTTGAAAGAAGTCTCTTATTCGCACCAAGGATGCATTTATTTGATCAAAAATCCAGGAAAATTGGTAATATTTTGAAATATTATTACAATTTAAAATAGCTGTTTTCTATTTCAATATATTTGAAAATGTAATTTATTCCTGTGATGGAAAGCTGAATTTTCAGCATCATTACTCCAGTCTTCAGTGTCATTCTAACATGCTGATTTAATGCTCAGATCATATTATTATTAATGTTGAAAACAGTTGTGCTGCTGAATATTTTTGCGAAAACTGTGATTCATATTTTATTCAGGATTCTTTGATCAGAAAGTTTGAAAGAACAGCATTTTCCTTGAAACAGAACTCTTTTGCGAGATTACAAATGTCTTTAATGGCACTTTTGATCAATTTAATGCCACCGTTCTGAATGAAAGTATTAGATTTTCAAAACTGAGTATAGTGTATATTCCATCCAAATATACCAGAATGGTTACTGGAATTTTCCCAAATAGGATGCGCTCCTACATCCACTCCTAGATCCATGTTCAAGGTTGATTAAAGGTTACAGCTGAGGTCAGAACCTGAACAACATTTTCTCAGCCTATCTAAAGTTTCTTTTGACAAGAATGTTGTTCCAAGACCAACAAAGCGTGTTTATACAGGAACACATCCTACATGGCCGCATCACACTCTATTGTTGTCTGTTAAAAACTGTTCTAAACTATTTAGAATGACATTAGAGCGCCACCTGGTGGAAATGGCTGAGCTGGTTCCATATGACTATATAACTTGCTATATTGTAGATGCCTGCTGTTCATTTTACCAAATTACCTTTGAAATAACCTAATATGGAGTAATCAAATCCTTACCCCAAACATAGGGACATAACAATAGATTTCACAGTTTGTACTCAATAAAATATGCCTTTGAGAGACTATGGATTAAAACCCATTCTTTCACCGTGTTTGTCTATTAAGCCACACAAAACTTTGTATCACACCCTGTGGGTCTGCTTGAAAGAGCAGGACTGCGTTACAAACCTTGCAGGTCATTTAAAGATTAATGCTGAATGCCATGCACAATTTAACTGATGTTGGCTTTCTGTGTAGACATCACGACTGGAGTAAACAAGCAGACAACATTCATTTTTAACGAAGTCAACAAGTGTCGAGAAATCCATTTAACCATAAAACTTCCAACAAAAACAATACATGTAATAATTATTGCATAACATTGTCTGTGGCATTTGTTGATTATAAACTGAGTTGAAACCATCAGTCTGTAGAACGAGCAGTGTATTTACTTCGAAACATGCAGCGCGTATTTAATTAAATCACAGCCTTTTGATGTTATTTAATCAGTCGCGTGAAGCCATATCACTATTCTTGTTTTCTGTCCCAAATTTAAGACCACTTGAAATGATAATTAAGACTTTTCTTATACCATTTAAGATAATTAAGACTCGTGTCCTTAAATTTGATCAAACTGAATTGACTTTTTAAGGACTCGAGAGGACTAAGTCTAACTGACACCAATTGTCCAGCTAATTAAGAAGAAGTGTGCTTACAGTATTACTTTACTAACAGGTCAGACTTACATTACCAAGCAGAAAATAAATCAGGTGAAAAATCCCATTGAAAGAGGGACCTAGAGACATTGCAATCATACTAAAACTACTTGCCACTTAGCCATACCCTGGCAACCTTCTATTGTGGCATTACATTTTGCATGGGTAAGCAAGTCAAATTTTCTTCAAATGAATGTAAAAATATAGTTAATAGATGCTGCTGTTGAGGAAAGATGCTATTCAGACTGCATCTGCCCCCCAAACTCGATTCCTAACCTCAAGTTTCCCCGGCATCTGCAACATACTTATTCATGTATTCAGGCATTCTAATATACCCCTGCCTTGGCACGGCAATTACCAGTCCATCTTTTCCAGCCCGCTTTCCACTGCCAGCCTCAAATCGTCCCTCAGTTAGGGGATAAGTATTCACCCCAGGGTCTGGGCATTTAGAAATACTCCGGAGAACTCATTTAACCACTGTACTGCTCCTCTCTATTGGGACCGATTCTATACCGTGGGCCAGAAACCCTGACTAATTCCTAAATATTGGAAATTTGTAATTCCTGAATGAATTTATTCATGACTGGTATTTAAGTTTAGGAAAATGTCTAAAGGATCAGGTGACACACACAGTTTTGACATGATTCTGAGCTGCTGTGACCCAAGACAAGCATGCAGTGAGAACTCTATTATGTGATATTTAGCTGCGTATCGACGTTAATCACAAGCAAAGAGCATTTGAAACACACTCTCATTAGGCAACGTCTCTCGAGCGGCTTTTAAACAAAACGTCACATTGTAAAAAATGAGGCGTTCGTAGACGTAAAAAAAAATGAAGTCGATAATGTGCGTGGCTTTTATGAGCTGAATTAATTCAAGTAAATGTCTTGAGTGATTTTAAAATATCAGAATGGCATGGCTTTCAATCTGTTATCATTAAAACAAAGACCTATTTAGATTACATAACACAAATTGTTCTCTTAAATTACATGATGTACATGTCGTGGTCATGTCTGTAGACAACATCACACACACTCATGAAAAAATGTCATCAACTGCCATACACACATTTTAATACCTGGTAAATAAAACAACTACTAACTGATCACAAGAGAGCGATGTATCAACAACAACAACAGTGTTCAGTTCATTCACCATATACACACTACCGTTCAAAATTTTGGGGTCAGTAATTGTTTTTTTTGAAAGAAATTAATTCTTTTATTCAGCAAAGATGCACTGAAATGATTAAAAGTGAGAGTATATTACATTTCAAATCCATTCATCAAAGAATCCCGAAAAAAGAAAAATCACAGTTTATACAAAATTATTAAACAGTACAACTGTTCCCAACATTGATAATAATCAGAAATGTTTCATGAGCAGCAAATCAGCATATTGGAATGATTTCTGAAGGATCATGTGACTTTGAAGATTGGAGTAATGATGATGAAAATTCAGCTTCGCTATAAAGGAATAAATTACATTTTAGTATTAAAATAGAGAAGAGTTAAACTTTTTTACCCACCCCGGACATTTAAAAGTTAGTGTGTTTACAGTACCGGTCAAAAGTTCGGAAACACTACGATTTTTTTTAAAGTCTCTTCTGTTCACAAAGGCTGTATTTATTTGACCAAAAATACAGAAAAAACAGTAGTATTGTAAAATATTATTACAATTTAAAATAACTATTTTCTGTTTTAATATAATTTAAAATGCAAATTTTTCTATAATGGCAAAGCTTAATTTTCAGCATCTTTGCTCTAGTGTCCTTCAGAAATTCTTGTGAAATGCTGATTGGTGCTCAATTATTAATGAGAGTTCTTATTTTTTTCAATTTTGAAAACCATTTTTGCTGCTTAATATTTTTTTGGAAACCAAGACACATTTTTGCCTGGATTCTTTGGTGAATAGACAGTTCAAAAGAACAGCATTTATTTGAAATCTTTTGTCATTATAAATGTCTTCACTGTCACTTATGAATTTAATGCATCCTTGGTGAATAAAAGTAATTTTAACATCATTACTATATATATATATATATATATATATATATATATATATATATATATATATATATATATATATATATATATATATATATATATATATATATACTTTGTATCCTAGGAATAAATTACACTTTAAATTATATTAAAACATTACAGTCACCGGTACTGTATTTGAAGTTAGTTGAAGCTATGACAGAATCTTACGAACTGCGGAGAGAATGTCACAAAAGTGCCGTTTAGGTAATGTAGTACTGTATAAAAGTTTCTACCGCAACATTTCCCTTATGAGACTGCCCTGGCATTTGAGTCATGTGTGACTTTTAAGGTGTGCAAATGTTCTGTAGGTTTCAAAAAAACGATGCAGCTGTGGATTTTTTAAGTACCACACAAGTGCAGGTTTTTACAGGTACTCAAATCAAACGCCTCCCATAAGATCACTGATTGATTGCAATATCTGTCTCAAGGGTCCCTACTGAAGCTTTAGGAGTCTCATTTCTGTTCATCTGAATCCCAAAAAAGCTGTTCATTTTTACTTACAAAAAAAACCTGTTCCCTTATATATCTCCTTTCCCTATAAGGAATGATTATAACCTTGATTTGAAGTAAAAGAAAACATTTTTTCCCCATTTGTAATTTAATAATTCATGCATCAGAGGGTTAAATAAATGGAATCCATTTATTTAGACCTGATACAGATGACTGGTAAGGAGACAAATGTTATATGATTTGATATACAGCTAAAACCCTTAAATCACATCCTATACACATTATCTCAGAATATGTGCACCAAGCAATATCCAAGGCTCACATGTCTCATATTATGTATTCTTTCTATTTTCCGCATGACGAGGCCTGGAAAATTGACTCAGCGATGTTTCCATGCAAAGTGGGTTCACTTTTACATTAACATAAATAGGAATGTCTCGGGTCATCAAAGCGGGACGCAGGTGTAGCCTCAGTGTTAACATTACAGCGATTGTCAACCCTCAGCAAAGACACATAAGTATCTCAGATGCAAATGAACGGCACACTGCCATTCACCTCGCCGTTTGCTTCCCTCTGTCACACGCGTGCAAACACACCGTGTGATATGCGACGACGTTTATGCTAATTCGAGCTTATTGTGCAGCAGTCGGCCTGCGTTTGTGGAGCATGTGATGTATCTGGTGTCAAAACTGTTGGGAACCACTGTCAAAACATGTATCGTGACCCTGAGGCACTCAAAAAAAAACAGGGAAGCAATAGTTTCTGCCAAAATATAGTAGTTTGTAAAGTAAGCGACAATATTTATCTGGACATAGATGACATGCCATGACTTTGGACAATTGGAAGGGATGGTAAGTTAATCTGTCACACTAGTCTCATGATGTTGTTGCAGTATTCGTCTTGTTGCTAGACTGATTGTTTTGTTGTAATTTTAACTATTATACTATCTTTCAGCTTAATAATAATGCACAGTTTAAAAAAAAACATATATATAAACTAAATTTAAAAGCCAAGCATTTATTTTGCAATTGACCTTTCACAGACAGTTTGATTGACAGGTGATCTAACCAATCATAACCCTGAATTCGCCATTTTGTCCGACAAAGCGTTGGTGAACTTGAACTTGAAAAATTGTGTGTACTCACGTCTTTCTGCGCATGAAACAACATTCCTTCTGTCCATTTATGTTTACTTGATGCTATAAATGAACTAGTATGAAGAGATGACAGTAACTAAAGGAGGCGGATCTTTGCGAAGGGTCAATTATCCTTGAAGCAAAATAATATACAGTCAGGTGATCATTATCGCAAAATTCCTTACAAAACAATAGTAGCAGTAAATTTAGTAGCTATGGTATTTTGGTGGAAATAAGTTACCATTTGTAAGGGTAGGCTAACATGCAAATAAAATTCATTTGCATAATATAATAGATAATTAATGCACCAGAGGCTTCAATGAGTCGAATCGATTCATTTACACCTGATACATATTTTTAAGCCTCAATAGAGTACAAGAGTCGGGTTCTCTATTGAGAAATTGATTTTTAGCGATAAATTATAAACCTTTAAACATGATCATTTTAAAACAAAGTTGAAAAAATACAGGCTACCAGTTTCAACAGAAGCAAATGTTATCAATTAACAAGGCTATCTTTAACAGTGGAGTTCGTGGTGAAAAACTACATTACCCATGATGCTGTACTAATAACTCCACCAATCAGTTCGCCAAACAAGCAATATCTATAGTACCATATCTTTAGCTCCACCCACTTTTATGAAGCATTGTAATCGAGTTGGTCTTCCTACGCTCTCAACATACTTAAAATACTGACTATCTATGCATCTTTTACAATAAACTTAAAATATATTGTTTTTTTATATATATAAATTTAAATAAGTTTTTTAACCATTTTTAAATGAATAGTTTTTTATTCCCCCATCATTTTTAATTTGATTATGCTGTTCGCAATGGTTTGCAGTTCTTTCCATCACAAAAGCCATTTTGTACGGTTTTGAACCTTTGTATTTTTGTCCCATTTTCAGATACTTTTTTTGCTTCAAATCAAAGTTTGTAATGTTATGATCCACCTCGTAGCTGGTCGGCTTGGTTCATGGCTTATAACGCTTTAACACATACTTTTTTGAAATCCCTATGGGGAAAGTGAATGGAAAGAAATACTTCCAATGCTGCTGAAAAACTGTGTTCCACTCTACATACTTTCACATACATTTACGATCAACGTTTTTTAAGTACAGATATTTTGCATTTGCTTGTTTCAAAACCACAGATGATTTATTTGTGTCTGGTATTTTATGACAGCGCATACCATACGATAAATCAGAATCTAGATATTATATGAACAGATAACGCCTAAAGAAATGAATTCATCTTCTCAAGACTCCTAATCTCCACCATTCCCAATTTACCTGTGTCTCTTTTCACCTTCTCATAAAAGAATAAAGCAGTTCACCCTGGGGACAAAGGGCTACACTCGCAACCAAACAAAATGAAGAGCGCAGAGCAATAATCATTTGCATTTCCAACATCTGCTTTCTTGACGGAGACCAATAATTTGTTATTTTGCCGCCTGGAGCCCCGTCTTCATATTCAGGTCCCCTATCGAGGTGTTTTGTCACACGAGTGCATTTTTATGACACCGGAAAAACTCCTGTTGGGTGATTTATTTAATCTACTTCCTTTCTTTGTACATTTATTTATTTATTTTATTAGTGGTTAGGGGCTGGCTGGGTAATTTACCCTGCACATTTCAGATTACATTAGACACTGCTCTAGCTGGCCGGTCAAACTGAAAACCATGTAAAATTCAATGTGCATGATACATGGGGTGATTTTCTAGCCTCGGGATTTGTAAGGTATAAAAAAAATAAATAAAAAAAAGCTCTAGCTACAGCAACAACAACAACAACAGATCCTTCCTAGTTGTAAAGAGCCATCAGGCCTAAGTCCCTGGGGCGGATTTGTGACAGGGGTTTTTTTCCAGAAAGGTCAAATGCCCCGAGAGCTCTAATAGTAATGCCACTTTGAGCAGGGTCGCAGGGCCAGAAGTCTACTGCAGGTTGGTGGAGGGAAGAGTGAGCAAGTTCTCACTTTCATGCTCCTTCACTTCCATTTTACTAATGCTGCCGTATATCTCCCCGTAGGGAGGCAGGAGGTTTAAACCCCTGGGAAGAAAGCAATGATCTTATATACTGTGCCGTTTTATAGTAAGAAGAGATGTTATGTTAGAAAAGTGTTTCTCAACTGTTGGGTTGCGACCCAGAAATGCAGCGAATATACTAATTACAAATAATAAAAAAAATCTATATAGTATAATGAGCAAACAAAGCAAAATAAATTGGCTAATTAAGAATGTTTTTTAAAAAGAGAGGAGAAAACACTTTCGTTCAGCATCGTTGATGTCAAAGGCAGGACATTAAATCAAACTCTAGCATATTTTGCAGCAAATTTGAAGTAAGAAAAATATATGAACCAGACAACAAGCAATACAGCCACAGCAACAATAATCATGGTTTGTGCTGATAAAAACCTAAATTGTTGTTGAATTTTTTTATTCAGTCCATGCTGTGTTAATAATTTTGTATATGGTTGTGCTTCATGCAGTTCACAGTTACATTGATACATAATCTGGATCCTGAAGCAAAACAATCTGAACAACAGACTTTATCAAACACTCAAATGTCACGGATGCATAAAAAGATAACAATGCCCAAATCTCAAAACACCTTTTCCGTTGAACTGTGTATCGCTGCTCTCTTCCATATCTTCTCTTCTATCATTTTTACAGGACTGTATGACCAGTCACTACATAATACAGACCCAAGGAATAGTGGATAATGGGTATAAGATGGAGGATATCGATTAATGGAAGTTCCATTGGAGGGAAATTCTTGTCCTAGAGTCTTTACTTTGATTATTTGTTGACTTGGCCTGTATCAGGTATAAGGAAGCAGGTTTACTTGATCTATGACTGAGATTTTGATGCATCAACAGCAGATCATCTGTTTCCTTTTCTTCAGTGTCATCTGCACTTTTTTTTTTTTTTTTAAGTGTCAATATCACTTACTGACCTTCATGTTTTTTCCAAACTTGTGTGGTTGTCTTTCTTTTGTAGACCACAAAAAGAGATGTTGGCAATATGTTGATGCTGTGAAGCTCGACAAACTACAAAAAAACACCATAAAAGTCCATTCTGCTATATTCCTCTTCCTCTATAAGTCCTCTGAAGATTAATATTTGAAGTCTAACGATCAGTTATGAGACACAAAAACAATGACATTTGGCATTATTGATGTCAAACCTAGCATGGCATGTCTTGATGCGACATGCTTGAATAAAAGTGTATGTGAAGGAGATTTTTAGATTTGCAGCAGAAAAGATTTGCTTTAAAAAATGAGTTAAAGTCTTTTCCTCACACAAAGTTATTGTATGACTTCAGAAGACCTGGAATATAATGCACAATAGCTCCAAATAGGCTGGCAAGCCCCAAAAGTTACAAAAACATAATAAATGTAGTTCATTATGTTGCTTATCATTTTTTTGAGGTATTGTTAGATTATTTATCTTGTTCTGAGCATATTCCTCATTAAATTTTCTCATTTTGTTTCTAACAGCTGTTTTTTTTGTAGTGTGAAGTTGATGTGGCAAAACTCTCCTGTTTAAAAGTTGTTAAAAAATTAGTGTGCAACATTGATGGATTCAACAATTTCATTCCCATTATAAATTGGTATAATTTCAGTCATTTTTCTTCACTGTCACTGTAATGTGACAAACATACAAAAATATACATTGTGCAAATCTTCAGATTCCCTTACAAACAAAAGAAGTTTATTGCTATTTTCCTTTTAAACTAAAAATGAGAAAGTATTTCAGTTTACTTTTTAATGTAATTCTCAGAAATATAATTAAAATGACATTTATGTATACTTGACTTATACTGACAGAAAAGTATATTTGGCCTATTCTTGTACTCAATCTTTAGATCGAGATATACTAACTTAAAGTACGCTTTTATACACTAAAAAGTGGGCCAATTTAGTCCCAAGTAGTAATGAAATAGTACACTTAAAAGTATACTACTGGTACATTGATATTAGTATACTCACTACTTAAAGTGTATTTAAAAATATACTTAAGTATACTTAATTAAATAAGCTTAAAGTCTGTTCACTTACAAAGAAATCAGTATGCAGGCAGAATACTGGTGAAATTGGCAAAGAAGCAAAAGACATAAAATATTTATAAAATACTCGATTGTAACAATGATTCGACATGACAATAGTCTCAATTTCGAACTGGGCTAAGGTGCTCCGAGCCAAGAGAGAGCTTTACCTGACATAATTTCAGCTTGTTCTGTTTAACACATCAATGCCATGGCAACATAATCTTTCATAACAGGGCTTAACAATTAAAAAGAGGGCCAACGCTGATGGGCCTGCTGTGAACGAATGTATTCATAGGACTGGGAAAGAAAGCTTACCAGGTAAACAACATGTATTTTGCAGGGTACGGCAATGCATCCATCTTTGATTAGTGCAGCCAGTCCTTGCAGCCTGAACAGGAAGAGAGAGGTTAGTCTTTAAGTAAAGCCACATTCTTTTCTTCATTCTGCTTTAAAAGCTATTCCGTGTTATCAGATTTTGGCCACCCGTGTAAGGCACGACATTTCTCCCAGATTACAGCATCTTTTATTTAAATGTCAGGGTCCTTCGAGGCTCTCCGGTGGTGTATGGTCTACCACAGATGTTCAAAGCTGTTCTGAGGTCAGTACTGGATGTGGGGGGAAACAAGGGACTGAGACTCAATCTGTACCTGCAGCTAGAAAGGTCACGGGGGGAAACTCATTCGAAAGCCACAGTCTTTAATATATCCACATACAGTTTAAACAAGACTAACAAAAAGTACTGTGCAGGTACAATGTACTTTGATTTAAACTATAGTATTGAATTATTACCATATTCAAATAAACTACTGGATTTCACAAAGTTTATCAGGGATATATACAGGGTTGAGGAGTAACGAAATACAAGTAACTTAGTTATGTATTTAAAATACAAAATTTGAGTAACTGTATTTCATTACAGTTACATTATAAATGGGTGGTAATCAGATTACAGTTACATCTGAAAAGTATTTTAGATTACCAAAGTGATTACTTTGAATTTTAATGTCATTTAAACAGCGATTGACAGACTCTGACAGTCTGAAAAAGCGGAGTTAAGTTTCATCAACATTTTAATACTTTTAAGAGGGATCATAAAAATGACTGAATTTATTAAAAAAATTGCCCAACTGTCAACTTAACTGTCCTGTCATGATCTGGATGATCCACGACTGTTTTCATGTTTTGTGATGGTTGTTTGTGAGTCATTTTATAATTCACTGGTCACTGCAACTTTTTCTCACAATTTGCTTGCATTTCACAATTCTGACTTCTTTTTCTCAGAATTGCGAGATTTAAACTCACAATTGCAAGTTATAAAGTCAGAATTAGGAGATTTAAACTTGCAAAGCTTTTTTTCTTGCAATTGTGAATTTAGTTTGTAAGTTTATATCTCATAATTCTGACTTTTCTCAATATTGTGAGTTTGTATCTCATAATTCTGATTTTTCTCAATATTGCGAGTTTATATCTCATAATTCTGACTTTATAACTCGCAATTGCAACTTTATATCACACAATTCTGAGGGAAAAAGTCAGAATTGTGAGATAAAAACTTGCAATGGCCTTTTTTTTGTGTTTGTTCCACACTTATTAGTATTCCAAAGTATTCTAAAGTATTTAGATTAAGTTACTAAACTTGAGTAATGTAACGAAATACGTTACAAATTACTTTTTAAAGCATGTATTTTGTAATCTGTGGGGATCTTTTTTCATTTTAAAAGTAACCTACCCAGCCCTGGATATATATATATATATATATATATATATATATATATATATATATAAAGAATGTGTATATATTCCTATGCAGAATCTGCCTCGGCCCACTTCAAGCACTCCAGTAAGATTCATAAATTAATGATATACACTCAGCATTGGATTCATCCACCAAGCACACTGATTTACTCCTTGGAGTCAACAATAAGCCACAAGACACCTGAGTCACTATGGTTATCACCATCATTGCTGTAATTCCTTCCTGTGATTTAAGCCTAACTCAAATAAAGGTGGAATAAAGGCTTGCTCTTGCCTTTGGGTGAAGGGTGTCCAGAAACTTTGTCACATTAATTGATGGCTTCATTAGATCGCAATCAGAGCACTTCAGTTTGCCTCCAGGGCCTGGCTAACCCATTCCTATGCATTTGAGAATAAAGCTGGGAAAATAGGGTTTTACTGCAGTGGATATTGCGCCTGTCACACCGGGAGAACCAAGAGAAAGCCTCTGTCTGCTACGAGCATAATGTAGATAAAGTAGAAGCAAGGTCGAGTTACATGGAGACTGATTGTGGTGTGATAGGATTGTAGCGAAAAAATTCAATGACAAAGAAGTTTAGTCAGATATGGACTTTTAGACATGGCAAGACAATTTGTCCTTCTGTAGGTTTTTTTTTTTTTCTTTTCGATAAATTATACCTTTTCAGATCTGGAGACTAAGTTGTTTTGTGACAAGGCCTGCATCATTATTTTTGGTCAGATTTGCAGAGGGAAAAAACTTGGTAAGGGATCATCTGCAGAATTTTCTGGACAGCGTGCCTTTTGACTCAAGAATTACAGACAATAGCAGAGTGTGTGTGAGCAACAAGAGATAACAGTCAAACTGCAGCAAAGTAACTACAATAACTGCAGACCTATTACTGAATTACAGTCACAGTGAGTGGTTTTGAAAGAGGACCATTTCATCTAATGTAGGAGAGCCGAAAGACATTTTTCTAAAACAACTGATCGCTTCAACTATAAGCCTTGCTGCAATTATGTAATCTTTTCAGTAATAATAGGGTTCGAGCAAAGCATGGACATCCGTTTTTATGGTGGTTGTCAAGAAATTTCTGGTCAACAGTATATGTCAAAACACAACATGTAACGGTATTGGTATAAAATGGTGGTGTGTACAACTTATTAGACAACTACCCTTACGAAAAAGAAGTTTATTCAGGTGTGCTATTGGTACACTTCTTTTAAACTAAAAATAAGAAAGTATACTTTGTCTACTTTTAATGTGCCTCTCAGAAATATACTTCAAATTGCACTTAATTATACTTAATACTTATACTGACAGAAACGTATATTTGGCCTATACTTGTACTCATCTTTTGACTGAGAAGCCTATTAAATATACTTTTTTCACAGTATTTGTAAAGTATTTGTATGATAGATCATCAAACAAGTATGATGTTCACTTAAAGAAAACTTACAAGTATACAAGTAGTGTAAAACCACTAAACGTATATATAAAAAGTATACTTCAAAAACAATGCACTACAGGGTATTAAAATAGTAGTATCATAGTAGTAACTACTGGCTTATTTATAAGTGAGTAAAAATCCAGTAGATCTGAGAAATGTAGGTGTGAACTAGCTGTTCACTTACTTAAATGTTACACTTACTTAAATGTATACTTTTTATATACTTAAAGTGGCCCAATTTAGTCCCAAGCAGTATTGAATCAGTACACTTACAAGTTTACTGCTAGTACATTGATATTAGTTTACTTACTACATAAAGTATACTTAAAATATATATTTGATCATTACTAGATGAACTTGAAGTATACTTCTTTTTCGTAAGGGTTGCTAAAGCAACAAAATCTTAAGACAACTGCATTAATATAACCATTATGTTAAGACTATGTCTGAAGAACTAGTCTGGCTAACTCACTTAGATCAAGTTTAAGCAGTAAAACAGAGCCCTCATCTAAGAATTACTAACAATGAATTAATATTCATTCATAATATTGAATAACATTTGACTTCAACAACATCAGTTTAGATGCTATTTAGATGACATGGAGATGTCCAGATGAAGTCAAAAATGGAACAAATGTTGACTGCATTTGATCAACACACAGTAGTGGTGTTTGCTCGCTGAATGAATCAGTGTGTTTGAACGAAACAGTTGAGTGAATGATTCAGTGACTCACTCATAAAGAAAGTTGTTCCTGAGTCTTGGTGTGCGTCTTAATCAGCTCCCTGTAGTTCAGTAGTCAGGGCAGTGATCAGGGTTGGCCACATTCATTTACACGATATATTGATTCACGACCCAGGAAGCTGATTGAGACGCAGGGGTTAATGAATCCTTCGACTCAAACATAAATGACTCAATACCTCGCTCGCATGTTTTGTTCCTGAATGAATCAACAATTTCAGCTCACTCCTAATCACAGTCCATTGTCGTCATCTACTGGTGTCTGTAAAAGAGTTGCAAAAAAATCCCTTCCTTATCCCAACCAATTTAGAGAACTGGAAAAAAGGGATAAAACTGGATAAAATAAAGTAATTATACCAACATTGCAGTAATATTGTTCCCCACCATGTAAATGTGGTGTATCTCCCTGATGACTCAAGAATGAAAATAGTGGTAGTTTTAGCGAGTGCCACTGGGCTATTCATAGCTATTTGACAGATACAGATATTGAAGTAGTCAGTTATTCTCTATCCAGTGTCTATGAACAGAGAAATATTTAATCCTGTGTGATCTTTGATAGGAACTGTCTCCAAAGACATCTTATGAGTCAAGGATTTATAGTAAGTTTAAACCTTATCACTGCGATCTGTGACAGATCTTCGATCCTTAGGATGAGAGGTCAGTAACACCTAAATGTGTTGCTATTTTTTTGGTAATAACAACTTTTGAGCTTCTCTGAGTGTCTACACAGAACTGTGGGTAAACACAGCATGCGGCTGATTGCTGAGTGTGTGGTTACTAATCTGCAGATGTGATGTGCTACGAGGGATAACTCGGGGTTGGTCGTTACTTTGTTGGGGCTTTAAGAAGGAAAAACTCAAGCTGAGATGATCGCACGGGGAGCCAGGGAGAGGACAACAACAGATGGATTATACCTTGTGATTGTTATAGAAACAGGCAAAGTCTTTTTTTGCATACGAGATGGAAAGGTTGCAAGGGTTGTTTTGAGAGAGTTTTATCTTCTCTCTAAATCCGTTTTAAAAACTTCCAAGAATATTAACAGTCTTTTTCAAAGTTATTATTTGACTTCTCTGCAAAAGCGGTGTGCTTTGGTTTAGCATTACATAAAAAAAAGGCTTTTAAAAAAAGAAAAAGAAAGAAAGGGATGGAGGAGGGGTTTAAGATTTCTGCAAGCAAAAAGGGGATTAAGGCTGATTCGATGCCAAACAGTTCTTGGCAGATGGGTTCTGGTGCTTTTAGGATGCCAAAAAGAGTCAATAAGTCATCAGTGCATTCAATCCTGGAGATAATACATTTAGGAGAGGGGATTAACGGACACAATAAAAACAGGCCTTTTCATCCTCTTTGCAAGACGAGGACATATTCAAGGAGATATTTGTTCCTCGTCACTCTGACGCAATTCCCTACTGTCTTTCAGAGCAATTTGACTGTTCCAGCTCCAGTCCTTTTACACTGAACAGGTTCCAGTCGTACAGTGTGCCAAGGGCAAATGAGCAATGGACTGAGAAGCATGCTGGAGACCAGAGGTGTGCATAATGCTGAGAGGTGCACAGTCTCATTTATAATCGCCTCCATTCAAGGCTTTGACAGTGAGAGTGCATGTGAAAGCCTCCCTTGGGTATTTTGCTTTTGTATCCAGTGACATTGCATTTTATTCTTCACAATCAGATTTTACAGCCTTGTTTCGACCAAATGCTGCAAAGCCATTGATCGATAAATCACTGTTATCCTGTTATTAGGTCAGGAACATGCCTGGGTCATATTTCAAAATCAAATGAAATTTAAAGTCTATATTTAGCCTACCAGCATCAATTCAGTTATTTAGATTTATATGTAAACTCCCCGGCAATTTTATTAGGTAAACCTGTTTGATTGCTCATTAACGCAAATATCTAATCAGCCAATCACATAGCAGCAACTCAATGCATTTAGGCATGTAGACATGGTCAAAACTATCTGCTGAAGTTCAAACTGAGCTTCAGAATGGCAAAGAAATATGATTTAGGTTACTTTGAAGATGGCATGGTTGTTGGTGTGAGATGGGCTGATCTGAGTATTTGAGCTAAACTGCTGATTTTCACGAACAGCCATCTCAGAAAATGGTCAGAAAAAGAGAAAAAAAATATCAAGTTCTGTGGGTGAAGATGCGCTGTTGATGTCAGAGGAGAATGGCCAGACTGGTTCGAGCTGACATAAAGGAAATAGTAACACAAACATCCACTCGTTACAACCGAGGTCTGCAGAAGAGAATCTCTGAAGGCACAACACGTCGAAGGTGCCACTCCTGTTAGCTAAGAACAGGAAACTGAGGCTACAATTCACACTGGCCCACCAAAATTGGGCAATAGAAGATTGGAAAAATGTTGCCTGGTCTGATTAGTCTCGATTTCTGCTGCGACACTGGTAAGGTCAGAATTTGGCGTAAACAACATAAATGCACCGATCCATCCTGCCTTGAATCAACGGTTCAAGCTTCTGCTGGTGGTGTAATAGTGTGGGGGATATTTTCTTGGCACACTTTGGGTCCCCTCATTTAAATGTCACAGTTTACCTGTGTATTGGTGCTGACCATGTCCATCCCTTTATGATCACAGTGTTGACCATCTTCTGATAGCTACTTTCAGCAGGATAACGCACCATGTCACAAAGCTCAAATCATCTCAAACTGGTTTCTTGAACATGACAGTGAGTTCTTTATACTCAAAAGGCCTCCACAGTCACCAGATCTCGATCCAACAAAGCTCTTTTGGGATGTGGTGAATTCGCATCATAGATGTGCAGCCAATTTGCAGCAACTGCGTGATGCTATCGTGTCAATATGGACCAAAATGACTGAGGAATGCTTCCAGCACTTTGTTGAGTCTTAGCTATGAAGAATTAAGGCAGTTCTGAATGCATAAGGGGGTCCTCAAAAAGTGGACACATTGCAATAATTGGGAACAGTGTGTGGTGGAACATGTGCTTGATTATCATGAAAATGATAATGCAAAAAAATCACTCACGGATCAAATTACTGACATTTTCCATAATAGATCCTTCAAACATACATGTGTCAGTGATGTTTGATCCACCTTTCTGTCATGCTATAATCACAGGTCTAAATGGAATGCGAAATTGCCTCTTACCTTCTCTTTTACTAATGACCAGGGTGTTAGAGCTCAGACCTAAGAAGCCGTGTGAGTGTAGGCGATCTACATCTTCTCTAAAGGGCAATTTGTCTGAGTAATTGCACTAGCAAAAATCTATCACTGTCACACTCTTTTGGCCAATTAACACTTGGGGAAGAAAGGAGAATGAGAAGTGGCTGAGGAAGTAGAGGTACAAAACAACTTCAAGTGCACAATTTTAGATACAGTGGTCAAGAGATTTTAAATTGGAGTATGGGAAATAAATTGTCATAAGTTTGACACATTTTTATCATGCAGCAAATTTGGCAGGCAGTGGTTTATTAAGTATACTAATCTTTAAATGGCATTAACTGCTCATAGCCTATAATAACTGTGTGAATAAGGGTTCTGTTGTACATACTGAATGATATTATCTTGCTGTGTTTAGATGTAAATTGGATAATAATGCAATATGTAGTGTGTCTAATAATCTAGTGAGCATGTCTTAACACTGAATCTCAGAAGGCCTGCACGTTTTGATATACTATTTAATTGCAAAGTATTTATACATACATAAGGTATTTGTTATACTTTCTTTAATGATTATATATTATAATGTTAAACTATATTTCAGGATAAAGGTATGCGTAGTGTATATACATATATACATATACATAATACATATGTATTTTACATATATACAGTACTGTGCAAAAGTTTTAGGCAGGTGTGAAAAAATGCTGTAAAGTAAGAATGCTTTCAAAAATAGACATGTTAATAGTTTATATTTATCAATTAACAAAATGCAAAGTGAGTGAACAGAAGAAAAATCTACATCAAATCAATATTTGGTGTGACCACCCTTTGCCTTCAAAACAGCATCAATTCTTCTAGGTACACTTGCACACAGTTTTTGAAGGAACTCGGCAGGTAGGTTGGCCCAAACATCTTGGAGAACTAACCACAGTTCCTCTGTGGATTTAGGCAGCCTCAGTTGCTTCTCTCTCTTCATGTAATCCCAGACAGACTCGATGATGTTGAGATCAGGGCTCTGTGGGGGCCATACCATCACTTCCAGGACTCCTTGTTCTTCTTTACACTGAAGATAGTTCTTAATGACTTTCGCTGTATGTTTGGGGTCGTTGTCATGCTGCAGAATAAATTTGGGGCCAATCAGATGCCTCCCTGATGGTATTGCATGATGGATAAGTATCTGCCTGTACTTCTCAGCATTGAGGATACCATTAATTCTGACCAAATCCCCAACTCCATTTGCAGAAATGCAGCCCCAAACTTGCAAGGAACCTCCACAATGCTTCACTGTTGCGTGCAGACACTCATTCGTGTACCGCTCTCCAGCCCTTCGGCGAACAAACTGCCTTCTGCTACAGCCAAATATTTCAAATTTTGACTCATCAGTCCAGAGCACCTGCTGCCATTTTTCTGCACCCCAGTTCCTGTGTTTTCGTGCATAGTTGAGTCGCTTGGCCTTGTTTCCACGTCGGAGGTATGGCTTTTTGGCCGCAAGTCTTCCATGAAGGCCACTTCTGACCAGACTTCTCCGGACAGTAGATGGGTGTACCAGGGTCCCACTGTTTTCTGCCAATTCTGAGCTAATGGCACTGCTCGACATCTTCCGATTGCGAAGGGAAGTAAGCATGATGTGTCTTTCATCTGCTGCAGTAAGTTTCCTTGGCCGACCACTGCGTCTACGGTCCTCAACGTTGCCTGTTTCTTTGTGCTTCTTCAAAAGAGCTTGGACAGCACATCTGGAAACCCCTGTCTGCCTTGAAATTTCTGCCTGGGAGAGACCTTGCTGATGCAGTATAACTACCTTGTGTCTTGTTGCTGTGCTCAGTCTTGCCATGGTGTATGACTTTTGACAGTAAACTGTCTTCAGCAACCTCACCTTGTTAGCTGAGTTTGGCTGTTCCTCACCCAGTTTTATTCCTCCTACACAGCTGTTTCTGTTTCAGTTAATGATTGTGTTTCAACCTACATATTGAATTGATGATCATTAGCACCTGTTTGGTATAATTGTTTAATCATACACCTAACTATATGCCTACAAAATCCCTGACTTTGTGCAAGTTTACCTTGAAGAATTGATGCTGTTTTGAAGGTAAAGGGTGGTCACACCAAATATGGATTTGATTTAGATTTTTCTTCTGTTCACTCACTTTGCATTTTGTTAATTGATAAATATAATCTATTACCAAGTTTATTTTTGAAAGCATTCTTACTTTACAGCATTTTTTCACACCTGCCTAAAACTTTTGCACAGTACTGTATATATACACACACACACACACACACACACACACACACACACTAGACATCAGTAATACGAATTGAATGAGAATCACAACATAATTCATATGAAACTAAAAACAGTCAAAAGTAAAATGTCCAGATGTATCATAGTAATCAGAATGTTGGTGGAAAAATGTACTTAATCATCTTAAAAATAATGTCAAAATACAAACAATCTGGTCAAAAAATTATATATATATATATTCACCAAACATCCATACATCATTCACTTCATTCAAGTAAAGGGATTTTGCCTTTAACGTCTCAGTGACATTGTAATGCTTTAAGTGATTCATGTTTACTCATTTAAACTCTTCTCTAATTATTTAGAGATAGAGAACATATTTTTACAACTTATTAACAGAGCTTGTGATTTTCCACACTGGAAGGGGTTTATCATTCTTTGCCTCCTATTAAAAAGATGAAAAGACAAACATCATCCTCAGACATGATGACTTGCTTTTCTTCCATGAATTACAATGCCATCCATGACTCACATGATCACTTTACACAAGTTTCATTAACTATCAATTAGCAGGTGTCTGCCAAGCGGTTGGTTTTAACCACAGTGGAGAGCATCACGGGAGTGGACTTCAGAATGAGAAGAGGCGAAGCATGACCGAATTTTCCTACAGGACGATCGAGCTGCACCAACATTTCCTCCCTGTACTAATGAAAAGAGCTGACCTCTCACCCTCAATGGTTTTACATTACCAGAGAGGGAGAGAGAGGTAGCATTACTTGCACCAGTACCCCTGAGAGATGGACTGTGAGACCAAAAGATAAACTGAGAGAGAAATGTAGAAAGGCTATCTCTCTCCAGACAGTTCTACTGCTGCCAGCGTGATCCTTAATTATACCACAGGTACAAAGCAGTAGATATCCGATTTCCCCTCCTCTCTCCCACAGACTTTCCTAATTAGATAGTAACATACAGAAGGAGGGGTGTCCAGAGCCCCTTTCTGTATTTAAATCAGAACATGAGCAGTGGACTCTGAAACCAGTCAGTCAAAACCAGAGGGCCGTCGTTCGAATCAAGACTTTATTAACTCATTCTAAATCCTGTCAATCAAAAACCTGTCAAAAAATCCAACATATTTCACCTCCTCTGTCAGAGCTGTGGCTAAACATGTGATGTATTGAGCCATGAATGATGCTCAATGGTATATTATATTATCTTAGCCTATATTATATTACGAATTAATCTAGCTGAGTAAGCTAGTTAAAGTTAGTTCAATTGTGGAAAATCTTACTTGTTTCATTTAAGTATGACTTACAAATATGAATCACATTCAGTTTATTAATTTGTTTATGTTAAAACTATGTAATCCAAATGTATGGAAAATTTATATGCAATTCAAATATATAAACCTTAAGTTTGGACATAAATATCATCGATTTTAAAGGCGTGAAATGGAACATGCGATAGGTTTCTAGAACAAGAAAAAATGTAGGACAGAACTTGATTTTGTTCATCGGGAATTGGATTGTTGTGGTTTGCTATTGCTGTGCCCTCATCTGAGGGATATTTTATGCATATGTAATATACCATTGAGAAAGTTATTTTCATTAAAGATTACAAACGTCCATGAATCAAAAAACTAATGATGAGCACAGATAAATCCTTTATAATAAATACTGTAATATTAAAAATAAAAAATGGTCAATTTTGATTTCAAGGTGACTGTCACATAGTCAGATGAAGTGCCCATGAAGTCCACTAGAGGGCACTCCACTTCGGACACACACACTCACACATAAACACACTCGCACATTCACTTTGGACTTCACCCCCCACAATGCACCACACACCCATTCACTCATTTCGGACTACATTTCCCATGAACCCCTCATACCTGGACTGATTACACTCGCACCTGAACCACATCACTTACCACATATAAGCACCATTCTCACACTACACCAAATACGAAGTCTTGATTAGCTTACCACTGTCATTTCTGAGCGTTTTTCCTTGTCTTGTTTTCCCGGTCTTGTTTTATGCGTTTATTGATTGTTCTCTGCCTACCTTGTTGAATTTACTGCTTTGGATTACTGGATTATTGTTTGCCTGCCGCCTGCCTACGACCGACCCGCCTGTGTACTGTTTACGACTCTGCCTTATCTTCGACATCCCTGTTTGCTACCGTTGGACCCTACCTGTTACACCATTCTGTGCTTCAATAAAGCCTGCATTTGGATCTCATTCGCTGACTCGCCCTATCATTACAGTGACTTTATGACAAAGACATTTGAAGGCAACTCTATCGCCCCCTTTACTACTGGGATTGTTACTGGAACAATTACAGTTATTAACTGCGGCAATTGCAAATATGCATGTTTATGGCCCAAAGGGATCCTTTTAGCCTTTGAGTTGGGAATTTGGGTCTTGGGCCATTAAAAGGTATTTGCACATCAATTGCTTGTTAAGGTTCCACAAGCTTGTGCCAGTCTTTTCTTATAAATTGAACAGTTTCTGATGTGGCATCTTATTCTGTAGTTTAATTAAGGTTTTCATTTATGACTAATTAAATTGATTATACCCCCTACAGAGCCCAGCAGCTATGTAATTACGTGGAAGTTGTTAAGCAGGTGCTGCAATGAAAAAATGTCTTGTTAAAGGATGTGATTGTGACTGCATCACATTAGCGTCATTGACACAAAACACATCCATGTAATTCAACCGAATCCCATGTGTAATCCCACATATAAGGTAGCCTTAAAGTTTGTATTGACCTATTAAAGCAGTTGTGAGGAATAAAGTGTTTCAGAATAAAAGACTTATGAAAACAAAGTGTAACTTCCAGATTTCAATTTTCATTTATGACTAATCAAATTGACTAAACCCCTAAACAACATTTGTCTGATGTCCAGTCAACATCTACCGTACAGGCGTGAAATTGCATTCCGTCAGCCTGAGGCTTATTCATTTCACTTTTGGTGTGAAAGGGCCTTTACATTTTCCGAAAATATAACTTTTTTTGTTATTAAAAAACAAGCAACCCTAGCCCAGAAGTAACACAACACATTACTTTCCATAAAAAAGTAACAAAGTAACACAATTAATTACTTTTATAGGGAGTAATGCAATATTGTAACGTAAAAGTAACTTTCCTCAACACTGGCTATCAATGAACTACACCATGCTGCATGACTTCAACATCACCACCATTAATCTTCCAACAACTCTTTCAGTCATAATTTAAAAACGTTTTGTTTTAACCACAGACCTTATTTAAGGCATTTAACAAAAAACTCTGCCTTTATGAGCCCTGTGTTTTCTGTCATTCTTTGCGAAGTCTTGGTAGTGTTACACCGCATTTCTGAGCGCTCGCTTTTGTTTCCATCGTCATGGTTTATGGTCTTGATCTCTTGCCTGTTTCCCTGGATTTTCCTGTGTCTTGGATGCTGTCATTGTTTGTTTGCATTGTTTGCCTTGGTTTTGACCCTCTGCCTGTTACATGGGTTATGATTTTGGATTTCCCCAATAAAACTGCATTTGGATCTTCATCCAGTGTTTCAGAGACACATCCCTGCAGAACCAATCTTATTTCACATGCAAAGAGGGTATTTACATATTCACATAGGCACATAGGCAACAACAACAAAAAAGAGCCAAGTATGTTTATTTCTAAAAGTCAGAGAAGGAAGAAAATAGTTTTTCTTTTCGGTTTCTGGTGCGAAAAAAATGTTAAAAACCTAAACTAACCAAAACAAATGCATTTCAGTTGAACGTATTACAAAGCGGTAGCTCTTTGTATTCCCACACTAAAAGAATCATCTTAATATAAATTTGTGCAGCACACAGCAGATCCATTAAGATACTGTAATCCCTGGGTGTCTTTCGCTTCGTTATGTTGCTGCTAAACAACCCTTTCCTTGGTGGAGTGAGCCTTTGTATCAAAATTAATTTCAGGACAATGAAGCTTTTAATGCGCTCATAACAGAAATGGTTGGATGAAGATGAATGAGTGCAGCTCAGGGAACCGCAGGTTTATCTGCTTTAGAAAGAGAGCGAGCGAGCGAGGGAGAATGAGAGAGAGAGACGAGCGAAGCAGCATGCTAGCTGGTCTCTCAGGCCTTTGATTAATAGCCTTAGCTCGGCTCCGGGCCCTCCTCCCTGAGCTTGTGTAATAACTGCCCCGTGGCTGTGCTCTACTCAAGACATTTTGAGGAGAAATAGATGGCTGACTGTTCGTCTTCGAGACAAGCATCAGCCGGGGCAATTAAACAATACAAACATGCAGGTCTTCACAATTCGTTACACTGTTGGGTCTGACAGAACAAGAACTATGGGGAACAATCCACGAGCGCGATCTCGCAGCCCAACCAGTCATGTTTTGAATTACTGGTTAAGAGCGCACATCGATAAGAAACTGAATGATGGCATTGTCTCTCAGTGGTTTGGGATGCAGTTAACGGGCGATTAAATTGCAGTTTGCAGTATAAGATTGTTAGTGTCAGGCTGAACGCAAGTTATTTTGTCGAAACACACACGGAGCAGTATGCTACTGGGTATCTTAGGCCTTGGTCAGGTTAGAGCAAGGGAGTCAAAATCAGTTCTTGGAGGGCCACAGGCCTGCAGAGTTTAGCTTCAACCCTAATTAAACTTACCTGATCCAGCTGATCAAGCTCTTCGGGCTTATTTGAAAACTGCAAGTATGTTTGTTGGAGCAGGGTTGAAACTAAACTCTGCAGGGCCGTGGCCGACTAAATTAAGCAATCTCACTGGCTGCAGGATCATAAGAGGCCAATATGCTTGTCCAATTGCCTGTAAAGGACCTATCAGCCTGCGCCCTCTAGAGTTTCATGACTGAACTAGATATTTATTGTGGATAATAATTTTATAATGTTTTTAGCCTATAACACTAGGCCTATAAATGACACAATACACCACCAGAGATCTCTTCCATATGCTGTGGTAATTGTGCATTTGCCCTAACGTTCATTTAGCCCGGCTATACAGTGAAACCTCACTGGCCCAAAATCATTTTCCCATTTGCCAATGGCCATTGTTATGCCAAGACATGATACAGTTAAGTATAATATTATTTCAGCATATAAAAAGCACATATCAATGTTTTTTCAATCAAGACTTGTTCTGTTGCATCGAAAAGTCGCTGAGAGTTTAGCTGGATGAGTAATTTCACGCATATTCTCAACCACATTCACTCAACTTCACAGTTGGCATTTGAATTTACCTTACCTTGACTCCTTCATTCATAGTAGCCGACATGCTAAGTAATTTCTATTTGATTTCTCTGTGAAGGATCATTCCTCATGAATCCTCGGTTGAGAGTCTCCCTCCATGAACATCCAATACTCCGAGAGCTCCATCTGGCCGTAATTAAAGAAAGGCTGTTCCTAGACACCAATAACTCACAAGTAATTATACATCAATTAATAAATCCCCACAAGCTTATTAAACACTGTGTAATAATTAACTACCTGCACCTGACAATTTATTGACTATTTATTGTACAAAAGAATAATGAACAGAAACAGGATGTTGGTAATCGTCTTCCTTATTAAGAAATAGGGAGGGAAATATGTAAGAGAGAGTAAGTGATGAGGGGGAGAGAGATTTTCCTTTAATTACTAGCTTTTATGACCTGTAATCCTATTATTATGTACAGTCATTCGTAGAAGCAATGATAAGCTCATTATTCAAGCGCCAGTGCAATAGGAGACATGCACTTGGCACTCCATCATAAAACATGCAGTCTTAAAGAATCAGCGCAGAAACTCCCACAACAAATGCGTATGAGGGGTGACCGTATTCAGGCTAAGCGAATGTGTATGTCGTCAGTGGTTAGCGGGAGGAGACGATTTGGGCTGAATTGGATATTGATCCGTGTGTGTATTGAGCAGCATGTAATGAATGAAGACGACTGGGCCTGTACATGAGTTCGACATGGTGACCCTGAATGTTCAGAATGAAATAGCTGTGCTTTAGTTAGTGTCCTTACAAGCCCAAAGTTAGAATACCTTGGACGTTTTTTTTTTTTCTACATGCACCTCTATGTCCCATGGGTTGATTTTCACACATCTATTCACACAAATAGATTTAGCATTTCTTTTTGCGATATGAAAATCACCAACTGTTCTAAAATATTTTATTGTGCCTGCATTATTCATTTTTTTCTATTTGTTTCAAATGTCTTTGGTAGCTATTTATTGTTTTACTTGTCACAGACCAGTGTCGATAGGGGCCAAGCACCGATGGTGTGTATGCTCCAATTGTAATCATTAGAGTTCTTCTTTTTATTATTCTTCCGCTCTGGAAGTCTATGGCAGCCCATAGAAATGCTTGGGGGAAAGTTGCTCACCGACAGAGGACAGGCTGAACATTAACCACAGCAATTTTGAAGTGTCTAACTCAATCGCTGTAGCGCCACCAACTGTCCAAAGTTGCACTCACGTTTATGCTAATAATTTATGAAGCGTAAGGGCTTGAAACAAAAATCTTTTTTCCCTCTGATTCCTTGGCTCAATCCAGTTCTATGAATGTCATTTTATACCATGAAAACTTTTACAAAAAAGCTACTTTTTCAAGCTCGATTTTCTCAAGGATTGAACCAGATCATCTTTAGACCATGCAAACAAAAAGTTATGAAATTTAAGTTGATTCGTCAAACCATTCTTGAATAACGTGCAAACGAATTCGACAAAGAGCACTGCAAAACTGACGTGACGCTATATCTCTACAACGCTTTAGCATATTCTGACCAAACTTGGTGTGTGTTATGACAACCATGGCATGACGGTACCTGCAAAGTTTTGGAGCAGTGCCACCTTGTGGTCAGCAGAAATGAAAAATGAAAATTTTGAAAACTTCTGAATGGTTTGGCCAAAAATCAAACTGGTCTCTTTAGATCCGATGCAGCTTGCCAATTCAAGCGATACCATATCGGCCATTTTGAATTTGGTTGTAAAATTCCTTGGGTTATGCCAAGAACATAGATGCCAATTTTGCCATAGTTGGCCGAACTTCCTGTCTGCCATTTTGATTGTCTTTAAAAACATACTGTTTCGAACTCCTCGTAGACCATTGGTCCGATTTTCACTAAAATTGAAGCACATCATCTTTAGACCATGCCAGCAAAAAGTTATGGATTTCGTGTCAAAATACCTCATCAACAAAGTTGATGCTATGACGTCAAAATGACTCTGAGGCTGTATCGCTGCAATGTGTTTGTATACTGACAATCATAACAGTGCCACCTATTGGTCAAAAGTGATGAACCATTAAATCACATTACTAGTGATTGTTTTTATGATTTTCAGCCATTTTGCCTGAAATTCTTAATGTCTTTAATTGCTCGTTTTTGCAGTTGCTTTTATTAATATATTTTTTATTTCAAGCTTTAGTAATTTTGTAGTTTTTTCATGTGTATTCTTCTTTTTTAAAAATGTCTAGCCTATGTAGTTTTATTTTTTTATTTGTTATTTCAATCTCTTTTACTTTTAAAACAGGCCAAAAGCATCTACAGTTGAAGGAACATTCATCCAGTGATAAAAAATAAACTCATAAACTGATCAATATATATGCCAGTCTGTGAAAATAAAAGGAACTGAAGCTAATCAAAGGTCAAAACAACAAACAATCAACACCACTGAGTCTAATAGCGGTGTATAGCAAGCTAGTAATTTTGCCAGTTGTCAGGGATCTAATTCAGTGCATTGATTTGTCACAATTGATGGCATTTCTTTGTCACCAAATGTGTCACTCAGACATTAATATGATTAATGTGTGATAGTTAAGAGAACCGCCTGTAATCGTCTCACTGATTAATTTCTCGTCCTTCAGTCTATTGGGATTGAGACTGGAAAAACTATTGATCACCCGCTATCATCTGCGTTTATCTTGGTTAAGGCATCAATTCCACTAGCACTGATAGACTCAAACATTCAGTCAATCAATGCATCGTGTGAAGGTTATATGGATTTTACACAGGTACACAGGACAAAATGAGGTGAATTCACTAAAAATAGTATGCTTGCTGATAAAGTTTTGTTTTATTTGCACACACAATCTTAGCTGTTGTAACTCCCGATTCACTAAAGGAATTATGTAAATCAAGTAGGTGTATGCAGGCACCTGAATCGACTCTTTAAAATGCAGAAAGTGTGCTCGACGACACCGCCCATGACTGTTATGAATAAGGCATAATCTATAATAAAACCTCATTTGCATATAAAGGAAGCATGTTAGAGAAATGTAAAGAATGGAAATTACTTAATTTAAATATGCATGACGTAGCTCTATACCAGACAGGCAGCACCTGATTAAAGTGAACTGCAGGTGGTTGGTGAATAAAACAGGTTTTGTGCTTAAATATCACACTCAAAAGTGTTTAGTGAACCTACTGCAAAGTGAATTTATGGTGCAATAATTTAGTTGAGATAAGCTTCATGTTTGTTCATATTAGAAAGGATTGTTGGCTGATTGCATTCGCTTCAACACCAGATTTGATATCACAAATTTCATTGTTAGTGAATATTAGAGCCCATAAATCATATCTCTGACCCAGCGGACTAGCTCACATTCATTAATAAACATGCGGATGTTTCGATTTTATCATCTAATACCCGACACTCATGCTGAGGAGAGGTTATTCCTGTCTGACTTCTGATATGGATTCTTAGGAGACCAAGTGAGGTCTCACATGAAGTACAAACACAATTTCTTTCCTCATGGTTCTCTTGACACAGAATGTGAGTTGTTCATGGTACTTTATTAGCATGGTAAGAGGAAAAGGCAGGCTAACTAATCAACGAATCTCCTGATAGTGGATTTCATGCCAGTGATGAATTAGGTGCTGTCTGCCAGTCGTGAAATGTATTTTTAATTGCTCTTTGTAATTAAGGATTGCCAGTGGAAGACATATTACAGGTCTGGGTGTGTATTTGATAGTGTGTGTGTGTGTATGTGTGTGTGTGACCCACGCTCTGCACTTCAGAGGTTTTGTTTGGTTTTAGGCAGTTAATTGTGAGATTGTGCATGTTGCGAGAGAACAATTCTCGGCTGGACAACCGCTGGGAATTAGGAGCAGGAACAGTGAAGTGAGTCACACATTGTAATGAGTGCCCTCACACACAGACAAATTGAGTCTCCAAATGCAGAAATGCACCAAATTTTGGTATCAGTGCAGAGGGATGTAATCAAATTCTCAGATAGATAGATAGATAGATAGCTAGACAGATAGACAGATAGACAGACAGACAGACAGACAGACAGATAGATACATAGATAGTGTACAAATAAATATTTTTGCACAATATTGGGGAGAATTCAGCCTGGAAAGCAGCCTGGAGCCAAAATTCATGCCAGACCACCCTGTGCAGACCAGACCTGTGAATGATGAATGACATCATTAACACGCTCAGTGAAACTCTGCAGCTTCTCCAGTCTCCGGTTGGTACAGAAAAAGCTGATGAGCCAGTGAGACACAGATGAAGAAAGGTATGAAGCACACTAGAACCTAACTGACAGAAACAACACATGTAATAAAGGTGCATTAAACAAACAAAAAGGTTATGTTTATGTTTTGCTGTTTCTTATTCATGTATTGAACTGGTTCAAAAAATTATAATAATAAATTATATACACACTACATACCATTTAAAAGTTTGGAGTCAGTAAGTAGTTTTTTTTTTTAAGAAATTCATATTTTTATTCAGCAAGGAAGCATTAAATTGATCAAAAGTGACTGAAAGACATTTATAATGTTACAAAGGATTTCTATTATAAATAAACGCTGTTCTTTATATTCATCAAAGAATCCTGAAAAAAATGTTTCATTTTTTCAACATTGATAATAATAATAAATGTTTTTTGAGCAGGAAATCAGCATATTAGAATGATTTCTGGAGGATCACATACACTGAAGACTGGAGTAATGATGATGAAAATTCAGCTTCATAGGAATAATTTACATTTTAAAATGCGTTCAAAATGAAAACCCCTATTTTAAATTGTAATAATATTTTACACTATCACTGTCTTTTAAAAACATTAAAAATTCTAAAACTTTTGAACAGTATATTAGAATAGAATAGAATAGAATAACCTTATTGGCTGTTTATGTTAACAAAAGAAGAAAAAGGGCCAGCAAAACACACAGAATTATCTACTTGATTCAGAGTATCATTTGGCAAATCGATAAACATATACCGTTCATATTCAGTAAACTGAGCGAAAACTTGAAGTATGACTATTTGAGGTCACTTGCATTTATTTAAATGAAATCCCAATACTCCAGCAAATGTGGCTCATGCATTGGCTTCCCCAGCACGCAGGGCCTCTGACACTTCCCGGACGTGCCCTTGACATTTCGGCAGGTTATTAACCTTTTGGGATGTGAGCATGAGACACTGATTCAAAGAGAAGGGATGCAGGTGATGCGTTGGATCTGACGGATTCAGTTGTGGGATGTGTGCTTTATACGTAACGGCGATGACTGTAAAGAATGAAATAAGACTGATGTTAATAAAAATAGGAATCACAAGTAGATTTAGGGATTGGGGATTCCCTAAAAAAGTTGTAAGGAATTTGATTTTGGGATTTGGTACCAATTGGTTACAATTATGTTATGACACTGAAAAAAATGTATGGTAAAAAAACAGCAGCTGTGGTTGCCAGAACTTTACCGTAAAAATAAGGTAGCAATGTTTTAGGTGGGTTTTATGGGACAGTTGTCTATTTTACAGTTCAAAACCATATCATTTAAAGGTTTATATTGTAATAATTATGGTTCATAACTGTTTATTTTACACACTGTAAAAAAATCTGTTAAATTTACGGTAAAAAAAACATTTTTATTAACTGATATAATAATGTTAATTTACCAACCTATTGACATACTTATATCTGTTTTGTACCTTTGTGGTGATGAGAATCACAAGCAGCTTTTCCACAAGAATAGAATGACAATACTAATATATAGAAGGTGCACACAGTGTCATTCACACAAACACTAAACAACATCAAGGTAACATATGAAATTTTAAAAATGCAATAAACATTAATTTAACAACATTAGATGTAACATAAAACTCTAATGTACACAACTGATCTGAAAAAAAACTAAGTAAAACTATGAAGAGTATATAACAAGAGTATGAATGAGTTATTTTTGTAAAAATACATCAAATGTGAAGTGTCACGCAGGGCATTGCGGGAATGTAAATTTACTGTTTTTCACTGTAAATTATACAACGACGATATTTTTCAAGAAAAACTGTAAATTTAACAGTATTTTACCGTAAAATGACATTAAATGTACTGTTAGATCTATTACAATTATTCACCGAATATAGTACGGAAACTTTATGTAAACCAATTTAACTGTTTTTCACGGTAGCATTTTTACAGTCTTTTACCGTCAAAATAACGGTTATTTTTTACAGTGTAGACTGGATCATCACTTTTTGTTCAATGTAAAATCTGGGTCCTTAGGCAGAACTAGTTGAAAACCACTGCCCTAAAGTATAGGAATTTTCTTCTGAAGTTTAATTGTCAAACATTGACCTATTATGCCCAGGTCCTTGCATTACACAAAAAAATTTATGTTTTCCCTTACCCTTTACATCTTTAATATACTCACCTCAGTCTTGTGGCGCACCAGGGAGCAACAAAAGAGTTCCACCCTGAATATAGAATAAAGGGCGAGAGTAGAGAGGAGAAAAAGAAAAACTGAGATGGTGATAGAATGTTAGTTTCATTATTCATCTCACACTGGATTGGCCAGCTCATACTTTTTCCCAAAGGAAAGTGTATGAAATTTCAATTGGCATCATTCTGTGTGTTGAGTTTTAATGTCAATATCATAGACCGGCTTTCAGCGGCCTTGCAGCCACAAGAAACAGGAAACTTCAAAGGAGCAGCTCTGCGGAATCCCTCAGTCTTGAATTAAAAATGTTAACCTTGGAGACATGTTAAGTACAAGGAAGGTAATGTTGTAGAATTCAAATGAACAGCTCAGATGATGCTCAGAGATCAGGAGAGTGGGGGATTATTTGCAGTTTCTGTGTTTCTAAATTTGCTTTTAATACACTTTGTGTCAGAGTTTAAAAATATTTCACGTCATTACAGGCTAAAAATGCTCTTTTGGTGCAACACATCAAAATAGCTGAGAAGATGTTAGATGTTGAAATGCATTCGGAAGCACATGGAAAAAGTGCTGATAGAGGCGCACTCAAGTGCTGAAATATGGATGTGTGATTGAGAAGTGTTGAATGAGAGTCTTGAAACGACAGGTGATTGAGAGACAACACAGAAGTGGAGAAGTGGAATTAGAAAATTAGCCCTAACTGGGTGCATAAGAATTAGGGCTGTCAGTTTAACATGTTAATTTGATATGATTAATTATTTAAAATATAATGAGATATAAAATAATTAACACAAAATTAATTATGCCCCCTGAACCCAACATAAATTTTACCACCAAAATGCATTGCATATTTTTGAGAAAATTACATAGACCAATACTTGCTCAAAAAGCTCAACTAGTAGATCATGATGGGGTTGATTTCTAAGGAAAAGGCAAACTGGGAAAAATGTAAAACCTTGAGTGCCAAAAACATAAATGTAAAGTAAAATATAAATAATTAAAAAATAAAGTCTAGCTAAAAAAAACTTTGCCACAAAATACAAAGTTCTGCCATGAAACTCTAGAAGTCACAGGCTGATCCTTAAATCAACCTGCTTGCAATTACATCATTCTCCATAGGCCACAGCGGATTGGTTCCTGCTGTATCAGTAGGTGCTGCTCAACCTTCAAATACATGGTCAGAATTTGCCGTGGCACTTGCAACACAATTTCAGAAACTCCCCACCTTCCCCAGCTCCACCTGTATAAATATGAAAGCTCTAGCGTAAGTTCTGCCAGGAAGACTCAAATGTTACGTCACTACTAGTTTAGATCTAACCAATCATTATCCAACACTTGTAGTATATAAGATCGGTACTTACACACGTCTGAGTTCGCAGATACTGACGTCAAACTTAACCTCCATCCTCCCCACCACCACCAGGATGGTCCCTATCCATACCTCCCGGGGGTCGGCCACTCCCCTGCCTTCATCTTCAGGCAGGAAATGCAGAGTCCGCAACCCTCAGGATCTAAGCTACGGACGGGGCCTACGCCAAAGAACTTCATCTTATCATATTTGCTTGCTGATTGTTGATAAATCTCATTGTAAGTTATCTTACCTCCCGAGTCTTTCTGGTAGAACTGCTGTAATTATACTATTAAGGTTGAACCGCTGTACTCACTTGAACTATTTTGAATGTTTTAGTACCTCTCTGGGCATCTGAAAATATTAATTATCCTTGCTGTTAATAGAGGACTCACTGAGCCATCAGATTTCATCAAAAATATCTTCATTTGTGTTCTGAAGATGAACAAAGGTCTTACGGGTGGAGAACGACACAAGGGTGAGTAATCATTTTTGGGTGAACTAACCCTTTAACTGCTGCACTCGCATCTCATGTCCTTTGCAGTGTCTCACGCATGACACGGTCGAGTCGGACACATTTGAGTCAAACAGAGAACACAAAACTGATGGTGGAGAACAGTGACTGGATCTAAAACCTTCAGATGACACACAGCTCATATCTCTCTTGCTGTAAGTTACCAATGTTAGGAGCCACACACGAAAACCCTCAGCAGAGCGTCTCTCTCGTACTGTATGCGTGACAGACAACTAGTTGTCCAGTGCGCTTCCGTTCACAAAGCACGGTTTTTCCGAGAAATGCGGTTGTGAGTCCTGAAAATTTATTGATGTGAGTTAGGTTATGTGGTTGTCACTCCCGTAAATAACCATACTGTGTGTGAACGTAACTGTATTAAGGACTCAAATACAGGACTGACAACAGTGTTCTGCTGCTGTGTGAACGTGGCCTAAGTGTTAGTTGTAAAGTTACCTATAGGTAGTAGAATGTCTAAAGTGGACCTTCGGAATAAATTGTAATTGACGGTCCTAGTAAGAATCAATGCTTAACCCCTTACTGACCTGAAAATAAATGGCTGGTCCTATAGCTCCCTGCGGTGTATCTTGCCCCAGGAATATAGGCACATAATGGTTGGCAGATGCTGTTGGGTGAGGGTGCCAAGGCTCTGCATCCAGACACAGCCAGAGGTCCTGCTTCAGTGCATAGAACACCTACAGCCCTGTGCAGGCCTGGGGCACAGCCAAGCACATGGCAGAACAGAGCAGCCATGCTACATAAAGTATTACCGTACAGCACTACATGCACACACTACTTTGTTCTCCTCTGTGTCTTGTTTCGGTTAAAATGATTTGTAGGTCATGTGGAGCACGGACAGAACTGTTGAGGCCCTATTACAGGCTCTGGTAATAAGATTTGCAGCTTTGTTGGCTTGTTAGAGCATTTTTTTTTTCGGTTTTGAAATGGTAGAGAACGAAAACAGCCTGATTAGCTATAACATGGATTATTTATCCTGCAGTGTTTTTTGATTTAGAAACCTAGGCTTAATTGACTGCCGGTCCCAGATGTTTGGGTTCAGTCCTTGGACTTAAAGACCTCATGCGAAGATCTCAACTTGGAGCTGATTTGCACAGCAAACGAAACATAATTAAAGTAATCGGTTGATTACATTGAGTTGATGCAGTAACTGTAATTGGATTTTTTCATCCATCTTAAGATATTACTTTGTAGCTAAAGACAGTAAGAAATGTCTGAACACAGAGTTTAGAGGAAGAGTTTGGTAGCTGCACCGTCTGTAGCATTAGAAATTATGTTTAAATATGGATCCTTGTAGTTGCAGTACCACCAGTGGCCTGTGAGTGGTTTGAAGATTAGCTTTTCAAAAATGCATTATGTAAAGGACATAAGGACAAAATATTTTAATTTATTTTACTTTTCACTTCTGCTCTACCTTTAGGTAAAACAACCAAGCTTCTTTTTTTCCACTTTTCCATTTCCATGGATGGTGGTTTGTACTGTCAGGCTCAAAAGAAACATCATAAAAGTATACATATACAAGTATGCATAAAAGTATTACATACATCTAATGCACTACATTCTTACAGTGTAGTGTAAGTTTTCTAAAACCATAAAATAGCTTTGTCAGTGGAACAAAATTTAAACTGTTAAAGCTGCAATATGTCGATTTTTCGCCGCTAGAGGTCGCCTACTCAAAACAAAGGCGTAGCTTGAGTTTGAGCATGGAATTTTTTGGAGATGTCGTCTTCAATGGAGATGTCGACTGTTGTGTGAAGCAGCTCAGGGGCTAGTGATGTTGGAGCTGAACGAGGCCGCTGGAGCGATTGCTAATGAGAGACGAACACGACACACGCCTCAAGAGCAGTGGGACTTTTATTATGCCGCATTCACTGCTTCCGCTTTTTCCAGTAATGAGTATGAGGTATCCCAGCCCTGTTTATCATATTAGATACATTTGACTGTTTGATATTATAACGTTACTCTGTGCGTTCGCACGCCAGCTTCTGTGAGACACTTGTTGCACACTGCAGTAAGATAGATCTATTAGATCTATAGATAGATTATATTAGAATATCATATTAATAAATTGCATAAATGACATGCAATTAATTTTAAAACGTAAAATAACATTAAAAAAAACATAAATAACCAAACCGTTGTTCCCTTATCTAAAACATGTAATATATTAAAGCGTCTTTGGTGCTTCCATGGTTTCTACAAAATAAAACCAGAAACCCAGGGTATGATGCCATTGATAGGTGACTCACACAGATGTCCCATATCCTTGATTTACAAATAGTTGGAAACATTTGGGATATTGTTAGTACTCAGCTGAACAAAATATAAAAAACTGGCCTAGTGGTTTTTGGATATTTTACTGCAAAAATCTTACATATTGTACCTTTAACTGTCATTGATACAAAGTCTTTGACTAGTAGAGGAAACCATATTTTGAGTAATTTAAGGCCACCTGAAGCCTTTGTGAGTATAATAGGGGTTTTTGAGTCGCCAACACAGAAAAGTCACGTAAGGACTGCAACAGCTGTTGAGTAAACGCCGGGGGGAGCAGCAAACTGACTCACTGCCACAGAGGGTACTATCTGTCAGCTTTCATCTTTGTTGCATGAGTTCGTTCCTCTGCCCACCTCTTACTGCGCACTCAGCAAGAAAGTGATGGAAGTGGCATTTATTGGCAAGTTTTGTTTCATTTCATTCCCCCAAAACCTCGGGGTGCGAATTTTTAGCAGTTTTTCGGAGCAAAATTGCAGTGCCGAATTGTGTTCAGAATATATTTTGTGAGTATATTCATGTTACAGTACACTTTAAACCTGAATAATTTGACAAAACTAAAAAATTTGAAGTTACAATTTTTTAAATTTAAGAGAAATTTTTTAAGTTTAAGCAAGCAGATCTGGCAGATTTTTATTTTATACTCATATTATGATTGTTCTTAACTTGAAATGTTTGAGTACACTAATTTATTTATTTAACTTAAAATGATCATGTTACCTCAATATAAACATTTTTATCGTGTAAACGTATCTAGCTATAACAAACTAATTCAGAAAACGTTACCTTGCTAATTTGCTAACATGTTAACAATGGCATGGTATAGCATATGCTGAATGAGTACAGCAACATAACGCATTTGACATACTTGCTCTCAAACTGAGCCACATGTCACAATGATGGTGACTCTCATAAAACCCCCAGAACTTTTCTAAATTAGCATAACAAAACGTTAATCACTACTAAATCTCTCAATTAACACTAAACTTGTGGCAAAAAACAAACAAACAAGCAAACAAAACAAAACTCTTCAAAACAATAACAAAGGTGTAGATTGATGACGCAATGAATATGGAATCATGAAACTTGTCGTCATGCCGATGGATCTAATAATATTTATGGGGAAATAATGTTTATGGATGAGTGAACGCATGTTTGTGAATGCAGGGCGTGGCCGAGATTCGTGGACGCGATTGCTAATGAGAGACAGGTATCAGTGGCACGCGAGAGTCCTGGAGGATATAAAGGAATGAGGACATTTCATTCTACTGAACTACTCATAAGTGCTGAAATACTACTCATACAGTCAGTTTATTTGATGAATTAAAACTATGAGGTAAATCGGTGCTGTTTCACTTGGTCTAACGTTACACTATCATACTAAACTGCATTTGAGTGTGTTGAAAGTTGTAATGTTTAGTATTAGTTTGTTGTCTGTATGAGGCTTAACAGTAAGCTAGCTCAACATTAGATTATCATACTGATGATATTCTAACACTTTGTCGTGTTGAGCTGTATAACATTGATTAGTCTTATGTAGCCTACATTTGCTTACCTTGTCTAATAACACGCACGAGCGCCGTCTCTGTCAAATCGAAGTTTGTCGCAAAGCTCTCGCCATCTCAGGAACGCCCCTCCGATATTGATCCTCATTTTATTTGTCCTTTTGTCCCAAAGTTTGCTTGCCATGGTCCATAATGTTTGAACAAAACAACAGCAGCGTGCTGCTAGACGTTATGCAGCTGTCCATGTCTGTTGCCATGGTTACTATGCAGTACAAGCGGAAACCAGGGATAACGCAGATATTACACCATTGACAGACACTAAGTGACAAGGGAGGGACGGGCACTATTTCAAATTGTGAATTTCTCTGAATTTACAAATTCGTGGAAACATTTAGGATAATGTAAGTACACAGCTGAACGAAATACACAACACTGTGCAAGTGGATGTTGGATATTTTAATGTAAAAAATATTACATATTGTACCTTTAACTGAACTAATGTGTTTAATTTAAGTTTGTCCAATTCAAACCAATTAATTATTTTGAGCATTAGGATGTACAGTGAACTTATTTTGCACAACTCCTTTTGTGAATTGGGCATTAAAACAATGCACACACCGCTATAATTTAATCTTAGTTAAATCCCTCTTCATTCAACCATGTCATTTTAATTTTTTTTGTTTGTTTGTTTTAGCTTTTGGTGGTGAGTTACACAAAAAATATGCAGTATTGATTATATAATAATATTGGCTACCATAGCAACAGGTTAACATGTTATCCACGTAATGAGATTAAATGTCAAATCTGGTGGAGAAAGATCATTTGCTCTACCAAGGAACATAAAAATCTAAATGTCAGGATGAAAAAAAAAAACAGCATGTGAAATTAGATTTTACATTTTCTGTAGAAATTTTTCTGTGCTTGTCGATACAAAACAAAGTGTAGGTGGTAACATAAATATGCAAAAAAAAAAAACACAGACTTCAACAAAATCCATTAAAAATATTTTGTTGGTTCTCTCTTGTTTTTGCATAATAATTTATAATTCATAATAGTTCATAATTTCTTTGTATGACAGCCTGGCCAAAAATAATCTCCACCCAATTTGGCATGTTTCATTGCGTTATCACGTTATAAGCAAAACATGGTAATATGATTTCAAAATCTTTAACAAATATGTATATATATATATATATATATATATATATATATATATATATATACACATATATATATATAATCTCATAATTTGGCAGCAGGTATATTAGGCTGCTGTCACTTTAAGACATGACACAATGATCCATGTTACACATTTTTTTTCTTTCTTCACTGCACTGTTTACATTTACAAAAATATAACTGACTGACATTATTTTGTGTGTATTTGACTGTTTAAGCACAATAAGCAGCAAAAAATCACTTAATTTAATACTGAGAGACAGGTTTATGTGCACTCTTTTGGTTTGAGCATAAAATGTGCAGCAATTATGCACAATATGTGCAATCCCACATTGAAATTAAAGCCCAGTAACACCATCAATATTCATCCGGAGCAAATGAAACAAGTGAGTGAGGGGAGGCGGGTTTGTGTGTCGACTCACTGTCGTTGAGATGAGAGAGAGAGAAAGAGCAGCTGGTATCATATATCTATTCTGCGAAAAATGAGTATTGGAAGCGTTTCAGATATTTCAGTATCGATACGTATAGAAAAATTGACATTTTTGACAACACTACATTGCGCTTAGTTTTTTTTCTTTTTCAGATGCCTTTTAAATGACTACAATTGAAAAATGTATATAATAAATAAATATCAGCCCGCCAAAGTGGCTAATAGGAGTGACTGTGTTGCATACCACTGCTGAAATCCACACGCATTTTAGGAGGGTTTAATTTCAAGCCCTGAATATATTGACTGCCTAATTCAAGTGTCTAATTTGCAAAAAGAAACACCTTTTTTGTGGCCAAATCAATAGCAGAGGTCTTTCATTCGGTCACTCAAAACGCAATTGATTGTGACATCATTGAAAATGTCTTTAATCTACAATCGTTGAGTGTTTGAGATGATATGTTGAAGTGAGCGGCTCAGGGAAAAGGCTTGGTGTTGACTACGGCTCCTGGTGCTCATAACCAAAACATGATGACTAGAATCTTATTATCAGTTAATCATCTTTCTACCAACAGCTCTGATTTCTCTAGTGGGTTTGCACAATTGACCAAGAATTTTTAATTGAAGTTGATTATACAGGCTTCAGTTTTTGCAGCGACCGTCCCTTTGAATGCTAAACTATGGCTGGATGACAATAAAATGACCTCTCCAAGAGCTCACCTGTGCAAGGTGACGTGCAGCAGTCATCAGTATTCAAGAGGGGATCTCGCTTAGACACCATTAGCATCATCATGGATCTTCACTCTAATGAGGCTCCAGGTTTTCATGTCTTAATTGGATTGCTTCAACAGTCCCCTATTGATGCTAGTCCTGCACAGTTTATCATGGTAAGTAATGAGCGGATAATTCTCTGGCCATATCTAATCTTTGGCCTCATCGATTAATTAGGTGAAAAGTGCTTTTTCATCCTTGACCCCAACTGGGCAGAGGAACAACCCCACCAAAATACACTGTTTCCTCATTTTAAATAGGCCTACATTAGTTAGCTATATATCGAAGATGGCGTAACATGTTACAAATAGCATTCATTAAAAGTTTTTTTTGAATTACTTTCCTATATACTGTTTAGCAGTTAAAATGTCTAAAATGCAAGATAAATTTACTTGATAAGTATAAGCATTCCAACTCAACCGCTTCGAGCGGGATTCGAACCAGGGACTCTGGCGTAAGAGGCAGGCACTCTAACAAGGATGCTAAAGGCTATAGATGCTAGCATATCTCTTGAGGTCAGGGTTTTGAGTATAACCAAGTTGAGTGAAAGTAACAAGCTATTGTGATAAAGATTGTTTTAAGAATTTAAGCCAGAAAAATAAAACAAAAATACTTGATTCCACACAGGCCTGCAAATATTGCTAATGCTACAATTTCACTAACATATCACAAGGGGGTTAAAAACTAAACTAAAGGTTAAACAAATACATTGCCAGCTGAGAAGTCTACAGTACACATTTTTAGATCTTCTTGTTCAACTAGCCACATCAGAAAATATTACTTGCCGAACAGCTTCACTAGCTAAGTTTTTCTAGCTAACAGCATTGCTGCTAGTCCTCTCTATACCAGCACTAACATTCATGCTGGCCTTTCAGCAGGGTACAGAGTAAATCTGGGGTGTATGTATGTGACAATTTACTCCCAAAGCAACAAATTACTGCAAATAATCAGGAGAATAGAGCAATGCAAGGATACAGTGTTTTACAGCGGAAGAGGAGATGATTGGCTTTTCGAAGGCCAAATAAGTGCAGCTGGGGCTCTTTCAGTTGTCTCTCTGATATCTCAGGCCCTGAAGGAAATTGATACTTACACTTGGAAACTAAACTGTCAAATATAATTCATCTATGGTCATTTGTTTTATTATCTCTAAAAAGGACATCGCTAAGTAAGAGAAGTCAGCCCAAACAGGAAGAGCAGCTGTGGAGAAGACAAGCTCGGAGAGGAGAGGGCTGGAATACTTATTATCTGCACAGAGAGAGAGAGAGAGAGAGAGAGAGAGAGAGAGAGAGAGAGAAAGAGAGGGAGAGAGAGAGAGAGAGAGAGAGAGAGAGAGAAGGAAAGAAAAAGAACAATTTTATAAGGAAACCTGGTATTAAAAAAAAGAGCTTCCATCTTCATTTATAAACCAAGCAACACTCTATTCCAATGATCCTCAGTGAACCCCAAAGGCATGGACTGCTCATCCTATTTACCTAAACCCATATATCTCAATAACAAATGCTTTGTATGTTTAAAAGGACATCCATTTTACCGGTAAGACTAACATATGATGTTACAAACATTTGATTATTGGACTTCTGAAACTACATTACAATTCTAAGTAAACAATAAAAGCCATTTCCCAAAGCCACAGTTTTAAGTATAGAACATGATAGATTTAAAGGAATAGTTCATTCACAAATGAAAACGATCCCAGAATTTACGCAACCTCAAGCCATCCTGGGTGTACATGACTTTCTTCTTCATGCCAAATACAATCAGAGTTATAGTACACAATACCCTGGCTCTTCCCAGTTTTATAATGGCATTGAATAGTGCTCTTGGCACTGAAAAAAAAGAGGTTTTGAAGCTCCAAAAAGCTACTACTAATCCATACAACTCCAGTGGGTTAATAAATGCATTCTGAAGTGAAGCGATGGGATTGGCCGTATGCGCGTTCACAAGAGAGTCAGAGGGGTGACCACTGACCCGATGAATGAGGTCGGCGTAGCGTAAGATTAGGTGAGAATTGACAACCATATTCTCAAAACTATTATTTTCAACATCTTCAAAATGAATTTTTTGATCACTGACAGCTTCTTCAGCATTTCCACCATCAAGTTACAGTGACACTAATATTTGATTGCGTTCAGTACGCTCAGCAGCCAGTAGAGATGGTAGTGAATGACGTCCCGGGTAACTAAAGATGCGTTTAAGGGTAAAATGATGATGATTATTGCAAAATCCATTTGCAGATAAAGTGGGATTCTGGTAATTATTAATAGCCAATCATCAATCACATGATTTTTATATGCACATAAAAAAAATTTGTGCTGTGAATTTGTATTCGTCGCATGCACGTCTCAGTTTTACATTTTTAGTGATAAGCAGTGTGTGCTTCACATTAAAAGTGTAGAGCAGCTGGTATTAAATTCCTACTGTAGGAATGGGTCTCTCTTTGTTCTTGCCAACCACGATGCATAAGCACAGCTCCCTTCTGAGCCGCTGAGGAGCTGTTCTGAGAGACAAAGGCCCCGGGCAGTGTATGACACTTCACTGCATCTCATTAACAAGGACTTGGGAATGCAGAAAGAAAAGTTCTCAGTCATGCAGCAAGAACAACAGCACCATCTCATCCACTTAAAGGTGCGGAACATTTTCTTACTTCATCAGAAACTGAGAAATGACGTCAGTGTCGGCCACACAACAGATGCACAATGTGAATTATCCAGTGACTCACCACGGAAAAAAGGGTCTGAATTCAGGCAAGATCCATAAATCTTTTAAATTAATTGGTGATTACTTGATGTCTTGAGGCAAAAATGATATAATAAGCTTGAAATATCTAACATTGGTATACTTTAATCAACGGAAGACCATCCTGCCAAAAAAACTACTTTGACCAACATGAATGTTCAAGAATGGTACTGATGAAGGTTAAGCTGTAGGGGCTTTTTGATGGAGCTGTTTGACCAAAGATGTCTTGCTGGTTCAGCTAGTTAAGAACCTTGGTGGCCATGGCAGTACACCAGCAGCCAAAACACAACATATGCTGGTCTTTCTAGACCTGCCACCACTACCTCACAGTGAGAGGCTTTCTTTGGTGAAATAAACATTAAGACCAATTCACACTGCATCAATAGACACTGACCAACGGCGACAGTCACTCGATTACAGCACGTCACTTCTTAGACATTCCAAGACCCAATAAATGCCAACTTAACTTGTTCAATCGGCAAAAACAAACGCCAACCAATGTCAACAGACGCCGACAGGGGTAACTCTGATCCAACATATGAGAATAAAAGCCTAATTCAATCTGTTCATCATACAAAGCGATTGTGTGTCTTCAGAAAATTTAGACTAAACAACTCAATCTATATGGATTAATTTTACGGTCTCTTTCTGAACTTTTTGAGTCAAAGTTGTAGTTACTGTCAATGGAGGGACAGAAATCTCTCAGATTTCCTTAAAAATATCTTCATTTGTGTTCCGAAGATAAACGAAATGGGTTTGAAACGACACGAGGGTGGGAAAATGATGGCAGAATTTTCATTTCCGGGTGAACTATCCCTTTAAAGACACATGATTTTAAAGAACTATCTGAAAACCAATGTGCTAAGAGTCTACAATCCTATTTAAAAAGTCTCCAAGATTATTCCTTCCTATAAAAATAGTATTGTTAATATCTTTTGAACAGAATTCCCACACTTCCCCATGAGAACTCGATTACAATCTTTCAGTATCAGGTGCTGCCCTTTTCTTTCTTCTCTATACGGCCATGCTTTTGAATGACAGACTTCATTAACAGCGTTTGGAGCTTCTTGGGACCTCATATGTTGAAGCGCTCTTTTGGCACTGTGTGCTTTTCCCCAGTTGGTCCCCTATGGTTTATCTAATCACGCAGATGCAGACAGACTGGTGGGGGTGATGCCCCCTATGCCACTCTCGCTGCGGGCAAGGTCGGGCAGGAGGAGGTGCTGCCAGGCAGCCAACAATTTCCCCAAGACTTTAATCTTGGCGCTGATTCAATTGCCTGTCCTGCATGTTGTTTTTTCCCATTAACAGGTTTATTTGGATGTTCATTTTATGTAGGCTTTGTAAAATGAATGTGGACATTATTATTCATCATTATCTAACATTATTTGCCTATTGAGTGCTGAAATTACTCTCCAACAACTCTTTTTTCAATTTCAACTTGGGGATTTGGTTTTAACTTGAGTGAATCCCCATTCCTAACACCAATTGTTTTGTCATCACATAAAAAGTAGCCCCAGGAAACGTTACTTTGGGAATTGTCAGCCAATTTACATTTAATTTGATTGGAATCTTAATCAATAGAACAACCAATATAGTTTCCCCCTCTAACACAGCAGTACACCAGTCTTAAAGCAAGACATAAATCTGTGTAGTAGTGCTGGGGATTTCTTTTGTGAGTTACATCATTACAAAAAATAGGTGGCACCGACTGCCTTTCATTCAATTATTTAAATGATTCTTTCAACCAATTTGTTCAAAACATTTATAAATTCAGTAATGTTGCTGCATCTGAAATCGCATACTTCCCTACTATATAGTAACTAAAAAAACTAAATATAACAAAAGTAGTATGTCCGAATTCATAGTACTCATTAAAGAGTTGGCAAAAAGTTACCGGATGACCTAATACTTCCAGCAAGATTCTGAAGTGTGCATATGGACACTTTACTATCCCATGAGGCCAGGGGAGAGGATTTGTGAATGGCAGTGAAGCAACATAACGCTGGTAAGTCACATGATAATGACATCATGGTGACCGTAGTACGTTCAGATTACATGCATACATACTTTTTTGAGGTCATGAAGTAATTACTTATTCAAAATAATTACCTACACAAGAGAGCATGGATTTCGGATGCAGCCTGTGTCTTTATGGGTGAATCATTCACGCAACCAATTTGCTCAAAAAAATTGATTTAAGAATGAAACGCTTTGTGTTGCTTGAAGACAGCACATAATTCTTCATAGAAATGTTTAGTTTGACTTAGTAAAAATAGATAATTGGCAATATTTTAGTCTAAGTTACTCAACTGTTTATTTATTGAGCAGTTGTTTAAAAGCAATATCACGCTTGCAATTATGTTTTTTTTACCAAATTTTTGATTATCTGCAGCAACAATAGCATCACTCTTCCTCTGTGATATTGCTTAATGGTAATATAAATATTTTTAATTACTAAAACCACATTTTTCTCCTAACCTAACTAATGCACAAACAGGCAATGCAGTCAGACAATGCACCACAAACCTTCGGAAGCCATGTAAAAACTGAAGTTATTAGCTAAAAATCGCATTCGATACATCACAAGATACATTTAAAGTTTCTGTGCTGCAGTCAGTCACAAAACACACTAGTAGCATCAGACAACACTGATGTCAAACCAGCCCGACACAAGCTCAACCAATAGCATGAGTTTGGGGCGGGACTACAAGTGTGTCCAACCAATGGCGGATAGGCGTAGCGCAAACAATCATTATTTCTGATCAATTACACACCCATCAGCTTTAAGTAACAAACAGAATTCAATCGCTAGAGGGATGCTTCTTTATGTGTGTGTGTTGGCTTTGGGATGTTCACAGCTCTTTATCCTGGTCCCAACTCTCTTTCTCTAATTTGTCACAGGCCGAAATCAAAGTGCTGGGGGCTTTTACAGTCTGCGCTGTCTTTCATCTGACAATTGGCAGTGTCGAGAGGTGGGCACGTGTGAACAAACATGCAAAGCCTCCAAATGAGTGATCCTGCTGTTTTCCCTCATCTGCTGCCCCAGCCACCACCACAGCTCTCATTCCCTTAACGCTCCTTGCTGCTCACCTCTCCCTATTTCTCACTTTTTCTCTCGTGTTTTACTTATCACACCTATTCTAGGCTTTCTGTTTCCTGGCAGAATGTTAAGAGATGATGTTAATTGCTAAATGGTAAGCGACTGAAATTGTGGAAGCACCCCTTTAGTTACTGTTGCTTTGTCCGACAAGCCATACGCTCTCACGCCACACATCATGTTCTCACGGAGTGAAAAATACATCCAGGAGTAAAGCACAGAGTGACAACGTGTCGGCAGACGTACGAAACAGTTTCATATTTAATATATCGTAATTTTTAAAAAAAGTTCAAACAATAAATAGCGTATAGTGTCTCTTTAATGTGTCGTGACAGATCGCTGTAGCTCCTTCAAGCGGCTCGTGAACCGATCGTCTCTTCATACTAGTTCATTTATAGCATCAAATAAACATTAATGAACATCAGAAGGAATGTTGTTTCAAGCGTGGAAAAAAGTGAGTACACACAATTTTTCAAGTTCAAGTTAATCTACTAACTCACTTGACTGCTTTGTCAGACAAAATGGCGGATTCGGGGTTATGATTGGTTAGATCGCCTGTCAATCAAACTGTTTGTGAAGGGTCAATTGAGAATGAGATATAACTGAGAAATAGTAATATTGTAAGCCTAAATTTTTGTCATATCGCACATCATGGTGACATTACTTTCACTTACAGCCGTAGATGAACAGTTCTCCTTGCACAATTTCTGACTGTATTCATCAACACATTATATTGTTTAATGTGACCACTTATTTGTCTTTATTCCAAAAAATGAGTATTGATCAATGTGTTTTTGGTGAGAGGGCTTTTGGGTAATCAGCTGTTTTGATGCTCTCTTGGATAATTGTCACATGGCAGTGCCTCAAAGGAAAATTAAACTTCTTTCATCATTCACTCACCCTCATGTCGCTTCAAACCTGATGATTTACTTTCTTCTGTGGAACACAAAAGGAGATGCTTTGCATGCTCTCTTTCATACTATGAACAAATAGTTACCAGAGGCTGCCAAGCTCTAAAAAGGAAAGAGAAACATGATAAAAGTGTATAAAACTCTTCCTTTAAAAAAAGCATTTTGTCATTACTCATAAACTTTCTTAGCACATAAACATTTTTTGACTGTAATAACACTATTCTAATGTGATTTATTATTAAACGTAGACTTTGGCTTGTCGATAAATCATCATATTTTGATACTCAGCTCATAGGAAGGTAATAAAACATTGGAGGTTTTACATCCAGAGTCATTCTTTTATGATTTTTAAACGGATATGCTGTGGGCCTGCGCATTGTAAAGTGGTTCACCTTTTTAATGAAGACATGAAACTTTACCTTCAAGTTTGCAGGTGGTTCAAGACTACTTTAAAATCAAATCTGCGCACTCAGGGCATAAAAAGAGACATTTGATGGTGAAAGTGCGAAAGAAATCGAGCTAGACACAGAGAGAGAAACAGCGTAGGGCTCCTCTAATAAGTTTCGTGATACTCCCATGTGCTTTTTTCTTTTGATGTTGCACCAGGGCAAGATTTCGAAGGAGTTAAGCATAATCCAGGAGACTACGGGAGATGTACTCACAGACAGGGTGGAGCTCCACGTTTGACAACTTTCTTTAACGGGTAGCAGGAGAAACCTTTCGATGAGACTTATGCAAGACTGTGGAACATAATGACATGGGGGCATATTCACAGTATATTAAAAAATTGATATATACACATGATGCTTTAGCTTATATTCACTGTAAGTAAACTGTTTGGTTAAGTTATTCATTGTGATCGGTTCAGCCAATACCTGACATAACCTATGTCACGACTCAATGGTACAGTTAAGCAATAAGGTCAAAATGTTAAGGGCAAAGATTCCATTCATGTATTATTTTATCAGGCAAATTCTTTAGTTGCCATCCATCCCAAGATATAGTCCATGAATTTCACTACAAAAATAATGTTCAATATATTGCCTATGTTTGCCTTGTCTATATATAATTATATACATAGAGTATAAACACATTTTATAAATGTATAAACATACGCGACTGAGATAAAGGTAGATATTCACCCTGCATCCTCTGTCTAAGACCAGAACTGACCAGTTTGTGTCTGTGAGAACACAATCGGCCGATGTGAATTCTCTGTGCGTTATCGAGTCCCTAATGAACGAGTAATTGAGAGTACCCAGAATGATCAAATATCTAAATGAACACATAACCAACAGTTATCATGATTAATTCCTAATTAGAAACACAATCTAAAAGTAATAAGCATTTGGAATTGGAGTCAGAGCGCGCAGCTAAAGTAAAATTGAAACTAAATTCTAAAAATTAGTGAACTTCACTCTGGCGCTGAAAACAAATACACACATTATACCTTCGCCCCAAGCCGTCGGAATCCGTTTTTTTGGGCCCTACATTTTTTCTTGTTCGAGAAGCCATATATACATCACAATAGGGAAGATTTCAACTTCCGTTTCATGCCGATTTGAACACTTTAAATGAGATTTTTAAAGAAAGATGACGACAATTAAAAGCGGTTTGTGTTCATTCATTCATCTAGTCACAAACCTATTAATATCTCCAACATTAGCCTTCTAACTGTCAGGGTTAGTGTCGTTTTCACTGACTCTTAGTTTGTATTTCTTCGATTAATTTTCCTGCGTTCCTTCACTGATCAGTTGCTGCAGAGACTGGTTGTGTCGTGTATTTAATCCCTCAGTTCCTTCACGCCTTTGTTCAGTGTTGTCTTTATGTATTGTAAGGCTGTTGGGTTGCTGTATGGGTTTACTCTGTTGTGGATTATCTTTATTTGTTTTATCCATGTAAAAGCAGTAAAAATACATTGATACGTATTTCTGTATTCATGTGTGTAACGGAGTTCTTAAGTACGGGAAGAAAGAGGCGGGAACCGGCGAACGTTCAACATAATTTTAATCAAACAAATAAACAAACAATAAAACGAAAGTAAAATGGCGGCAGTTCCTCACGGAGACTGCCGCCCACGCAAACATAATAAAAACACAACATAAAATCCAGACCTGGTCCTCTCTCGTCCTTCACTGCCGTCGCTCCTCTTTTATGCTTCCGGAGCTCCTCCGTGAGAGATACGAGACCGGTGCGCCGAGCAGCTGACGCTCATTATCACTTGCATCACCGGCCTCGCGCCGTTCCCTCACGGCTCTCACCCGCCCTGCTCGTCACAATGTGATCTTGTTTACTTCCACAACGCGGTCCAAAACAAACAATTTCATATCTATACTTCAGATTGTGGAGCATCAGTGTTACATAGACAACATATCTGTACATGCATCGAGGGTAAACAAGAACAGGCTGGTTAGGAAAGGAAGCTTCAAATGCGACTTTCAGAAGAGGAACGATGGCAATTAATTTCTCACTGTCTGTTCACATAATCCATACTTCTGCCAAGTGGCATGAGAATGGATTTCTCTGCCCCTATAAATTTTCCAGATTCCCTACTTCAAGTCTTCCAATAATCTAGGATTACACCTGCAAGATAAAGTAAAAAAGGCGATCCATCTTCTTTAAGGGGTTTAATCTTTTATGGAATAGACTGGATTATTTCCTCGGGTAAGGTTTTATGACCGGGCTTAATTCCCAGAGAATTTTCTGCACCGTTCTTAGATGCCCCCCCAACACACCGTAACCCCCTCCCACTCACCGCTTCCATTGCACCTGGGATGTATGATTAATGGCCACCACTTGACCCGTTATGGCAACACTCTGCCAAAAAGCTAAGATTAAGTGGCAATGTCGGACCTGACGGGCCCCTGCTGCTAATTTTACGTGATGTATGGAGGTAATACTGCTGTAGCATCTAGACCGGGGAAACAGGAATCCCGGCCACCCTGTTTGACCGTTATGCACTTCCTGACTGTATGAAAAGTTTCCAGGTACTCAGATTTTCTGGTCATGCCACACGTGTGTGCATACGTGTGCCTGAAGTTGCATAAAATCTCCATATCTGTGCAGTTTAAAAGGATTCAGCTGTCAGTACTGAGGCTGCAAGTTCTTTTTTCCCCCTAAGGCAACAGAAAAATATACGGGTGTTTCTTGAAGTATAGGTGCTTTTGCGGTTGATTTTTCATTAAAACTAACAAATTTCAATGGTTATATGAAGGTCACGGCTGCCTACTAAGCCTTTTCTTTTGCAACTAGATTGTATTATTTTATCCTTGTCCTGGACTTTCATTCTTAAAATATGAAAATCTATTCTAAAAATATGAATTATTAAATTTGAAACTATTTAAATTGTCACAATTTAGGGTGTTACAGGTAGACAGACAGACGAAGACTAAGAATAAAATTACAAAATTCAAAGTTTCATCCAAACAGGCAATATAAACCACACAAGGGCAGGGAAACACACATAATGTGAACGCGACCGAACCAAGAATAAATGTGAGGGTGCAACTTAAGTGGGAACACATAGAAGAATAATTAATTAAACACAGCTGAAACCAATGTAAACTAAAGAGAAGCGGGAAAACTGAATAAAGGAAACAGGAAGCTACACTGTAAAAACTTATTTTCATGATTTGGTAGCCTTTTTTTCTTTTGTCAAATCAACTTAAATGATTAATGTAGGTCAGTTTACATAATATTTTGAGTTTCTGTTGACTAAATCAATCGCCTTCATTGTATTAACTCAAATTTTTAATTACAGTGAACTCAAAATTTTAAGGCAACCTTGAAACTGACTTTTTAAAGTTAAATCAACAATTATTTTTTACAGTGTAACGGAAACAATACTGTGACACATATAAACAAAAGAGTGAAAGAATCATGTAACATTTTTGAAAATATTTAAAATACATCTTTACTCATTGACTGAGAATTACCCATGAGAAGTAAATCTTATTTAAATATTTTTATTTCCAATTGAACTGTAGTTTTATCAGGTTAAAAAAGTGTAAAATAATATTTCATTGCATATATTTGGCTTGCATAACACGATAGCTGTGAAATGAGCCATAGCAAGACAAAGGAGTTTGCCATAATATTTCTAAAATGGTTAAAATGTCATTTTCACCCCTGAATGCTATTAATCATAATGCATGATATTAAATGTGGTGGTAATGACTTTCGTTGGTAAAGAAAGGAGCAAAAATGATCCATTTTATGGCGTGCAGGTTTATATACTGTTGCTTAAGCAGTGAATTAACGAACCTATTGAGGGTGTGAAAAGTTCAAATTCATGGGGCCAAAAGTGCCAATTTGACACATAGACGTAACTATATATTCCTTTTACATAGCTTAAAGATCTAAATCAGATAAATTAATAAAATATAAATGAAATCAAAATTAAAAAGCAGACAAATATATGTTCGGTGCATATTCTTCTCATGGTTTGCAGTTCAGTAAACAAAAGCCTTCGGGCCACCTTCAGTATTGATATGCCCAACAAAAGTTTGTCCTTGGAGGACTGTGGGATGCTTAAGTACAGAGCTTTGAAGCATCGAGCAGGATGTTCTCCGCTGGCTCCTCAGAGGCGTGTTATGCTATGGCATGATTAGTGAGCATGCTCATTACAAATGCATTCATAGTCTTCTTTGAACTCTCGCACGGAACATGATCAGAATACCGCCGTGGCGAGGGCTGTTTGAAAGAGAAAATGTGACAAATTTTGATGCTGAGTTAAAGGTGGAGTGGAAAGGGGAATGAAAACGGAAGAGCGCTAATTTTCCAAAAGCAGTTTGTGCTCAAAGGTCTGGTGACTCAGAGATTCAAAGTAAATTAAAAACTGTCAACGGCACTGTTAATAGGCGTGAAAGTGAAAAGCTAATCTCTGTGCTTAAAATCTTTCGCCGGGCTGTTCGGGCGACCTCTACGGCAACGTACAAGGGTATCAGAACAACTAAGAATGACACCTCCTGAGGCCGATGATAAGATGTTGAGGTAGAAATGTGTGCGCGCGTCCATTATCTGCCTCAGAAACTCGCACAAAGCAAAATGTAATTGCTTGCTACTATGGAGTCCACGGACTTTCCTTGATTCAATCATTTACATGATAATGAATTTCAAACAACTGTGTATCCCAGCATGCAGTGCATTGCATTAAGGAGGAGGTAATCAGATATTAAATTAAGAGCCGTGTACATGCTACAATATCATAACGGTAAATCAGACGCATTTTGTTACACTCACATTTAGTGATAATTAGACTACTCAGAGTAATCTTCTGATCCAAAGGGTGTTAAAAGCACAAGGAACAAAGAAATCTGATGGATGTTGTTGTTAAATGAAAGCCAATAGCAATGCATCACAAGAGGAAGAGAGAAACGCGGATAACTCCCTGCACCCTCGACAATCTGCAGTGTTACCTGGGTAGTCAGATCCCTAATGAGCATGCTGATTAACTTTAGTTTTATCAAATGAGCGCACTCTCAGGAGGAGAAAAGGGAGAGGGAGGACTGACAGAGCGTTCTCCATAGGTTGGATTTGATTTATGAACATATGCACTATGTGTCAGAGTAATATAATTCCCCTTGAGGGGTGTCTACGGGGGTTTGAAGACCACCGAGATTGCGCATTATGCTGTTCATTCTGAACATTTCCATTAAAGCTTAGCTTATGACAGATTAGTGGATATTGCCGAACGCCTACCTTCATATAATAATACAAGGAAGATGCCTTGCTTTCATTTGGATTTAATGATTTAAATGTTCATTTAAATGATTTAAAAGTTTGGCTGTGGCTGGTTTAAACTGAGAGATGTTAATGGGTGAATCTCACAAAACCTGTCAGGAATATCATATTTCATCCCAACACACAAACATATATACATAAATAAATAAATAATATTTTTTTTTTTGCATAGAGACATTGTTTTTTATCACAATTAAGCACCCCCAATTCTCATTACCTCAACATAATTAGTTAAAAATAATAAAAAAAATACAATTAATAAGAGATTAAAAGTATTTATCCATAAGTGTTTCTTGCACTTATTTATTTATTCATAAATAAAAAAATAAATATTGCTTAAATTAAAAAAATATTTTAATATTTTTTGCATAGTAACATTATTTTTATCACAGTTAAGCACAACTAATTCTCATTACCTCAACAAAAATAAAATTAATAAAAGTGTTTATCTGTGAGTATTTCTTGCACTCGTTTATAAGTAAATAAACAAATAAATGCATAAATTATTAATTATTATATATTCATGGACAAATAAATATAGCTTAAATAATATTTTAATACTTTTTTGCATTTTAATTCTCATTACCTCAACATAAATAATTAAAAATGATAAAAAATGAAATTAATAAATTATTAAATGTATTTTTCAGTAAGTATTTCCTGCACTTATTTATTTAGAATTGTTTAATTGTCACAAAAATATTTGGGCGAAATGTTACCAGAACATGTTTTTGTAAGATTCACCCTATTATAGCTCACACTGAAGCTCCTTATAGACAAATCTTCAATTCAACTTTTAAGACCTCAAACGACAAGTGCTACAGAGATTATTCCGTCTTTCAGAGGAAAAGTGAATGGCTCTTGGGTTCAAAACTGAAAGCGTTTCAGCATGCATCATGATCTGAATGAGTTCAGACCCTTTTTTATTGCTGTTGTGTAGCATTGTGTTTTCAGTGCAAGTAATTACACCTCACTCTCTTAGGCTTACTCAATCCCCCTGTGCACAAATTATAACAACACTTAAAAAAAAAAAATTAGAAAAATGGTTTCAATTATTTAAAAGATGTAGTCTGTTTATTAAAGTAAGCACACGTAATGTTGATATAACTATTAAACTTCACTCATTAACTTGTCCCATGTCATTTGTGCAACAGACATGAATCACACCATAAATCCTTGATAAATCAAATGATTTTTGCATGTGGACATTCAAAAAGACTTAAATCGAAGGAAACACTTTAGAGAACAGATTAGCTCTCCACATATAGAGATGTCTCCACAAGTGGTCAGCACAAAATACAGGTAAGAAACTGAGTCGAAAATGTTTTGTGATGGGATCAAAGCGTGTGACAGCATGACATTTGTAGTGGAAACGCTATCCGCTCTGAATGCACCCTCGACCGCGCACCAAAACAAGCGTTTCAAACTTCCCTGCGTTGCACAAAAACACACAAAATATGATTGATATTGCGACTTCATTTCGAAATCGCACCATGAGACTCTTGCTTTCAGAGAGTTAATTAGCCTATAGGCTATTATTAAAATTGAATGCAAAATAAGTGGGTGATAAAATGCTTATTATAGTTTTCTCTAAACACAAGGAAACTCGTGGGAAACTCAAGTGTCAGTGAGAAACATGGTGGAATCAATGGGTGCAACATCTGTAGTTGCAAATAAATTCCTAAATTAATTAAAAATATAAAAAAGCAAATCACATTTGATGTGCAAGGACGTATAGAGTTAAAAAACCTTCTTTTTTTGTGTGTGTGTGTGTAGTTAATTAAGAGAAAGTACGCCACCATCTTATGCCCAACTCATAAATATGGACTTCTCAGGAGTACTCGAACACACCATCAGCTAACCAGTGGGTGAAATTAAATATTGTTTTGGTTCAGGTTGATGAACACAGCAGCTAAAATAGCATTTCAATAACACATTCTCAGGTGTTCAAAGCTTGATAGATCCACCTTAATGTCTGTGCTGTCTACGGTTGAATAGCATGTTAATATGCATGTGATCGGGAGCTTTTGCAGGGAGGTGATGTGAGCCTCCAAAAACAGCTCTTTTGTCAAAAGGTAATGCATATGGACAGTATGAAATGAAAGCACTTTATTAGAGGAATTATCCTGCTGACCTTAGTGCAATGAGAGGGATTACAGACGGCAAAGAGAGTAATCACGAACCCTTCTATCACCAGGGAAATAACTCACTCGTTCTCTCTTCCAACCCAAAGAAGTATAAAGCTCCTTATTTCTACCGTCTTAATTGCTCCTCACAAATATGGTCACCTAATGCCGGGTATTAAAGAGTAAAACCATAATACCAACACACCAATCAGGCGATAGGTGAAGGTGTACTGCTTATCCACCCCAACAAGTGGAGGGAATATGTGACCCGGCAATAAACCCATTTATAAAAGGGCCTAGCCAAGCCCCTAGAGCACTACGAGACACAGGGCTTGGGAAAAGGAAACAGGCTCCGCTGTATATATGCCGGTGAGGAGGTAAGCCAATGAAATGCTGGCGTCTTCAAACAGGGAGCTGGGAAGAGTCAAAGGTTAATAAAAGGGCATCTGGATGGGAAGATGAAGACATGGCAGCCAGAGGGATTAACCAGCTCACATATCAAAGAGCTTCCCAAGCAAAGGGGCTCAACGCACGGATCAGCCAGAAAAATCTCTGCCTCCTTCACCGCAACTTGAGGTGAATAGCCTCCGTCTCTCTCTCTCTCTCTCTCTCTCTCTCTGTCTCTCTCTCTCTCTCTCTCTCTCTCTCTCTCTCTCTCAATGTTTTAAGCATTGGTCTAAGTGAGTGGTTCTCAGTTTTTAGTTTTATTTTTTGTCACATCTCCTTTTGAAACTAAAAACTTTTTGGGTCCTCAACCAAAATCTGATTTGTCTATTGATATTGTTGCTAAATGTTTTGGCACTTAATAAAGTAGAATAATAAGAAAAAGACTTACTTATTCATTCATTCATTAAGAAGATGATTTTGTTCAAAGAGATGATAGATAGATAGATAGATAGATAGATAGATAGATAGATAGATAGATAGATAGATAGATTCAAATTATAGATAGATAGATAGAGTCAAATTATAGATTTACTGTTTTATTCAATAACCAAATGTTACTCTTCATTTGGAAAAATAACTTATTTTCTGTAAAAATGCTGCAAATATATATAAAACATTTTACCATTTTACTTACAGAAAATGACTTAAAATATCCTAAATACATTAAAAATGACACAGCTTTGCAGGAGAAACATTCAAGGAATATTTTTCTCAAAAGTGAACTTTTCTTTCTCTATCCATGAAACACAAAAGGAAATGAATGAAGGATAGCAGGATGGTGAAGGACTGTTAAACTCCAAAAAGATCCTAAAAGTATCAGAGAAATAGTTTACATGAATCTTATGCTATATTTATAGACCTCTAAAGCTTTTTTTTTTTTTTAAATGTTGACACGCATGCCTGTGAATGATACCTCAATTCGTGCAACTCGTAAGGTGTGCGTCTCTAAGTGATCAGACCTTTGATTTTACCTAGCAACAGCCCAGAACACCTTCGCAACTCCCAACAAAACCCCAGAAACCACTCGGAAACACTTTGGCAATCGTATAGATGCCTCATTAGTGTCTGTTTCTATGGGCTGCTATGCACAAGCCTCCCACCTCCGGTCTGTGAACACTCAAGAGCAAATTAACTGTGCATCTATACCCGCAATAAGCATTAAGATTTACACAGCGTTTAGTTTATAATGTGATAATTCTGCATACTGATATTGCATATTGAGTTACATAAAAACAGCACATCCTCATCTCTGAAAGATTATCCCATTTCTTCAAGAATTTATAGCCATAGGCTGCATAATGCTGTGACATTTTTTATGAAAATTCATACATTTGTTTGTGTGAGTGATGAACAGCTTCATGTTAACCATTCCAAGATGGCGGACACGCCTATGTCTGAAGCGGCTGAATATGGAATCTACATACACATATTTACGTTGGCAACCACCCACAACATTCAGCTTCGAATTGTGGTGGCTTGCTATACAAGCATGCACATAGACATTTTTTATTTTAGTCTAGATGGGATTGTAATCCTTTAATACAGCGCAATTACAGAAGTCCTTAAAGGGGACCTAATAAACCCCTTTAAATGCAAATGAGCTGCCGCTCCCCGCCCCCTTTCCAGAAGGCCTTTACAGCTCATGCTTTGAATACAACATAACTGGAGAATCTCGTGCAGCCAAAATGTCAGACATTGTCAGTAGCTGGGATAGACCATATTGTTTTGTTTAATTACAGTTGTAATTTATATAAAATCTTTAGCCACATTAGCCGTACAACATGCTAACAAGCACATTCACCCACTGTGCCCTCAGTGGCTCAGATGCCAGGAGTCTATGGAGATTCCTATCTGTAATCTTTATGTGGCGCAGCCATTATATCAAAAGGTGCCATAGCGAGCATATAATCATGGCAGACTATGTGCAGCTCATTCAGGCGGGATGTATGCTAATAGGGAAGACTGTCACCAGTCATGGGCGGGGCTTGTCCCTACTGTGACGTCACAGTACAGGGAAATCTGGAACAGCATATTCAGACACTGCTTCTGATTTATGGGGACTATAAAAAGGAGTGGGTGGATTTTTACCATTATAGGCTGGTTGTTCACACACACTGTGGACACATCAGTGTTCAAACACCATGTAAAAGTGAATTTTGCATAATAGGTCCCCTTTGAAGTATTACCAGGGATTCTATCAATTTTGGTCAGACATATGATTTCACCAGATAGTAACAACCCAGAACACCCTGTCCATTTACACCCTGCATTTAGTTGCTGATATTCAGTGAAATAAAATATTCATACCAACTAGAAAGCTCAGAACATTCATGATAATTCTGAGTATGTGTTTATTCAGTAAAGGAGGAATAAGGTGGAGAACTAGAGACAGAAAGACTCTTTCAAGGTGGATTTCACACGTCAGACATCTCTCCCTCCTACTGAGACAAATTCAGGAATATTTCATAACCTTGACACGTTTTTCATGTTATTGTTTTTCCGACACTGCATCAATTATTCAGGCTGATGACAAAAAGAGAAACAAACCGTGGCCCTGCAGGTCGCTCAGTCGAAGCATTTCAAGCTATTGCTACTCATCCAGTCAAACATTACATTATGTTCCTCTGCAGATCACTGGCACCAGGAAGTCCTCTGCGTCGCATTTACCGAAACATGCTTTTGATAGCACCCACAGGAGAAATAGATTTTGATCATAATGCTTCGCCTCATCTCTCAAATGCGGATATTCACATATTATTACAAGCTACGCATTTGAGACAGACGTGTAATCTGGAAACAAAATAAGGATTTGCCCCCCCCCCCTCTTTTTTTTTGGGTGAATGATTGTTTCCCCTGCTTTCACTCCCCATATCAGTCAAGCAAATGCAATAACACTGTGTTGTGCAGAGGTTCTTGGTTGGGCGAGACTGAGCTCATAACATTTCATTTATCAGATGTTAGGAAACACACAATGTACTGCATATTGGCTCACGCTGACCTGGTGTAGCATACAACACAAGCGTAATAAAGTAATAAAGAAAAATGACCATTAGAGCTTTGTATTAGCTGGTCACAATGACCAATATGTCCATGGATCATTTAGTGTGGCCCCTTTGTGAATGGTAATTTGAGACAGCCATAGTGGCCACTAGTGCTTTGCAAATGAACAAACATTCCCAGCATATTTGTCATTGGTGTCTCATTAAAATAGTTGTTTCGTGAGTTCGCTTCAAAGACTCCAGTTCTCTATTTCTCAATGCATTGTGCGTTCTGTGATACAATGAGCAGCTCGGCGACTGCCCGCCGTGCATAAATGACAGATCTAAACAGATGCTCTGAAGCATGCGTTCTCCTGTAACACTGCAAACACGCCAGCTATCACATCTGACGCATGAAACTGCAATGGATTTTACATACAGTACAGCAGTATATGTTTTTTGCTCGTTTCCAAAATCTAAGAAGTACCTACAGAGACAGCATTTTAATGCATCATAGATATCACCTTGAAGCTGCTTTAAAAGTTAAAGCTGCTGTCTGTAACTTTTTCGGGTTAAAAATGATCCAAAACCAATTTTTGAGCAAGTACATAACCAGCCAGTGATCAAAACTATCTCATTACCTTAGCCCGATTCACAACGGTAAGCTTGTGATAATGTTTTCTAATTCTGGTGGTACTGGTAGGTTTCGGCGGGAAATTCGAGCATGCCGCCATTTGTCTTTGTGTCATTATGTCACTTCTGTTTACATAAAGAAAAGTCCCAGCTAGTAAGCTATATCATGCGAGGATGCTGCAGGTGACGGATTATTTATAGCCTTTTCGTTCAGCAGCTGGAATTACTAAACTTATCATTTTGATGGCGGATTGCATGGTATGACAAACGAACAAATAGATATTAGACTGTACAAAAATGGAAATCTACAGGTAACGCTAATACACACTAAATATACAAAGTCACACAATGATGATGTTGTTAAGTAAGTATAACATAATAATAATTTGCATGGTTTGATGTAATGTGAGTTAAGTGATCATTAGATTTAATCACCATTGGTAACGGGATTTATTGTAATGCTTTTTTTTTTCTCTCAGTTGGTCAGAACAAAAGTGGAAGATTTGTTACTACGACATTTTCCGGAGAAATTTCTTATTTTGGTCATACTTCCAAGACTATAATCTGTGTTTCCGAAGTACAGTATCCACCATTGCCGTGACTGACATCCACACATTCTCCTCAGAACAATAGATTCATCTGCACTGAGGGGCCGGATGTGCCACAACCCACGTAAAGATGAGCAAATAACTGCAATTGTAAGTTTCGAACAGAGATGGCAACAAAGAGGCAAAACTTACGGACTGCAGTTTAAGCAACTTTAAAACCTTGTAAATCACTTTATGCGTGCAGTTTTCTGTTTCAACACATATAGGAACAGGAAATTTGGACAGAACATGCTAAAACTAAAAGCTACAAAACTAATTTTGATGGGATTTATATTTCCGCATTTAAAAAAAAAGTTTTAATAATAATTCAGAAAAATTATAAGGCAGCATCACATACATCATTCGCTTTAGAATGTAGTGAAATAAGCGATTTCTGAGAAACACTGTTGAAACACACTTACAGCAGTAGGGGGCGTGTACATGAGGGAGGAGAGAGTGAGCAAGAGGGATATTTGAAGAGAAACTGTTGCAAGAGATAAGGCTGAGAGACATTACAATAGAGAAAAGGTCAGAGGAATACCACCGGAAAAAAGAAGGGTTATGATCAGCCGAGAGCATTAGTATTAGAAAAGCCTGAAAACAGATGCCGAGGTTTCGTTGTTTCTTCTCTATACGTGAGTAACATTAGTTTTTGCAGTGTTTCACAGAACCATGACATGCTGTTGTTGTAATGTTAGCTATAGGAACATGCCAGTATTGAGTGTCATTATTTGTCTGGAGCTGCTTGCGACTAACAATGAACTCTTACATGTGTATACTATTGTGTACTGTATGCTAATTTTTTTGTTCTTCCTTGCCGTTCATTCGTCATCTTCTCTTTATTTTTCACGAAAGGTTATTTTTCTTTGCTTCAACTATGATAAAGAGACATCTCATGCATTGAAGGGAGGGGTGTGTTTGTTTAGGTTGATTTAACTCAGGGAGGGATCTATGCTAATAGGGCAGATCATCACCAGCTATGGGCGGGGCTTGTGCCTGCTGTGACGTCACAGTAGGGGAGATGGTCCTCACTGCAGAACACGAGATCCAGGGGGTGGGGTCTACATCCAACTCCTCCCACTTAACATCATCCTAAACCTACCCGTCTTCACCCCCTGGATCTCGTGTGTTCAGCAGTGAGGAATGACAGCATATTTTTAATGAACCTTTACATGTATGTGTACTGTATGTTAATTGTTTTGTTTTTCCTTGTCATTTGTTTGTCATCTTTTCTTTATTTTTCGTGAAATGTTTTTTTGCTTTTTCTTCAACTGTGATAAAGAGACATCTCTTGCATTGCACGTTCGTGCATTTTGGGGGCGGAGCAATGAAGGGATGGCTGGGTTGACTTCTAATATCAATAGTGTTTCTCAAAAATCGCTCACCTTTAATAACTGTATTCAAAATTTATACAATACCTATAAAAAATTATGCTCAATTAAATAATTTCCCCCACAATTTCTGTTTTTTGATTTTAGCTAAGTGAGTTGCTAAGTCTCCTTGCTAGTACCGGTTTGGAAACCCTTTTTGCTTTCAAAACTGCCTTAATTCTTCATGGCATACATTCAACAAGGTGTTGGAAACATTTCTCAGAGATTATGATCCATATCGACACGATAGCATCAAGCAGTTACTGGTGTATTGGTGCGTGAGACTGATGCTCATGTTGGTAGCTTAGCAACTCTTCCAGAATCAAATGCATTTACAGCACCCAAACCCATCACTTATGTGTTTCCACGAGGGTTAGGATGCTTACAGGCAGAAGGCAGAGAGTCTGCAGTCAGGGCTTCCTGATGCTATTTATGCCAAAGACACTGCATTAGTTTAAGGGGGTGGATTGGGCAGGTCTGTTAGAAGGGCTCATTAGAGATTCAACCTTCAGCATTACAGATTCTTTAGACCGTTTGCTTGCAGCGGGAGGATTCTTGCTCACTTGACCTTATCAGCTTCAAACGCATTAAAAAACTCTAGATTAGGGCAACAGTGTTGAAAAAAAGATACAGTGAATAATCTAATACAACAGCAAGATTTACATAAGATGATGCAGAAGGATGATCAATTACAGAAGGCAGAAAAACAATGATATATAACTGAGAACAAACCAAGCATGAAGAGTAATGATGCTATAGTGCGATAATGAGAAAGCAGCTATAGACGAAAATAAATAAACAGCATAATAATACATGTACGCTAGCTGCAGATGAAGTGAGCACATGAGACTACTCTGTCTTATTAACTGTTGAAACGCATACAATTTGCATACCAATGCACTCTAAGGGCTGACAATGTTTTCACATTCTTTCTAACAGGTGTTAGTAAAACAGATGTTTTTTAAAATGTGTGCAAGCTATGTGCACATCGTTGTTGCTCACTTGTCTGCTATTTACGGTTTTCAAAGTGCGATTATGCAACATGTTTGTCTACTAACGAGAAAGAGCATTATAGGCAACGCTGCTCACTGACCCAAGTCAAACAATGTTCTCTGTATGGGAATGTTTTTTGTTTTTTTTGCCTCTTTTTATTGTCCACCAGGGAAAAATATCACTTAGAAGAGAATTTTGAAAAATCCTAAACCCGATATGAGCAATAGCCCTAAGCAACCACCACAATAATACATATGGAGTAGCCTATGCATAATCCCAAAGCTTGTGACAATGGCATTGTACAAACAATCAGAATTCAATGCATGAAATATGCTATAGTAGTTCCCAGACTGCAATCCCCAAAGAGAAGCATTTCTTACAGAATTTAACCCTTAGGTACAGCAAGAATGATTAATAAACACAATTCTGCGAAGACATTTACAAAACAACAAGTCTGAAGTGGACACTTCAAAGCGTATTTTAATCACGTCGAGATGCTAGCTTGGATCTCGCCTCCGGCTCAGTCAACCTCCCCAAACGCCCCTCTCCATTGTCTCTGCTTCACTGAGTCATGTGATGGGCGAGGTCCCTCCATGGTCCCACAAGTCTCTGTTGCTCTCTCAGAGATGACAGTCCAGAGAAGCACTTTTATGATGATTTATTTGAGCCAGTCACTGCTCAGTAATGGAAATTCATTTGTTGGAGTTTCCTGATGCTCTGCAGGGGTAGAATGGAGGCTGCAGTGCTCATCTATAGGCTCGGATAGTAGGAGACCGCAGAGCGTTTGAAAACTGTTGAAACAATGCCTGGGGTTCAGGAGATAAGTATGGGGGTCAACTGAGGTGGCCATTTGTGACCTGAATAGGAGTTCTGCAAAGAGCCTTTCCCCTTAATTTGTGTCTTTAAAACATCTAGACCAAAATCTGAACAATACTTATTAATGCAACAGTTATTTCGAGCCTGCACATTAGTGATGGCGATTTTTCAGTGGCTCGTTTTGCAACTTACGTACATATGAGATTAGTTAAATCACTCATTCAAACGCTTTGTTCAAAAATTTATTCAGGAATGAAACAAGCGTCTAGAATGAAACGTCATGAATGAGATATTTAGTCGATCGATTTGTTCAAAGACACTAAATGATTCAAAAAACGAAACACGGTATTGGCTTAGTTTGAAACTATGTTTGTTGTTGGAGCAAAATTAACCGTAAGAATATTGCGTTGAGTTGTTATTGTCAACTAAAACTAAAAATATTCAAATTGGTTTCCGTCAATTGAAATAAAGTTAAAGTAAAAAAAGTATTCGATTGGAAAACTTTTTAGTTAGTTGCCAAAGCAACATTTCTTAGTTTCATTTATTTTTTAAAGTACTAAATTATTCAAACTAAAACAAAAATAAATGAAAGTGTTTCCAATATTTATATTAAGCTTCAGTTTAGGATCCAATTTTCACTATTAACTAGTTGCTTATTAGCATGTAGATCACTACGATATTGGCTGTTTATTATTACTTATAAAGCACATATTAATGCCTTATTCTGCATGACCATATTCTACATCCCTTAATCCTAAGCAATACCAATATCCAACAATAACTACTTTACTAACTATTAATAAGCAGTAATTAGCAGTTAGCAGCAATTAGGCAAAAGTCGTAGTTAATAGTTAACAGTTAGAATTGGACCCTAATCTAAAGTGTGATCAACATATTAAATAAAAACTGATGAAAATAACAAAAGCACAAACAAAATACATTAAATTTAAACTAAAATTGAAAATGAAAATACAAAAAAAGCTGACTAAAATATTAAGAAATACTATAATAGTAAACAATTAATACCAAAATAACACTGACAGTTGGTTTTTGTAGGAAAATTTGGGTTTTTCAGCAACTTTTTGTACTTTTCCTAAGCGACATAAATGGGAATTGACTGAATCGTGAAAACTGGCATGGCATACTAGAACAGATCCAGTGACTGAAGATGAGCAGCTGAAAAAAAGTAAAAAGGCTGAAAAAGCAAAGTCATTTAAGAGAGGAAGCAGGTTGGTTACTTGATTTCATGCACATTAATAGCAGGAGCGAGCATTAAAAAAACATTTTGATTTACTGTAATGTTTTGTATTTCCATTTAATGTTTTCAGGGTTTCATGTTCTCATGCGCAAAGATTAATTAGAAAAATCCATTTTTGTGTTCAGGGTCATATTTGTCTTTGTTATGTCTTAAATGAGTATGAAACTCTGCACATGTGTGCTTAAATTAATGTATGAGATGAGACTGTGTGAATAGAGAGAGAGAAAGAGAGTAACCAGCACTCTTGTGGCTCTGTGGCATGTGTTAGGCCTTCCCTATGTTTATGATCAAGTGCAAACAGTGCATTTTTGTGTAAAAATGGCATTGAAATCCCATTTAATTTTCATCATCCATAAAAAATTAATGTATGACTTTCCATGGTCTTCAGAGATTCCCTGGATGGTTCTAATGGTCCTTTTTGACTACAGCAGGCCATTTGCACCAAGAAGCCCAGCCTCCGTACAGCCTGCCCTCAGCAGTAATTCAATTCATTGCAGTTGTCCATTAGCTCAACAGAGCAGCAAGTCTAAGGCTATTTTTCTTTTCCCAGGGTGCTATGCTGCATGTAAACACAAAACAAAATCACAGAGAGACAAATAAATCTTTTGCCTTTAAAACAACACAATGCAAACCTTGACTTTATTTTTCCCCCCACAATGCATTTGCAAGATGTACGCTCCAATGAGCCTTCCAGAGTGTCTTCACGGGGATATAAAGCTCCTCTCCAAAACCTCCCAGACAGTGAAGCGATTCAGACCCTGGTAAATTCACCTCTGTCCCATTCTGTTTGACAGCCTAGTATTTTTGCTTGCTTTCCCATTTCCAATGAAATTCGTATCATAAATTCGAATCACAATCATTACACTGCAAAAAATCTTTTTCTTAATCAGTATCGTTTTGCATTAAAACTATCTACTTAAAGTGTAACTGCATTGATTTTCAGCCTGTTTTGTGTTATCACAATGCCGGTAGTATATGTGAACAATATGTACTTGTTCTCTGTGTTAGCTGGACCAAGAAATTCACATTTATTTGTCCGCAAAAGACGCAAAACGCGTCATCCGGCAGACTTTTGACAGGGCTTTTGTGAAAAACAACAGATTGTACTTCTGCATTTTTGTATTCCCACCCACAGATAGTCAGATCAACAGAAAAGTTAAACAGCATCTTTAAACAGCATTATGCTAAAAATGGAACACTATGGCTTTCTTACCTGTATTGATGGTGTTTTGCTTCGGGGGTTTAGGCAGAACTGATTTCCATTCATAAATGGAACTTCACATCCATTCATAAATCCCCTCCTGTGGCCTCACGGGATTGGACGCTTCTCAATAGAGGGTATGTACTGACATCACTTTCCCGCCGGAGTCCCTCAGCTGGACTGAGTGCCAAAAGAGCCTGCTGCATGACTGCATTTAATAGGGGAAACTGCGAAAACGTTAGTAAAACAAAATGACTACACAACAGTTGGGCTCGACAGTGTTCCTTACAACTTGTCAAAGAAAGCTAAACCATGGAAATTGGCATGAATCGTGGAATCGTGTTTCCTGACATTTAAACGTTCCTGATTTCAACACTGGGGAAATACATAAAGCAAATCTGCCTGTGAACCTTTTTAAATAAATACAATATAGGTACGTCTAAATCCGAGTGATTATATCAATGTTATATATATATATATATATATATATATCGTCATATCGTCCAGCCCTAAAACTTGTATAGTTTTTATCAGGGTTTATTTAAAAACACCCAATTATGCAGAATACAAGATTGTAAAAATTTAATTAATTAGCTGTCAATGCAAAATATAATTTACATAATAATACAATATGATTTTACCCTGAAATCCAACATTTTGACACAAAATGCTAACTACAAATCCTACCTGGATTTCTACAATTTCCTACCAAATCCTACAATTTCTCTACCTGGAGTCCAGTCGGTTCTGTGAATCCAAGGCTGCCACTGTCTTTTTGCCACTCAGTGGGCATAACCGCAGTCACAACGGCCGACTGTGACATCACGTGCATACTCTCTGTAGTCAAACTTCCTCATTTCCTTGCTCCAACGTCCTCCTGCCCGTGAGCCGGAAACTGATTGTACTCAGACGTCTTGAAGGATATCTTAGCTCTCTAATTGGACTTCTAGCAAGGAAGCTTCCTAAGGAGTTCACAGGTGTATCCTTTCGTCACATCCTAATAGGGTGAAGCTGAGATGTGAGGATGCAAGGAAAGGAAACGAGGATGCACACAAAAAATGGGAAGCACCCATTGTAAAGTGTCCACACTTCAGAATCTTGGCGGAAGTAGTAGGTCATCCGGGGACTTTTCGCCTTACTAGCAGGGGAGTATCCAGTTTGAAACGTTGAGTTTTTTTCTCCTTATTAACGATTCTTAGCTGCCTTTAGCCACTTGCCTACAAAGCACTCATCCTTACTGAAAGTAACTCCTGCTAAGCGTTTACTCTTTGAAGCTGGGAACAATACAAGTTGACACCACTATGACTAAAAGTTTGCTAAAGAGTATTTCCTACTAAAGCAAGGTGGTTGACTCTGGTAAGTGTATAGCAGAGTAGTGGGAGTGGCCTTGGATGGCCACATGCCCAGTGCATCATGGGTTTTGAAGAATCCCTTTTGAAGTACAGGCCTAATGGTTAGAGAGTTGTAACCTGAAGGTCATAGGTCAGAGTCTCAGTACTGACTGTGAATGTAGGTGGGGGAGTGAACGAACAGAGCTCTCTTCCACTCTCATTACCCACAATTGTGGTGCCCTTGAGAAAAGCACCTAAGACCCAATTGCTCCCTAGGCGCCACAAAAAAATGGCTGCCCGGTTTGTGTTTATGATGTGTGTGTGTGTGTTCAATACTCACTGCTGTGTATGTGGACTTGGATGGGTGAAATGCAGAGGACAAATTAAAAGTATGGGACACATCACTTTCAGTACGTATTTTGGCAAAAGGGAATACAACAGCCTGTTTTCTCTTGTGGTTGTAGCACCCGTTTTAAATGTTATTCAGCCTTTGTTTAGGTAGGCCATTTTGCCAGCAGTGAAGTACCCCATTAAAAATGCAACTATGCAAGTTGATTTTTTAGGGCTACAAGTTCAAAAATGAGCTGAAGAAAAAAAAAAAAAATATCGAAAAATTATTTTAATTTTCTCCAAATCATATCTTATTATCAAACTAAGTGGAACAAATATTGTTAAATATATTGTTTTAAAAGTTTAGATTTTTAATGAAAAAAAAATTACTGATTAAGAAAATGATTTTTTAGAGTATATAGTGACAGTAAATTAGTCTTCAAATGAATGGATGTGACCCTGACATAAAACATTCCGAAAGAGCTTATCGGAACAAGGAGTAAGCATGCTGCCTGTGCTGCTCATAAATCTCTTGTCAACATTTACATGGAAATCAGCAGCGTAATTTACTGAGGGACATCCTGTAGCTCATGATTGTAAACCATAGGTTACTCTTGCTTCTTTGTTCCAGGAAAAAAAATCTATACAATTACATTGTCAGCCTTTAACCTTTACTTGAGTACTTTGTTAGTCTTCCTCTTATCCGGGAACTAGGAAATTGAACGTGATTAAACGTGTCACCTGTTTATAGTCATTTTTTATGCACTCTCAGGGTTTTTCTTGATTGCAATCAAGTGATCAAGTGGCAGTATTGATTTAATGTTTCACATCAGAAGTGGGTGGTGTCTGTGTGTGTATTATATATATATATATATATATATATATATATATATATATATATAAATAATACACACACACTGAAGCTGCACAAACAACTTCATATTATGAGACACTTTAGTTTAAAAAATTATTTGAAGGGGTAGTTCAATCAAAAGTGAATCATTGTCACAAATCATTTTGACTTTTGTACTTCCATGGATCACCAAAGGAATCTTCAGGCTTCTATTTCCCATGCAAACATAAGCATATTTTTATGCAAAAATGCTAAAAGTGACGCAGCAACTTTGAATATGCAAAATATGAGGGCTGCGGCAGAAGGCAGAATTTTCAGAGAATAATGATTTCTCTTTTGGAACTTTCGGGTATCGCTCAGCTTTATGTAAGGTGCATCAGGATTATTGATGCATAAGTCAATGTGCAGCTACAGGGACTGTTCATGCATTCATGCATCTTTATGCGCCACATTTGATAAATAGAGTGCAGCTTGCCCATCTTTTTAAGGAATATCACTTCCTATCAGACTGGCAAAAGCACTCCAGATTTCAGGGGTGTTTATGGTTTGCTGGGTGCCTCTGGGATATGCTGACATGGGCTTGAGGGATTTATAGTGTTGAGGGGCCAGATCCCAATGGAGCGCTGTAAGTGGTTCTACAGGAAATGAGGGTCACCTTCATAATCGCTCATACAGAGAAAGAAGCCTTAAACGTTTGAAGGATTGATTTCAGCCACTCTGAATAGGGAAATACTAACTCATCCAAATGGAAAAATAAAGGAAAATTACCTCATAGTGATGTCGTGTTGGTCACTGAAAATCTTCCCCTCCAGCATAGCTGTCAAACCTCATTTGCGCTTTTTAGTTTTCACGTCTAGCAATCACAATGTAAGGTGTTTAAGATCATAAATGTAGTTTTTTTTTTTTTTTGCAAATAAAGCTATCATATGGGTTCAGAAGATGTGGTTACTTTTTTGGTATATTTTTTCAATGTTTTTTGTCATATTACAAAGAAAAAAGGAAGGATTGACATTTTACTAGCTCGTTCTAGGTGTTCCACATACACTCACCATTCAAAAGATTGGAGTCAGTAAGATTTTTTTCTTTTAAAGAAATTAATTCAGCAAAGATACGTAAAACTTTGTTTAAATGAGACAGTAAAGATTTTACATTGTTACAAAAATATGTATATTTCAAATAAATTATGTTCTTTATATTTATCAAAAAACCCAATTTTTTTAATATATATTATTATTATTATTATTATTATTGTTTAGAATGATTTCTGAAGGATCACGTGATCATGCTGAAAATCCAGCTTTACTATGACAGCGTAACACCTGCCAGCTGTAGTGCCAATGATAGCCACAAGAACGCACTCCTTCTTGTCTCCTTCATCACTTCATGAACTCCATTTCCCATAACCCTTTGCCTGGACTCATTTTGCTTCATTACATTCAGCTGTGTCTCATTTTCCATGTTAACCCTTCCTAAATAAACCCTATGTTTTCTGTCAGTCTTTGCAAAGTCTTGTATGTTGTTATACTGTTTATGGCCATTTTTCTAGTTTCTTATTTTTTTGATTATCGTCCTGTTTTCTGGATTGATCTCTTTTGCCTGTGTTGCTCATTTGGAATGTTTTTCCGTGTGTTTGACCTTTTGCCTGTTATATGGATTATGATGCTTGTCCCAATAAACCTGCTTTTGGATCTTCAACCCAAGTCTCGGAACTGTATATATATATATATGATAATGTTTTCATAAAATCAATTGATTAAAATCAGAATTCCAGATGCAATTTTTTTAAAGTAAACTCCTCAAAGTTCCAACCAAGAAAAAAATGGCACATATCAATGACAGAAATAAGACATTGCGCATCAGCGTCGAGATTTTAATGAGTAGCTGTGTCTGATGTAATGTTTTCACTGAGAGCAATATCCGACAAGAAGCAGAACAGTTTCATTGTTGATTTTAGCTTGTCACAATTCCAGTCCTGCATCTTCCTTTCCACTCGCAGTCAGTAAGGCAGAGAAAACACAGAACACTACTGACCCGAGGCAGATAGCTGTCAGTCTTCTTGAGTGACAGCTCTCATTGGAGTGCCATCTTTTAGGTTGCTGCTTGCCAATTTGTAGCAAGTCTTACACATGTAGCATGCACATAAAACATTTTTAATACAGCCTACAAAAAAAATGTGGGATGCGTGCAAAACAAAATTCTATCCTCAAATGGCGCCTTTAGGCTCTGAGCCACATACTCAGCAGCAGTGAATAGACTCAAGCACAAATCTTGGGGAATTTGCATTGGAGGCCGCTTTGTCAAAATGCTTCATCCAAATTGATCTGGACACATATTTTTTATAGCTGCTTCCTGGGTATCTGTGTTATTTCGCTCTGGACGTTGGGACTTAATTTGGATCGGGCAGAGCCTCAGGCTTTTTTTTCTCCACTAAACAAGCAGATGCAAGACGGTAATAGTACAGCCAAGGTCCATCTGGTGCTTGGTTCCCTGGCCTGTGTGACAAATAATCACCTTCATGGCCTTGTGCATCTGAACCAAGGGAGGACAATGTCCAGCTGATCAAGTGACCGCTCTTTGTTTCAAATCTTTTTTGCCAGACCTTTGGAAAAAATAAATTGCAATAAAATAAAATTAGTGGTGACACAAGAAAATGTCAAAGGATTCCCTACATCTTCTCTAAACCTGTAAGGGTACACGTGTGTGTGCACCCATCTGAAAGCAAAATTGTGTTTAAAAGTTTTATTGATAAAATAAGAGCTTTTGAGGAAGAACTATTTGAATCTTTGAAAGAACTCATGAGAAGAACTATGTTCTAAAACAGTAAAAACTTCAGTGAAAACAACTTTGTGAAATATGATTACAAATTAAAAACTCTTTTCTATTTTAATACATTTTAAGATAATTTGTGATGCAAAGATGAATTTTCAGCATCATTACTCCAGTTTTCAGTTTCACACGATCCTTCAGAAATCATTCTAATATGCTGATTTGCTGCTCAAGAAACATTTATTATTATTATCGATGCGTAAAACAGCTGCTTAATATTTTTGTAGAAACCGTGATATCATTGCATAGCTCAAAAGAACAGCATTTATTTGAAAAAGAAATATTTTATAACACTATAAATACTTTTACTCTCACTTTTGATCAATTTAATTCATCCTTGCTGAATAGAAGTATCAAGTTCTTTAAAAAAAAATAAATAAAATAATAATATATAATATATATATCTGTAAAATAGCCTTTATTATTAGAATCTGTCTTGTTACTTTTGTCTTATCAGTTTTCTAGATTTCATTTACACTGTAACCATTCACAGAAACTGCTGCACCATTAATTAAATCACATTTATTAGTGTGGCATCTTCTATTTCAGATAAACCTGGCACTAAATGGGACATTAAAAACATGTCATTCAGATGGCCTTTCCCTGTCCAAGAATGTGAGTAGTAATAGTGTCCAATGGAAAAAGATTTCCAGCCACCCTTGACAAATTAACTCCAAAGACTTCCTTTTTTGAGCCAAACACGGACCTCTAAGATGCTCAGAGGCCATTTTAGTTTTGTTGAACAGCTTTGAGGGACTGCTCCAATGTCTCTTTGACCAGCTTTATGCCTTTCTGCCTTCAAAACGTCGAGTTTCTTATTAACATCTTTTGCAACTTTTCCCTTGCCAGATCGCTTAGAAAAGGCACTGGAGCAGCTCTTAGTCAAGTCTTTCCAGCTGTGGGAGTAAGATACAGTAGCTTGCTAATCCGTGAGCGTCGACTGCTTCAGCTCAAGGACTCTGCTATTTGTCAAACAGAGGCTTGTGGGAGTTACCGATGGTCTCCTCTCTCTTTATTGAGTCACCAGGGTTTGGACAACTGTGATTGGTCAAATCCTGATGGGAGCCGGGGAAGCCACAGCGCTCTTCTCGGAACAACGGATAGATAGGATTTTCAGTGCTTTTCAAACAGTTGCTCTTTGATAGCAGAGAACCACTGTGGCTTTGAGGAATTAAAATAGTGTATTTTTGAAAACTGCACCAAGTTTGTATACTTCTGAGCACATGCAACATGGCTTTTCACACAAATTTTGATATATATTTTACACCAACAAAAAAGTATCAAAGGAATTCAAAAAAATGTACAGATTGATAGCCTGCCTGGTAAAGAGTATATTAGTGAAGTGAAACCACAAAGATTTCTTTAATCACTCTGCAGTTACCAACGGGTTGAAGGTCCAAATTGCAGTTTCAATGCAGCTTCAAAAGGCTCTACACGATCCCAGCCGAGGAATAAGGGTCTTATCTAGTGAAATGATCTGTCATTTTATAAAGAAAAAGAAAAACATATACTTTTTAATCACAAATGCTCATGTTGCGCTGCTCTGTGATGTGCCACACATTACATAATCACGTTGGAGAGGTCACATGTCACATAGGCGGAAGCAAGTGTTTACAAAGCAATTGGCACACTAAAAAAAAGGTAAAATAGCGATGTCAATAGTTAAATGAGATAAAATCAGATAGTTTTCCTTCCTTGCCGCTGTACTTCCGTCTACATCTTTCAAACGTGAATACGTAATATGTGGCAAATCGCAGAGCTAGTAGAAGTTTGTGGTTAATTATAGAAATGTTTTTTGTTTTTTTTAGAAAATGACCAATTGTTTTGCTAGATAAGACCCTTATTCCTCAGCTGGGATCTTTTAGAGCCCTTTGAAGCTGCACCGAAACTGTAATTTGGACCTTCAACCTGTTTGTAACCTCAGTGAAGTCCACGATATGGAGAAAAATCCTGGAATCTTTTCTTTAAAAACCATCATTTCTTTTTGACTGAAGAAAGAAAGACATAAACATCTTGGATGACATGGGGGTGAGTAAATTATCAGGAAATTTTAATTCTGGAGTGAACTAATAATGAACTAATCCTTTAAGCAGCATTTTAGAATGATTTCTGAAGGATCATGTGACCCTGAAGACTGGGGTAATGATACTGAAAATTCAGCTTTGCATCACAGGAATTAATTACATTTTATAATATATTCAAACAGAAAACAGCTACTTTAAATTGTAATAATATTTAGCAATTTTTCTGTTTTACTGTATTTTTGATTAAATAAATGCATGAGTTCAAATTTTTTTTTTTTTTTAATTGAACGGCACTGCAGGAAATTGTCAAATATACAGTTTAGTGATCAAAAATATTAAACTACAGAATTCCAGAGTCTCATGTAATAAATAAATCTTTAAGATATTTTACCACCTGTGCTAGTTTGTTTTACCAAAGTTCTTGTTCCACTTAATTCTGCTGAACAGCTTACAGTGCATTTTGAGAGGAGACTTCTTCACAGTTGGACACACTCTCTCTTTCTCTCTGGCTGTGCCAAACCCACTGTGCAATCCAGAGGGACATTTTTCCTGAACAGGCATCAGCTTAGGTGGGTCGAAAGTTCTTAATTACATTATGAGTAAATGGAGAAGTTAAGGAAGGCGGAAATCACAAAGGGTAACAAAAATAGAAATTTAAGCATAAACAAAGACATCTAAAAACTACTGTGAAAAATAATTCAATATATAAAGCGCAAGAGTATTAAAGTACTATGTATTTCAAGCATATATATTATTATGTATTTTTTTCTGTGTATTAACTTGCACAGATTTATTACTCACCACAAGATTAGTATAAATAGGGTCCATTTTGATTTCACGACGACTTTAAACGTCATCATATAAACTTTTAATTGTATAATGTGGTTTTGCCTTAAAGAATTTATAACAGTTTATTGCAATTAGTCAATTTAAGGAATTGTCAGGCACAAAATGTGCCTTTATTAATGTTTATGAATTTTGATGAGGATAAATCAACAAGGAAAACATGTTAATTGACCCTTCACAAACAGTTTGATTGACAGGCGATCTGACCAATCATAACCCCATTTTGTCTGACAAAGCAGTCAGAGGAGTTAGTAGATTAACATTGGTGAACTTGAACTTGAAAAATTGTGTGTACTCAACAACATTCCTTCTGATGTTCATTCATGTTTATCTGATGCTATAAATGAACTAGTATGAAGAGATGTTGGTTCACGAGGAGCTACAGCGATCTGTCACGACACATTAAAGAGACACTATACGCTATTTTTTGTTTGAACTTCTTTAAAAAAAAATTACAATATTTGAAATATGAAACTGTTTCATACCTTGTCAGTGTCGTCTTTGCTCCACAATGTATTTTTCACTCTGTGAGAACATGATGTGTGGCGAGAGAGCGCATGGCTTGTCGAGCATAGCAACAGTAACTAAAGGGGGCGGGTCTTTGCGAAGGGTCAATTAAGTAACTAAACACTGAATAGCCCATATAACATATAACGTGCTAATATGCATAAAAATATGTTTCCAATTTCATTACTGTTAATGGTGAATGTCTCAGATTTTATGCTCATATTCTAAATTTAATACCGTTTTCTCACCTCTCATCTGTGAGATATGATGTCAACTGATCTGTGAGAGCAAAATGGGGGAGTAAACATAGGAAAAGTGATTAACGACAGCACCTCGTCGCTCTCAGAAAGCAGATGGTTATGAGTGAATTTAGCGTTCACACACCTGCGCTCACCTCTGCATCTTCTCCTGCTTTATACTGTTATTTGGAAGCTTATTACAGGTTGCCTGAGAACATTAAGTACCGTGCACTATTTCTATGATAAGTGATTTTCTCCAGAGCGCTTCGTACAGCGAGTTTCTGTCTTCTTCCTAGAGGACAAGGATGTCATATCCTGAGGACATCAAATTCCGCATTATCAAGTGTTAAACTCAGAAGGTTGCTTTACTGTAAGCAGGCCGACACAATCTCCGAATATATCTCAGTTGCAAAACATGTCGAACTAGAAAGCATTTTAAAGCATTAAAGGCAGAATTATATCTTGTGTTCTCTATAGAGTTTGACATAAGCTGGATTGATTATTTATTTTATAAAAATAAACAATAAAATAAAAAATACTACATAAAATACATTAAAATTTAAAAAAATAATATATTTGATAAATAATATATTTAATTAAGGTATCATGACAACTGTTCGACTGATCATTGTATTTTATTAAACTGGATAATATATTTATTTAATTATTTCAGGTATTATAATGTAGAGTTGTGCTTTAAACACATTAATTCTGACAAAAGAAAATTAGTAACAAAACAATATCACTTTAAAGCAATGATATTATTACTGAGATTGAGTGTGATACAGTGTATTTAACATTTTTACAGTTACTTTTTTGATCATGTTTGAAATGTTTCTTCTATAGTCGGCAGGTAGCTTTAGTAGTCTGTGAGAGAAGGAGGAAAGTGACTCAGAAAGCAAAGTTCTACCGGTGGATATTTTGTTACCTTGCTACTTATTGTCTCAAAGTATAAACATTTCATGCCACTAACTTGACAAACCCAGTGATTAATCTCTCCTCAAATGCTCTCACTGCACACAACTTTATTTCCAGACAGAATGAAAAAAACACACCTGTGCACGTTTTCTTGCATCAAGCCAGCCAAAACCTTAAATCTTGCCAGATGGAGAAACTGCTTTCCAGTTTTGTGAGCAATATACATCAAGCGGTCAGTGAAGGGAGTGTGGGCGGTCCGTGGGTGGGCCGTCTGAAGCGGAGACTGAGTAGAGAAGGACGTGTCTTAGCTGCTTGCTGGAAGTGCTTAGAGGTCTTGTGGGAAAGTAGAAGTCAGGTAAATATATCTCTGTCTCATAGAATGTCATGTTTCTGTCAAAACATTTGTTTTAAGTTGGATATTCTACTGTTTCAACTCCTAGCTTCACTTTCTTTCCACTTGTTTTATTGTTTCAAACTAAGAAAGAAAGGTATAAATATATAGATAGATAGATAGATAGATAGATAGAGAGGGGGGGGGGGCTTTACTTATGCATGAGGGTCACTCACTTTATTTTTAAAAGTGGTGAAGTTCACTGATGCTTATCTTTTGAATATTAATTAAAACTTTGTACTGTAAACATTTTAATGTAGTGTTTCATTTTGTGTTTGTCCATTCTGTATGTACATATTTTATGTATTTTGTGGTTGTGTAGGTTTTAAATTAATGTTTAATACTGTTTGTACAAATCTATAATTCTGAATTTAATATTTGTACTGTAAGCTTTTGTGTAGGTTTAAATGTAGTGTTCATTTTGAAGATTTGTGCCCTGTATATATTTTATTTATTTGTTTTGAGTTTACTCTTTTCACGTTTGTGTAGGTTTTGAATGTGTAACTGTTTATACAAATTTGCTTTGAATTGATGCATGCACACTTTTGAATTTAATACGTACACAATTATGTATACTTACATTAAATGACTCCACAATATTTCATTAGTAATTTACAATATATTTGTTAAAACCTATTATTTTATACAAATAAGCAATCTTGGAAACAAAGTATATTTGACGTATTAAAATAATGTCATGAATAAAAGTAAACAGTTAACCCAACTGGCTTTTAACCTAACATTTTTTAGTGATGGAGACAAAGATGGAATTCGGTGCCTGTTCATATTAGAAAATATACATCACTTAAATATTTTAAAACTGCTCATAAAATATGTCTTAAGAAAAATCAATCATGTGATCATTATTTTGGGGGTTGGGGGTATATTGTGTATATTGGGATTGATCTGAGTGTTGTAATTTTATGTAAGACCATCCTGCCCAGGGACTACAGATGATAATTAGCTGTTTAGCTAACTCTGGCACAACATTTGTGTTGTGCATGGTCCCTTTTAAATAAATTAAATGAAGTAAAGGAAAGGAAAAAGGTAGATGCATATCAGTGATCTGCATTCTGTGCTTTTGAAATACTGATTTCAATTGAACATATCCTGTTTTGCCATTGGTTGGACCAAAGAGATGCCCCGCCCCAAACTCATGGTATTGGCTGAGCCAGTGTTGCTGTGCTGTGCTGAGATTCTCAAAAAAGAATGAATGGTTTTAAAAACACCACAAATCTAGTGTTTGCATTTTTCAGCAGAATTTCTTGCTATTAAAATAATCATTATTTTTGCTGAAAACACGCAATATTGAGAAAGTAACATCACGCATCACCTTTAAAGCAACACATGCTTGTACATAAACAGTGCTCCTGTTGGAATGACTGTTTTGCTGGTAATTCGAGTGTACGTGGTAAGGAACCCTACGAGGCCCTATGTCATAATTGTGCAAATATAATATCGAATGAATGTTTGCGCATGTGGCAGGAGAGTGACTGTGCATACATAACAGGCTGAGACAAGGGGAACCAAGTAGGTGAGACTTTATGAGATGAGAGAAAGGGGAAGAATGCAAGCAAGAAAGAAGGATGAAGTGACATCTTGAAAGCAAACTCACTGCATCAAATCGAGCCTCTCATACTGAGCCAATCCACATTTCACAAGTTCAGAGAGGAATTCAAAGAGCTTCATTTTAAGACAGAAAGAGAGAGATGCTGGAGGCAGGGGCGTTTTCTGGGAGAATGCATGCAGTACCTCAGTCCAATAAAATCAGATGAGGACATAATTAACAATATAAAAAGCAATATTACCAAACATGATCAGGCTCCAAACCCCTTTCATTATTACTGAATGATCGACTCAAGAATAACTTGTTATCGGCCATTATTAACAATGAACACGTTTACACTTGCTGGGCTTTAAATGAACACTGTGTGATGCAAATAGTGAGCAAATAGTGATGCAATACTCAATATTAGTTAAATCTTCTATGCCATTATACTGCCCTTAAAGGGATTCTATTGTGCATATGTTTGAGCATGAAAAGATCTGCAAAGTTACAAAGCACAATGTCACACCAAAGGGAGTTATTCTCTATATCAGTGTGCACTGTTTCTGAACTCCCTGAAGAGCCTCGATTGTAGTCTTCAGGGAATGTACGCGTCACAATATTCCTCATGTAAATAATTCTCACTTAAGGAATACGCAAAATAAAGGGGTGAGGCCTGCCCGAGTTGCAGTAGTAGTATATTGAAACTCGCAGTTATGGTAAGGGCCGTGAAATTTCTGAAACACGCTCAAAGAGTTTGACCAATCACAGCACATTGGTGTACACAACCAATCAGAGGACATTGTGCTTTTCGAAGGAGGGGCTTCACAGAGACAGGAACTAAACAGAGTGTTACTGACAGACTGAAAAGAGAGATGCTGCAACAATGTAAAATATGAATGTGAAACCTAATGTTTTTACAAATTCAAGCATGAGAACCTCAAGTGTAGGGAATATTATGTTATATTCTAGCATGATAGGTCCCCTTTAAGGCAAGACGACACAGGGACAACCACTTTTTTTAACGCACTGGTAAATTTTGAGATTTTGGACTTCCATTATGTAAGATTTTGCTACCATAACTTACCTTCTTTCACATTTAATTGTTTGTTTTATTACACTTTATCTATTTGCGTCTGTAGATTTCAAAATTATTTTTTGTTCTCCAAATGTACGCAAATTTGTGCATATTTAATAAGATAATGCTCATTTACATATTAAAAAAAGAAAACTTCATGCAAAACAATTGTCTTAATGTACTGCGATTAGTCACCTGAGGAAAGTATGGTGATATAAATCTATTGACCTGTTGGGTCTTGCCTTAATACAAGCATATACATTTTTTCGCAGGTTAAAGGAGTTCAAAAGGCACAGGATAGAATTTTGGTTGCTTGTTGAGAGAGCCACCTCAATACTGTCCCATAAAACTGGAAACTGTGTAATGATCAAATCGAACTGGAACATTCATTTACACTTGACTAGATACACCAAAACATTCTCATTTCAGAAGCCGGCCACTGCTACTGAAACAGAGAAGGAGCAAGAAAACTAGAGAAAAAGTGCAGAGAGAAGGAAAGAGAACTCAGAAGAGACAATGTAATTTGGTGGTGGTGTTTTTTGGCCGCATGCTCCATTTGCGCTTTGAAACGGAGAGAGAGCGATGAGCATTGGCAGAAATTGAATGAGTAGATTAAGACCCCCTCCGCATAGTCCTTCTCTCTCTTTCCCCGCTGGCCTGAGAGCAGCAGAGATGGAGAGGAGATTGCAGGCAGAGATGTTCTATCACAGGAGCCTTTGTCAAAGGCAAGATTGATTGGATGATTAAGTACAGAGATAGGAGGAAGAGAATTAGCGGCCACTACCAACACTCACTGTCACTCTCTCGGGGTTACGTGAGAGAAGGCAGAGCATCCGCTGCATGTATTGTCATTCCAGTTATGCAGGGCAAGAACAGTCTAACTCTGTGCCTAAAAATAAATGTGCTTGTGTGGTAATTTCAGGAAGTATTTCTATAAAAGGGCACAGCAGACTTTCAGAAACACACTCTGGTCAAACTTTATCAATGAATAGTTTGGAAATAAAGCGTTATCTTACATTAGGGTGTCAAATCTGTCTTTTAGAATTTTGTCATCCCAATTTAAGTAATTTATAACAGGACGGAATGCTTTAGAGACCATTGTTAGGGAAAGTTACTTTTAAAAGTAATGTGTTACTTAGTTACTTTTTATGGAAAGTAGTGTGTTATGTTACTTTCTCCTCACCTAGGCCAGGCTTGCTTGTTTGTTTTTTAATACCAACAAACACAAAGGTTCTATTTTTGGCAAATGTAGAGGCCCTTTCACACAAAAAGGCTGAAAGAAATGCAAAATCACACCTGTACAGTAGAGGGCGCAGTTCAAACAAACCTTTCAGCTGTGATGCCATTCTGGATCGCAGAAGAATAGGATGCAGGAGAAGTAAAAATAAAAAAATAAAACAAATTTGATGTGTATCTAAAGTCATTTTTGCTTATTAGTATGATTATTAACTGTTTTGTGCAAGTGAAATGAGTAAACACATGCTCACATTTAGTCTAGAACTACAATAACCATCAAGTTTACACAGCGCACACAACGCCTCTGCACTTAACTCCTCATTTCTCTCAACATGGACAGTAAATGGGAAAACAAAGTAAAGAGAGTTACTTATTTGAAAAAGTAACTCAAATATTTTGCTGTAAATTTAAAAATAATGTGTAACTATAATACTATACTAGATACGATACTAGAAAAAAGTAACTCGCGTTACTTGTAAGGCGTTATCCCCCATCACTGAGACAGACAAACCAGTTAACATGAACAGAATTCATCAAATCCATCGTCTGACAGTGTGATGGGAAATATCAAATCACGCACCTCTAGGGAATCACACAGCAGCTGAGTAAGTGCCATTGAGATGTATAGCTTTCACCAGCTATTATAGACATCATTGAGAATAATGAATTGAATACAGATTTAACAAGAAAACATTGTTTGAAATCATTCAATTATCTAAAGGGGGAAAAAAAACACCAGAAATTTCTCAATAAATTACCAGTATTCCATTTTAGACATTAGTGAGGAAGCCAGGAACACAGCAAAAATTGCAAATGAAATAAATTAATAAAAAAATTGCAGCATCTCCTCAAAGAGCAAAATATTTACAAGGCAAGAGGCGTAGAAGTTGCATTAATTGTTTTAATTTAATGGTTTAAAATATGAAATTATTTATATAGAAACATGATGAATGGAAATGTGAAATTATAATTTGACACCAACACTGCTGGTTTGATGCTGCATTATATGTACACAGAATCAACGCAGCATCAGAGCGGTAGTCGGAATGACCCACATGTGTCCTAGAGCCTTCTGGACTCTTGACACTTTATTATAGACCTATTAATCGCCCGTTTTCCCCTTGCGGGCTCTTTTGCGGGGTCAGATTTCTGCTCGGTCCCCTTCAAATCCCTCCAATAACAGATCACATTCAATGCGCTTTGGTTTTTCTTTCAGCAGGGATTTACTACATCAATGCTGATCAATATGTCAAAATGACATCAAACCTTCTGATTCCGAGGCTGCTTTCACGGCGACTTTGTTTATATCTTCTCTGAGACTCTAGAGGAGGCACATGTGAGATTACCAGGGTCTTTTTCTCAGGAGAACAATCAGAGAAGCAGAAGACTTCAGCTAAATTCTAATTTGCTATAAGAAAACCAAATTTAGCCATTACGGAGATGCGATTTCTCTTTCCAACAGGTGCAGTGCTTATTTACACGACCGCATTTGGCTCTATTATTGAAAAATAATAGCATTAGACCATTAAATCAGTATTTGGCCACATTCAATATTTTTACACGCGTTCTATCATTTCAATTTATTTCCACAAAATAGATAATGGCAATCTGTGAGAAACAGTGAAGACTGCGGTCTCAAAGGCAACCGAAATTCAGCACAGTAGGATGTAGTGGGGAAAAAATAGCTTACGTAGCCTATTTCATTCAAATATGAGTTCAATTAAGACAACGTGCATCACAAAGGAAGCGGGAGACTGAAATCGTGGCAGAAGAGAAGCACACAATGGATTTTTCAATTTGGGGCCTATTCATTTGTGTTTGTGTAGCTAAGCAGGACCACCCTGCCTCCGCTCATGAAATCAAATGGCAAGCATTGAATGGGAGCCATTAGGAGCATTATTCCAATTTAATGTATTGATTTGTTTGGTAAGGCTTTGAATGGTCGGCTAAAAGAGTGAATGGGTAAGGGAAAAAAAGAAAAGAGAGAGATAAATACCGACAATCTAGCATGAAACAAAATAATGAGGGTTATTCAGTTTCATAGCTCTTTTTATTTATCGTTTGACCTCCTCGAAAAATGTCAATCATTTAATTTTACATAAAATGCTACGGTTTTGCCCTGCGAGGACTTGCATTACCATGGACTGTCATTTGAGATTCATATTAAGCATATGGGGCCGTTTGCAAAAGCAACTGCTTTGTCCCTGAGAGACCAAGTTATGGATGAATTTTGAGAACTGCTGAAATGTATTTGAAATTCAAAATGAGGACTCGCTTCATATGTGGCAGTCTCAGAGGACTCGGGATTCAAACGGCTGCTAAAATGTTTGGTTTGCAAACATATTCTGTGAGATACAGAGGTTATTTCCAAAAACTTTGGGCCAAATAGCCACTTCGAATTTATTTTTTCCTTTGGATGTGTGTTGGAGATAGATATGGATATTGAGCGGCAAAGAAAGGCATTATGGGGGTCGAGGACAATGTAAAACAGAAAATAATATTTATTTTGCATTTGCCGCTTTTCCTTACATTCAGTTAGCCCTGCTTCATTACAAAATGAACAGGTAAAAGAAAATGAATACCAAGATAAATAATTGTGGTAAAATTCAAAATTAGCTTTGAGTATGTCATTCACAGATAATGCAATCCCAGAATGTATTGCCACAGGATTATCCTTTCATCCAAGATGATGGGTAAAGTCAAGGAAGACAGCAAATTTAACTATATTTCTTGCATGTAAGTGTTACTTTCCCATGCAAAACTCACCGATTTTATCACGAAAACAGTCTGAATTGCTTAAGTACTAACACAAATGTTACTTGTTAAAGCTTAATACTTTGGGTTAAGGGTTTCTAAACCCCCTTAAACATTAGCGTGCTCAATAGCACTTATGTTTTCCTAGCCTAGCATCTGTGCTACTGTCTGTCCATTTTTTTTAAGTATACTACAAGCAGACATATACTGTTATACAAATATTTAAAATGTTTGATATAAGTTCACATTTTCATTTAACCCTCTGGTATTGGTCATTTGGGGGTCACACGTGTGTTGTTCATAGTCAAAAGTGACTGAGCACCTGAAATGTAAAATAAAAATTAATGTAATATATTTTTGTTCAATAATATTTTTCCTTTTTTATTTCATATTTTGAGAGAATGTCAAGATACTAATTAATATTTATGCAATAATTATGATACATTTTTCCCCATTGAAAATAATAGAAAAAGAACCGTTAGTTTCCTATATAGTTCAGTATAAAAAGGCTTACAAATTCACTAGTTGTTTTTAGACATAAATAGTTATTTTTATTAAGTTTTGGATTTGGATATTTAGACATTCTCAAAAACTACTTTTTTTCAAAGTTTAGATTATTATTATTATTTTTTGAAATGTCAGTTTTTGCAACAATTCTACTTGTCAAACCTGAACACAGAGAGACTATTTGTAACACATAACATCAAAATCCAACAAAAATTCAACAAAAAATCAATAGGAATGCTTTATCAGAGTTATATCAACCTTCTTTCAACCTCTTATTTGAGTCTTCTGGCTCAGTTTGCCATATTATTACAGCCACAAGTGTGTGTATGAAAGTGTGCTGTTTGAGTGGGTGTGTTTGTTTTGTACTCTTGATGTTTTAGAGTGTAACCTCTTCCTCGCTGTAATTTTTTTAACTGTATTGTGGCTGAATTATTGATTTATTTCACGCATTTGCAAAAACTTGCTTTGTGTTACAATCACACTACAGTATGTGTGTCTGTGGGGTGAGTGGGGGGGGGGGTGGCTATTTATTTTGTACTCTAAATATTTTAGAGTGTCACCCCTTCATTGCTGTGCACATTTTTATGCATCGTGGCTAATTTGTAGATTGTACAAAAAAAAAAAAAATCTGTATTTTTGCCTATTTTCCATTCATTTCCTATGGCAGTCATTATGGACCCCAAAAAACACAAGTGTGGCTATTTTTAGACCATTTGGCTTTTTCAAATCAACTCTACAATTTTTTCAGAGGGTCACATAGCGACCACCATAAAATTCGCAGAGTTTCGTAACATTCCAATGAAATAAATAAAACAACCGAAAACAACACCAGAGGGTTAATCCTCAAGTATACTGAAGGCCCATAGATTTGGTTCACTGTGAGGGTTTGAGCTCGAGTACGTATCTGAACGCACAACACAACTCGGTTTCTCAGTATGACCTGGCATATGCATCTCAAAGATTAAAGCAAATGCCTGCTGTGATATCTCACTAATGCAGAGCACATGAAACGCACACACACAGTCCACATATGTTTCTGTAGGGAGACATTGACTCAGCTTACTCTCCGGATCGATCCAGCCCTGCAGGTTCCTTTTAATACTGACTATTGACTCCCTCTAGTCTCACAGAGCCAGACTTTTACATAAGTCTGGTCAATTTAGCAGCTTATTCTGACCAAAAATGTCCACTCACACATGATATAGTCGAGCAACAAGCTGTAATTTTTTAATCTTTTTTTTTTTAAAAACAGACACAAACCTATGCATCTCTAAAACTAACAATCAGATTGCAAAATATGAGTAATCAGTAGAAGTTCATATCAACCATGAGGAAACCATATAATCAAACCATATATGTGCAAACAAACTTAGGTCAAAGAGAAGGCCTCCTTTTAATGTCTCCTTTTCACTGAAGAAATACTAGACAATAAATACAGGGTTGGAAAAAACGAATCTTTTGTTTCGAATCAGTGGTACGGAGCGCCAAAGTCACGTGATTTCAGTAAACGAGGCTGCGTTACATGACAAGCGTTTCAAAATTTCAATAGTTCACGTGACTTTGGCAGTTTGATACGTGATCTGAACCACTGAAGCACTGAAACTCCAAAGCAGTGTTTTGAAATCGGCCATCACTAGTTGTTGTTGAAAAGTCGTTATTTGGGTGAACTAACTCGAACAACGCAAAAGTGGGAATGTCTCCTTCACGCCAGTATAAAGGAAAGCGAGGAGAACAGGCAATGTAACCCTCACACCTCAAATTTACCACAGTTCATCTTACCTTTGCCAGCTCAGTGTTATATTCACTGCCCTCCCCAATAACGCCCACAACACAATTTCCCCACACAATGAGATTACTTGACATTAAAGCTTGTTTGAGGACAGGCCATTTTCTAGTTCGCCCTAGCTGCTCTTACCCCTCACTGGGAAATCGCATCTCATTTCAACTGTCAGATAAGCCCGGCACCGCGTAGAGGTCATCGACCTTCCCCCGCCCACTCTGCCACCTCTCCTTTGAAGTGGTAGCGCTGACCTGCAAATTCCCCACCCTCTGATTGGCTAAGGGACCGCTGATGCGATTGGGGAATGAATACTGAAAAAGGTCAAGATGGCTGCTCGCAGGCCCAGGCATGTAGGCATCTGATACGGTAAAGCCTATTTTCAGCTCTTGTGCACCTGAGGTTCCACGTTGCGTGGAAGAGACGCATGTCCTGACCTCCTTCGTGTCGTGCCCTTCAAATGGAAATAGGTGACATTAACATGCGGCTGAATGCTAACATCTTGGAGCGGGAAGATTCTAATGTAAAGCTGCTACAGAAGCAGTGGCAGAGGTCATCTGATGCTGCTGTGATGCTTTTTTCATATCTCAATAACACCGAGATAGAGGAAACTGAATTATATCAGTGAAATAATCAATGTTAAATACTCTAAGATAGAGGAAACTATTCACAAAATTCACAAAACACAGCTAATCTATTTGTTATTGTCTGCAGAACAGACTGATGTGCTACAATTTGAATTAAATTTAACTTTTATTGCAGAATTATGCCGGTCTTGTGACATCTGAAGAACAGAGCAGTATTTAAAAAATCTGAATAGTTTTATTATACTCTTTATTAACCAACTATGCAGTTATGTTTTTAATTACAGGACCAAATACTAAAAATGGACACAGAAAATGTAATCTCATTGAGATTCCCTTCAATAAAGCAATCAATAAGTGCACTTCAACGATTCATTAGAGACCACCGCAAACAATTGCCTTAATTTTGAATTTCAAATGTTTCAGCAGTACCCAAAACTCCCATCCAAACACATCCAAAATGGCATCCAAAGTATGAATCTGTCCAAATAGACCCAAATTATTCTATGTAAGCCCAAGAAAGTTTACATATATATATTCAGTTCCGTCATTAAACTCTTGAAGATGCAGGCAGGTCCTTTACATGCAATCTGCTGATTCTACAGCCAGGATTAAATTAAATGTTTCTTGCAAAACATTTAAATAGCCTGGTTCATTGTTTGCTGTAAACTGGTCCTGCAGCAGGCTATCGGAGTTCCTCTGAGACCCTCCACCTCCCCTAGCTCCACCTGCCTAGATCTGCTACAGGATTTATTTGAGTTTATTTATGCAGCAGCAGCATATCTTGCATGTCACAGCAGTGTGTCAGTGTATCTATTAGCAGCAGCAAGTCTATATTTGTTCTGCAGCAATAATCAACAGCAGCAGCAGCAGATCTAATCTACCAAGACGAAATACATTAACATTGCCATATTCAATAACATGCAAAAAGTATTCAGATAGATGTCCACACACATACACAACCCTGTTTGAAATACAGGCTATTTTTTATTTATTTTATTTTTTTTGATTGATTGATGCTGTGCAATGTAATGTAAAGCACACTATCTAACATTCAAAGTTTCCCTTTCAATCTAAATGTCATCCTGGCAAAGTCAGGCCCTAGTGGTATAGGAAGCTTGGAGTCCCAAATGTCAGTGAATACACTGTTTTGATTTGATGACAGCACTCTGTGGCCCTGTATTATTCTTCAGCCCGCACAAACACCTGATAAAACAACCTCATATCTTGCATCATCCTGCTTCTTTTTTGTATTTGGACATTGAGGATTTTTTTAGTGATGATTAATTTGAAAAGATAGCAGTTAGAAGCTTTCAATTAGCTCCAGGGTTCAATTATATCTCGAACTCAATGTCTTTTCACACTGGGATAGAGAATGCTCATCTGTACCCCGGTTGTATAAGCCACCTCGATTTTGTCGCTCTTCTTGTAAATGGTCTAACAGATCTGAGATTGCGACAGCATGACGCCACACTCAGTGTCTCCCCTCTCAATTTCTTTCGAGCAGCATGGGGCCTCTTTATGAAATTCTCCCTGGCAATCTTCGGCTTATCCCCTCCTCTCCACAGCAGCGCTCAGTAACCCTGAGTCATCAGAACTGCCATTTCTTTAGCTGATTTCAGATGGACCATTCTTTGAAAACTTGTCAAGGCTCAGTATAACCAAGTTATTAGTGTTAACAGGAACTATTTCGGGTGAAGACTAACAGTAAAAAAATAAAAAAAGAATCTGTGAACTAAATTATTAAATGAGTTTGGAATAGCAAAAAGTGCAAAGTATAAATGTGAACGTAAAGAGAACATAAATACAAGCTATGGTGCATTTGATCAAAAATCCACCCAGTTTAGATTGACATAAATCAACCAACTAGTTCTTTTATGTTTTGTACTTGACAGTTAGAGACAGGTAAATTTGAAAACAACAATGCTACAATTATAAACTAGAATGCTACTAAACTCTTGAGCATGTTATTCTATGCGACGAACTTCAAATCCAGCAGTTATACTATAGGTATTCTCTAGTGTGGGGCATCTGACGACACACCTGAGCGCATTCAGTCTATGCTGCTGAATCATAAATACCCCAGAGATGCCAGAGCCAGATATAATTTATAGAACATTTCTTTCACAGTAAGTACCGCAGTGTGCTGGATTCCTTTGAATATGAAAAATAACACTTTTTTAAACAAATAAAGTAAACTTATAAAGAGTAGTGTATGCCATCATATCCAGATGAAACAATTTGTAGTTTATGTAATAAGGTGCCAAATAAAGTGAAAAACTGAAAAATACAAATGAATTAAATCCAGTGGCCCTTAAAAAATTACACTTAATTCACAATTAAAAATGTTTTTGCATTAAATAACAAAATATCAAAACAATTGGCATTCATTTTAAAGAAATATACTAAAACATACATTTACAAAATGATGATTAGATTTCAAAATGTGAACAAAAAGTCACTTACTGGTTGTCAAACTTTGTAAAACATATTCATATGAGAGGAACTGATGTCACACATCTACAGCACCTGCAGGGTGCTTTCTTCGGGTTACCCGTTTAGGTAACCGTAGCTTTCAGCCAGCAGCAGATGTCATCAGGTGGCACCTAAACTTCCTTGATTGTTTCGACCCTCTCCAGTTGTTGGGTCGGCAGTGGTGGCCGACTCGCTGCCCATCTGCAACAGGCTTCCAGCTTTCTTCCTCTCTCTTACTCCGTATCCAGCATGAAGCTCGTTCAGCCTCCTGCCCCATCCTATGAGTAGCATGGTTCTTACTCTTCTGAAGCTTTTGGCCATTTGATCCTTTCTATGTAAGGTCTTACATAGTTATGCATATTGCATTTCTGTCAATAGATCCTCCTAAATATTACACACTGGACCTTTAAGTGTCCAAAAGTGTCCAAATTAAAGGCACAGTAAGTTATTTCTGAGAAACACTGTGTCATGAGGTTGAGGTAAATATGAGAGAAGGATTTAATTGCAGGCAGCAACAGTTTAACACACTAAAAAACACTCTGGGCAAAACAAGAACAAAACAACCAGGTAAAATGTGACATAAATGGACCATGAATAGAACAAACACAATGTTTAAATACCAGGGCGTACTAATCAAATGAAATGGAGAACAGGTGCAAATTATGATCCAATCAATGAGAAATCAAGGTGAACTTACCCCTTATTTACACTGCACACGTCTGCGGCACATTACGGCTTCGATGCGGCCACCGGAGTCAATCCACGGCCACTCTAGTCAATGCTTGTGTTCACACCAGACGCACCGCGGCACGTTTCAGAACCGTCCCAGAAGCTGCGTCCAAGCCGCGCAGCTCAAATACAAACTAAAGTCAAATAATCACCCCGTGTAGACTGCCGTTCATATTTTACATCACTAGGAGGCCAGAAATGGACAACAAGAGATTCCAAGTTGAAAATCTTCTTTTATCCTTGGCGTTCATAACTGGACTTTTAAGTGTAACTTAACTTCATCTGTAGGCTACAGCAAAATATAATCATTTAGTCATTAAAAACACGAAAAATCATGGAAAACAACATCGGACAGGCAAATCTCGTGGTCTCATGAACCCAGCCGCTTCGCTTCTGAAATGCTCCTGGTGTGAGTTGACACCACGTAGAGCATGGAACAAAACCTCGCTGGAGCCGAAACCAGCCACAGACGCGTGCAGTGTTATACAAGCACAGGAAACAGAACTAAAACATGGGTGTGTTTTGCACAAAGCAGACACAGATAACCCATTACACACTGTTGATATTTGAATTGGACACTCAATCAAACACACCCACCCACCCTCAAAATAACAAACATACTATCCTTCACAGCCAGGACCATGTACAAACACAATTTTCTCAGGATAGTATAATAACCCTGCCCACTAGCATTGAGCTTATCTTCTGTAGCTCGTTGCGACTCATATATACATCACTGACATCATGTGACTTCCATGTTGGGAAGTACTGACAACTGAAACGTAACCTGCCAGAGAGGTTTATAGTTGTTTTCATCAGTAGTTGCTGTTGTTTTTACTGAAGGGAAGAGTCAGCCGTTGACATTTGAGCATTCGGCCCTTTACTGTAGCCTTGGGGAACATCTTTGCACAGTGCATTTCAGCAGGACTTGGCAGAGTTCGAGTTCTGACACCTTGACATCCCTCAAACACGGCTGGAAGCATCATATTCATTTGAATCTCACACTTCTCCGACTGCTGGGGTGGAAGGGCACAGCTCATCCCTCATCCTTATACTGATTCATCGAGATGGCAGAAAATACAGGCTGAATCACAGTTGTGTTTTCATACATACAGGGACAAACACACACAGACATGTATACTAGTGGTGACGCTAGAAGTCAGGGCTTAACAATAAGGATAAGCAGATGGCTTGGGGCCATTGAGGAAAATTCAGGCTAGCTGACGGAACTGTCACTGGCTATATTGGGACAGTTCAGTGTTGTATGTACACTCGGAAAAATGTTCAGTCTAAAACAACCCAAGTTGGGTTGAAAATTGTCAAACGGTTTGGTTAAATGTTTTCCCAGAAGGGAAATGTTTAAAAATCATTTAAAAAAATCATGTCTTAAAATGAACCCAAAATAGGTTGGAGATTAAAAATATGACACACAATTACTAGAGGCAACAATAATCAAAAGGTGGACATTTATTAATAAGCAATTAATAAATGATCATTGTTTAATTATTATTCATTAAACTTATTAATAAATGTTAATTTCCAACATATTTTGGGTTCATTTTAAGTGAGCAATGCAGTAAGTTTTAAACAATAGTTGAGTTAAATAAAACTACCCAGCAGGTTGAGCAAACATTTAACCCAACTGCTGGGTTACAACAACCCATTTGCTGGGTTAGTCCATTTTCAACCCAGCATTTCTTTTTTAAGTGTACGATAGGGCTCTATTAGAGAGAATTTATTAGATGAAAAAAAAATAATAATTATATATATACAAACTTTTACAAATATATTACAAACTTTTTTGATAGTCCACTTTAGACTTTTTACATGATAACTTCGTCATTAGAGTATTAGTAGACTGTCTGCTTAACACTTTATTTTGATGCTCCCCAACAGACATTATACTGACTAAACTGTCATCTTATTATACTAACCCCAACCTAACAGTCAACTAATACTCTCAAGAGAGTTAGTTGACATGTAGTTGCAAACTTACTTAGAATGTGGACTAAAGTCGACTATCAAAATGAAGTGTAGCCACAAAATGTCATGTAGTAAGGGAAAAAAATTAAATAAATAACTGGCTAATGTAGATACTTTTGTTTGTTTAGATTTTGACAATTTGCAAAGTTTCAGGAAAGATTTGGAAGTATTCATCAGAGGTACCCTTTTAGCAAAAAAAATGATGCGTTATCAATTATAGCTGTATTTTTTATTTTTTTTTGTAGAACCAGTGAAATATTACACGGAACAACACTTTGAACAGCTATTCTGATTTGGCAAGTAGAAAAAAATCCTTATTGTTGAGTCCAATATCCAGCTGACCTCTATTATGTGCCTCAAATTTCATTGGGAATATTATGAAGTGAACCACTTTCCTTGGCCTATATGTCTTGCTCATTGTACACAGCTCAGGCAACATGTACAAATAAACACTATCAGCAGCGCAATTCACTGCTAGTCAGTTCCCTATGGATGGAGCCGTCAATCTGGGTTGAACAAATGCGCAAACATCTAAATACACAACCCCGCCTGAAGGCAGAGCGAGTTTGGAACTACAAGGCCCCCTGAACACGATTCAGAGGAGACATCATGGAAGAACCTCCCAAACAGCACCTCCTATCAGATTCACCTCTCTCTCACTGTCAGCATGGTGTTAGCCTCTCCTTTCATGCAGCGCCCTTGGGATTATCATATCAGTCTACGTGACCTGATTAACCGACTGCCGCCTCACAGTTGAAGTGCTGGTTCAAGCGATGCTGCTGCCCTTCTCCATTTCTCTTTTCTCATTAACCTCTCCGTCATGTTTTTCTTCCTTCCGTTTTCCATGCCAGTCGAATCTACCTCAAAACCTATTTCGGACGCCTCTGCTCAGCTTTGATGGTGTCAGTAACTTTCTGCGGCATTATGCTGCTGAAATTGCATCATGCTGTAGTTCATGTATCTCTTCATGACACATGCACAACGAACGGTTCTACTGAAGTTCAAATTCTGCAAGGGTGTCTTGTAGATTGCAGTAATTTCTCAACTCGTAATACATAAAACTTCATTTATGATTATTTGAATATTAAAACGTTGACACCTGCAATAACATGAAAGACAGCAAGCAATGGTTGCCCACAGTAAAGACCAATAATGCATTGAATTTGGTCGTTTCTGTAAAAGATTCACTTAAGATTCACATAATTGAGAATGAAAAAATGTGTGTGAATATGAATTGAATTAGCCACACCCCATGTATTTTATTTCACCCCAGAAAGATTTTAATAAAATGTAATTCAAAGAAGTTAAAAACAGGCAATGTATTATGGCAAATGAAATGTTCTTCAACCCTTTTTTAACAAAACATAATTAATAACTAAATTAATTCAATATAAAGAAATGAATTTAATGCAAACTAAATATAAACTAAATATTGTTTAAACTAATTACAAATTTCTACAAGTGGCATCTTTAAAGATTCAATTCTAATTAAAACGAACAATTATATGATTACATTTCTTTGAATTTTAATGCTGCTATTCTGTTTTCCTCCTCAATTCACAGTTTATAAATATAAATTAAAAAGTCATTCTGAATACAATTTTGAATGATACGGTGGCTGATAGAGCTCAATGCGCTGTAACTGAAGAAAACACATGGAAATAGAAACATGTTCGTCAGATTGACAGCACATATGCTGCAAATACTCACAACACAACCAGATTCAGAAACACGCTGCAAACACTCACAAACAAGTACAGAAACATTTCGCAAAAGACTCACAATGCAACCAAATACAGAAATACGCTACAAATACTCACAATACAACCAAATACATAAACATCCTGCAAATTATAACACAACCATATACAGAAACATTCTGCAAAATACTCACAACACAACCAAATACAGAAACACATTGCAAACACTCACAACCAAGTACAGAAACATGCTGCAAACACTCACAAACAAATGCATAAACATTCTGCAAAAGACTCACAATGCAACCAAATACAGAAACACTGCAAATACTCACAACGCAACCAAATACAGAAACACTGCAAATACCGATAATACAACCAAATACAGAAATACGTTGTAAACACTCACAACCAAGTACAGAAACATGCTGCAAACACTCACAAACAAATGCATAAACATTCTGCAAAAGACTCACAATGCAACCAAATACAGAAACACTGCAAATACTCACAACGCAACCAAATACAGAAACACTGCAAATACTCACAACACAACCAAATACAGAAACTCTGCAAATACCGATAATACAACCAAATACAGAAACATGTTGCAAACACTCACAAACAAATACAGAAACATTCTGCAAAAGACTCACAACACAACCAAATACAGAAACACATTGCAAACACTCACAACCAAGTACAGAAACATGCTGCAAACACTCACAAACAAATGCATAAACATTCTGCAAAAGACTCACAATGCAACCAAATACAGAAACACTGCAAATACTCACAACGCAACCAAATACAGAAACACTGCAAATACCGATAATACAACCAAATACAGAAACACGTTGTAAACACTCACAACCAAGTACAGAAACATGCTGCAAACACTCACAAACAAATGCATAAACATTCTGCAAAAGACTCACAATGCAACCAAATACAGAAACACTGCAAATACTCACAACGCAACCAAATACAGAAACACTGCAAATACTCACAACGCAACCAAATACAGAAACACTGCAAATACCGATAATACAACCAAATACAGAAACATGTTGCAAACACTCACAAACAAATACAGAAACATTCTGCAAAAGACTCACAATACAACCAAATACATACACATCCTGCAAATTATAACACAACCATATACAGAAACATTCTGCAAAATACAACACAACCAAATACAGAAACACTGCAAATACTGATAACACAACCAAATACAGAAACACGTTGCAAACACTCACAAACAAATACAGAAACACTGCAAATACTCACAACGCAACCAAATACAGAAACACTGCAAACACTGATAATACAACCAAATACAGAAACACGCTGCAAACACTCACAAACAAATACAGAAACATTCTGCAAAAGACTCACAATGTAACCAAATACAGAAACATACTGCAAATTCTAACACAACCAAATACAGAAAAGCACTGCAAGAAACACGCTGAAACATGTAGAATGGTGCACAACCTTGCTATCTTCTACAGAACACAGACTATTTTTTAACAAACATTATACTTCAACACAAAGTTAAATAGAGATAATTATAGTAAATTAAGTATATGAAATATAATAAATTAAAGATTTTATACCTCTTATTACATGAAGACAAGAATCTGCAGTGTCAGTCTCATTTTGTTAGAACTTCACAGAACAATGAAAAATTTCTTTTAACTGACAAAAAGTCAAAACTTCAAGAATTTAAAAGATATTTTTTCTAACTTAATAAAATCACCCGTTAAGTTCATTAGTTCCTAAATTATCCCAGCATCTGAAAGTATAAATGTGTACTAACAATGTCTGCAGGGACAGTTCTGATGTTTCACACATTGTGCAATCCAAGCGAGATCTTAAACACAGATGGCGATCATAGTTAGGCATTAGTGTGCCCTGTCATTAAGAGGTGGCCAATTAATTCCCCTCCATAACAGCAAGTGATGCTAATGAACGTTGACTCCGTGCGGTGCCCTTCTCCATGGGATTTAAACGAGGACAGAGAGACGGGCATGTCCTTGTCAATAGTGGCTCTTCTGCAAAAAAAGACCTTTCCTGTCTGTTCTTAACCTCCTAAACTTATAATATGTGCCATCAAAGGCCCCTTCACTGCACAATACAAACAAAATCCCAAAAGCTGAGGAACATGAAAGTTGTTAAATGAGCATCTGGGTTATACACTCCTTAAGCGACAACATTTTTCATGGAGAAAACTCAAATATACCAGTAATGGATAACCAGATCTAAATCCACTAAGAAAAGTAGTCCCACCTCAAAAAACAATTTTGACAAGTTTATAGACAATAAACTAGTTTGATGTGAATATTTCAGGAAAATGCTTCAGATTTATGATTAAAATATTTTAATAATATTTTAATTTAATAGTAATCCACGGTACTAATAAAAGAGTTGGCAAAAAGTACCCGGATAACCTACTACTTCCAGCGAGATACTGAAGTGTGCATACGACAGACACTTTACTATTCCATGAGGCCATGGGAGAGGATTTGTGAACGATGTAATTGGTGCTGGTAGGTCACATGATAATGATAACATGGCGAATTTAGTATGTCCAGATTACACTCATACACACAATTTACCATATAGAACGTACTTTTTTAAAATAGCCAACAGCCTTTGTTTTACAGCCATGAACTGTGATTTGCTAATTAAAATGCACAAAATAACAGTGCAAACTACTTCCCCTAAATTTGAAAAACAACATCTATCAGGCTTGAGGAAAGTCTCATGCAAGTCTCATTCAGTGACAGACAGCAAACGGCACTTTATATTCAGCAAATTTGATTAAATTCAGATTATTTAAGCAGATTACTGCGTGTTTGGGTTCCAAACAGGCAGTAGAATAATGTAGAATAATTATCATTTGGATGTAAATTAGATTTTCTGATGATTATGTTTGTAATAATTCTCAATGGCACACTCCCGATAACTGTTTTATAATTTATAGCCGTTATTAAAGCAAATACTCTCTCTTTATTTCCTGTATAAAGCTGAAGCTGTTAAACAGCAGAAACACTGTCACTGTGAAAGTACAACACAAGCCTGCTGTTGCCTTACCCAAAAGATTCAAAATGGCAAGATTGCATGTGCTGATGGAAGGATTTGCATTTTGGTGCTGTAGAGTTGATCCGAGTAAGAGTATCTAGTTCCAGATCAGTGCTAATGAGTAGACGGTCTTGTTTTTTACAAGAACTAGCTGACATTTACATGCAACTTGTTTGTGTGCTCCACATGTTCATTGAAGGCCTCTGGGCGCTCTCATTAGTTTATTATGGTCTCATTAGTTTTGAATGTCAAAACTTGAGCATTCTGGATGTTTTGGTCAGAGAAGAATTTGACATTGTTCATTGGTTGCCCTTAAGGCAGGTGACCTCATATTAACTCTCTGTGAACCAATGCAACAGCTACTTCTCGGCGATCTTGAAAAGGCAACATCTGTCATTAAATAACAGTTCATTATGTCATCCTTCAAATACAACACCAGATCCACACAACATCGGGTGGTTCATGATATACACTTATTAAAAAAAAAAACTGCTTAAAATTTTACCGTTCAGTGCCCCAGATTCACTGGAGTCCTGGTGACAAATGACAGAATTCAGCACCTTATTATGATACTGTCAAAAATAGGACATCACCGCTCAGACTGCTGTGAATGCGCGATTCAAATAATTCCTTATTCATAAACTTTTCACCTCTGCGACGCCGAGGACAAATGAGGATTTAAATGGCTGCTCAGGGTACAGTGAGGTATGGATTATGAATAGGGACAGCGATTGATTCCCCGGCGCCGTACAGGCCAGAGAAGCATGACAAGTCTTGTCGGGCACCGGGCCCAGGAGCCGACGGTTCGGGTTGTGAAATTTGTCAAAGTCATTGTGAGTTTCTGTTATAGGAGGAACGAGTGTCAGGGAGAGTTGGTGTATATTAAAAAAGACAATGGAGAAGAAAAAGTATTTTGAGAAGTAAAAAAAATACTGGATTGTGACAGGTTTGTTGTTTTTCTATGAAATATTCATGTTGAGGGGGGTCATACCCAAAGGCTGCATTAACCCCAAAATTTTGTAATTTAGCGAACTTTAAAAACATTTACAGAAAACTGGCAGCTTATAAAAACAAGATCTATTGATTTTCCCTAATAAAAAATGTGACATAACATAAGAAATGTTAATAATGATCAGAAGTAGAGAGAAGTGTACAGTAAAGAAAATAAAGTTTTAATGCACCCCCTTGAAAATACACCAGAGAGGGACAAGAGTGAGAATTTGGGGAGAAACAAGAGACTCCATGTGCAGTCCAATGGAATTATTTATGGGATATTGTTTATTAAATCATGTGACCACGGTACAAGATTGCTGTTTGTTGTCCTTTTCAAACTGCGAGAGCAAGATAAAAAGAAAAACACAAGAACCCGCCACACAATACTTACTGCGGCTAAAAAAAAACTCTTGGCACAGAAGTTCTTGTGATACTTTACTCAAAAATTTCAACTTGAAGTTAGTTTAAAAAAAACTTTAATCTTTCCAAATCAAATGTTTTCCTTGGTCTTTTGAAACAAAAGACTTTGATGTGCTAAAACATGATGTAAGTTTCAACACTGAAAAACTTCTCCTTGGTCCAAAAGGAGTGTTTATTGAAAGTAAGCTGTAAAAATGGCTTGTTCCAAATTTCAGAAAATTTTTGAAGTCAGAAAGTTAAGAATGATCACCCATGGCTGCGTTTCGTAGCATCGTAACCCTAAGTAGATCAAAAACAGTTGGTGTCGATGGTTTCTGCCTTTGTTTTGTGAAATGCAACGCAGATGTACCAACATATAAAGATGGTGTTTACATAAATGTCTTAAAGGCACAGTGGCAAAGGGGGAAAAAAAATACAAAGCTCTGTCAAGAAATTCTATGTGGCAAAGGCTGGAAGGTCCTTAACTCAAACTGCTTGTAATCATGTCATTCTCTATATAGAGCACAGCTGATTGATTCCTGCTGTATCAACAGCCAATGAGCTTGCTGCTCAACTTTCAAATACTCGATCAGCATCTGCTGTAGCAGTTTACAGCGCACTTTCAGAATTCCTCTGAAATTCAATATCTAAAATAAGTGAACATTCTTTTACTCCTTATCACTGTGCATTATTGTATAGTCTGTCTTTAAAATCCTAAATTAGCAACTATAAACAAGTTTTAAACCAACCGTCATGTTTTACAGTCTTGCATTTGATGTAGGAGCAAATTACTAAGCATATTGCAGCAGCGATGACATTATCGTGTTTATACAGCAGCAGCAGCAGCAAGCGGTTTATGTCGTCGCTCTGAGAATACAATATATGAGAACACATTAAAGTGAAATAGGCATATGTGAATGTATATACATTCAACCGTGGTTAAGAAAAAACTGTCTTCTTTTACTCTCTCCTTCATTACCTTTCTGTTAAAGGTAGATGACACAGTGGGGTCACGAAAAAAAAATAAAAATCTCTTGAAACCTCCAATAATGCCTTCATTATTTTTCCAAGCGCGATGTTTAATTCCTATGCATTAGCTGCAAACAGTCATTCATCTCTTGTTCCAAACAGCTTTCATATAAAAATCCGAGGACAGATGGTTTTGACAATGACACTAAATTACCATTGTACTTGTTCAGGTGGTTACTGTGGTTCTTTTTCTCATCTCTATCAGCCCGTAACATGATATCATTTCATATCGCACATATTCTAATGACGTTTGAGCTATTTTGGCTCAGACACATCATTGTTGATCTTGGAACAATATTCCAATCAACCAATCAGATTTGAGGGACAAGTTTACGGTTTATGTCAAGTTCAGGTTTACAATCAGGGTTAGGTGCTTCTAAATCAGTGTTTATTTCCCTTTTTTCATTTTCATCAAGTTATGGGTAGGGGTAAGTTATGATGTAGGGATAGGGTTAGGACTAAATCTTCAGACAGGAATGTTAACAAAATATGTTGATCCAGAAACATGTCTTACTTGGCAAAATCACGGTGACCGAATACTTGCGTGGGCAGATGTAGTCCGCCAAGATCAAAGCATGTGCCTCGTTTCTTATACTCAAATAAAACTCCATACTAAAGGGACGGGCACACATAGCTAGTATTGTCTTCTTATTTGTCCCCTGTATGTTAGGGGATTTTCACGTGATGTACACTTGGTTTGTATTGTTCAATCTTCATTGTCACCTGCTCTGTTGGGGGTTATTCATGTATGCAATAACAGCATATCTATTCTGCCAGGACCAAACAAATTAACATATCCATTACCATGCCAAACACTCAGAGAGTTGTCATGACAGGAATAACTGTTCTAATTTATGCTCTACAATACAACAAGCGAACAATAAGTATAACACAAGTCACTAGTAATACAAAGATCAAACTACATCAGATACTCTCTAAATACATGTTCAACAGGAAGTGTTTAAATCTCACACAAGTCAGACTCAACAACAGCCTCCGTAACTTAATTTACATAAGGAAGAGTACGTGGCTGTAATGAAAGACGCATGTACGATTTACACATTAGACCTACATTGTATACTTCACAGCGTTTAATTGACACAGCAAAGACATCCTCTCTCACACATCCGGTAAATATTTGAATAATTCATTGCTAATAGAAAACTGGCCTGATTTGCATGTAAGCGTAATTGATTTGGGGAAAAATATGGAATAATGAATCTGGGCCTGCTCTTTATATTTTTCTCCCTCTTAGATTCTCTCCAAATTAACCCCCCTCTCCATCCTCCGTCTCCTTTATTCTCTCTTTTTTGTCTATCTTTCATTACCTATCTGTTCCCCAGATGACACAGTGGTAATAGCCTGGCACAGTCCTGGTAAACAGTTTTGACAAATTAAAATCACCCACAGCTCAAGTGAATGACAGCTTTTGTGTGTACACGGATGTAAAATAGATAGAGAGAGAGAGAGAGAGAGAGAGAGAGAGAGAGAGAGAGAGAGAGTCCATATATTCGGACGGACAGATAGATAGACAGGCTGAAATGCACGTTTCTGGCCTTGTCATAATACCATTAAAAATAATAATTACATTATAGAGTTACAGTTGTGTTTTGATATATAAGGAAACGACGTGGACTTCCTATACTTGAAAAACCTCTTTTGGACAGGTGACATGACTCATCAGCCTCTGCAGGAGGAATCGTATCTGCTCTAGCAGTAGACAAGAGCCTTCTTCCATCAGACCATATCAACCTCAAGAAATCGACTAGCTTAAAGTAACTGTTGCTGTATTTAAACAAAAACATTTAGTTAATGCATGGATGTATTGTCAAGTGGGCTGTTTAGTATTGCTTATTGATTTAAACAAGCCTTTCTGGATTTGTGGAACTATACATTTCGTAGCATTACTGCAAACTAAAGCAATAAGCCAAAATGGGCCATATATGTTAAAATTGTGTTAACCACATCAAATAGGTGTTCTTGGGATCAATGTGAAGGCAAAAACATTCCTATAGCACACAGCTCTGAGTGGTTTATTATTTTTATAAGCAGCAGAAACAGATTTGACAATATATGTACGGTTACATTTCAGAGTGATCAAAATCCAGTTGAATTTCCTCAACAAATAATTAATTCGCCAAGTAGTTCATAGTTCATCTAACATTATAGAATTGTAGCAACCTAGTACATTAATATAAAATTCAATACACGTGTGGTCACAGGTGTGCATGTACCAGCTATATTTCAACGGCTTTGAACGTGCCTCATCCAATCAGTTTTCATAATTATAAATCTAGAACACAGACTCCAATGGTAAGCAGCCAATGCCAGGACCAGCTCCAAATCTGGATTTGACCAGAGGGTATGTATACAGTGTGTCTGCTTACAACAGAGCAGTTTTAATTAAGCGGCACGACTCCCCGGCCAGAGCGCTACACTTTCCTCCTAATGAATTCATTATGTTGTATTTACTGAATGTATCAAAGATTTATACATTCGCTTAACCTGAGTAATAAGTCCGCTTAAAGGGATAGCGCACTCAAAAATGAAAGTTCAGTCATAATTTACTCACCCTTATATCATCCCAAACCTGTACGATTTTTCTTCTGCAGAACGCAAAAGATGATATTTTGAAGAATGTTAAGAGTCCAGACATCGCTGAACCCCATTGGCTTTCATTGTCTGGACAAAAATGTTTCAAAATACTGTTTTTTTTGTGTTTCATACAGGTTTGAAACAACATGAGGGTGAGTAAAGGATTTTCATGTTCTCCTTGAGAATGTACCCTTGTGTCACCCATGCTCTGTCCATCTAAGAAGATATAATATACCTCTAAACTACCTCTGCCGCAATAAACTCACAAAAAAGCTGACAACAGTGCCAGTCCCTAATAGCTCGCTCTTAAATTGGACAAAAAAAGTTCGTTACATTCAGTGACTCTGCGGGCGGTAATCACGCTCGCCTATTAGGACTGCAATGTCTCTTAACTTCCAGCTCAACAAAATCACTTTCCATCCTTCCTTCCATCTATCTTCATTTTCTAAGGTGACACACTGACAGGGGCTTCAATCATGTGTCATTATTGGTGCATGAAGCTCTGCGGCGGAATCATCCAGAACTCGAGGAAGGGCATCAATCTGAAAATATCCCCTCCCTCAAAGACATCTCTAAGCACATGTCACAGGAACATTAGGATGTATGTGGAAGGATTCTCGTAGCTGAGTAAGTAATTAAGAGTGAAGAGCGAATGTGTAATTCACAGGAGTGGATTTATGGCTGTCAAGGATGACATTTGGCACAGGTGAGATTATAGCAAGTGGCAAAAAAATGAGTCAGCGACTTTCACATGGATGTGGAACTGTTCAAATTTGTTGATTTCATTATTAAAGGGGTAGTTCACTCAAAAATGTACATTCACACTCTAAATAGTAATTCAGACCTGTTACCATAACTTAAATTAAACCTTTTAAGTTGCAAACATTTTTTTTGTTAAGTTCTGTTGATATAATGTTGATGCATCAACTTCATTTAAAATGTAATTTAAACTCAAATTTCTGCGTTAATTGGCTTTTTTTAAGTTGTAGCGACTAATTGAAATTGTCTTGATAACTTCGGAAATTAGGCAGTGGGTTTTTAGTTCCCAGCATGCTTTGCATAGGACTGGATAAGGAGAATAAATGTTGAAATTAAGTGTTATTTTATTCGTATTTAGTGAAGGGAAAGACCTGTAAGTGTTTAATGCTGCCATGTTTGACATTTAAAAGAGTTTCTGTAATGTTGAAGTTTTTGACTCTATAAGCAATGACTGCGCTAATGCTAGTGTCAAGTAAATCTTACTTGTTCACTAAATATACATGTTAAATAAGTTATGTTTGCATAGCATGTGCTATGATAGCTGTTGATTTGAACTGAAATAGTTAAGATTAATTGGTTCCGGAAATCTGGTAGTTGGAGCACCTTAATTTTTTTGAGTAATCAGCTTTGTGTTTATGTTTGTGTTCCTCTAACTCAATGTAGCTTGTTGGTTGAACGTAAATTCATTCAAATTTGTCATAACTAAACAAATAAATAAAAAAATAATGCATTATTAGGTTATTTTTTTAGAGCGCTGTCATCATTTGCTCACCTTCACATTTCAAACCCACTTGACATTCTTTGACTGTGGAACACAAAAGCGGGATCCTCTTTTCCATATAGTGACCATAGGCTGTCGAGAAAAAAAAAATAAAATAAAATGAAATTAGCATAAAAGTCTGACAAGTCTACAGTCTAAGCACAAACTTAAAAAATAAATAAATCTTGCCTTCTACCTCTTATGTCCCATTTGCACTCCTCAATATCCAAACCAATTGCTTCCAGCACTACTGACGTCAAACCTTCAACATAGACCCTTCAACGTGAAATATTTATACACATGTTGGCTATGTTTAGAAAAACACGATGCAGAATGATACATAACATGCAATAAAACAAGTTTCAAACAGTAGTGTGCTAGTGTTCTCTGTCCTTGTGTTCTATTCTTGTCTGTGTGGCTGATGTGTTGCTATGGTTTCTGATTTGATTGTATTATCTTGTTCAGCTGTGTTCACCTCGTTAACCCGTGTATTTAAGTTCGAATTGTTGTGTTCGAATCCTCATTCGTCTGTGGTGTTATGTGGTTGAACTCGATGCCTCCCTGGCTTTATCTGAATTTGTTCTGTGTATCTTTACTATTAAAGGCTATTCAGTATCTTTATCGTTGCTTTGGACTTCCAGGAGTGTGACAATTAATAATTTTATATAAAATTATATTAATATATTAATATATTTATATTAGCTATATATTTTACTTCATTACACCCACACACATTACATATATATATATATATATATATATATATATATATATAATATATATATATATATATATATATATATACATTCATATATTCAATATATGATTAAATATATTAAATATTTAAATTTAACTATTAAAAAATTTAATTCCAGTCATAAATTGTAAAATTATATAGTCATTGTAGGCATTCTAGGCTACTTTGAAAAGAAAGTGATTCCTGAACTGCAATATTTTCACTCAACAGTTATCAGCTTGGAAATAAATGTAAATTTTAAACTAAATATAAAAATAAAGAGACGCTTCAGGTTCATTCTTTCATTCATCACACTGGAAGGAAGGTCAATGAGCACATTGCATTGTGGGATACAGTTTGCGACACAGTGTGCTTGTGCATGCTGCGCATTTTGGTAAATGTGAAGGTCAAAGTATACATACAGAAAATGTGCATAACCTAGACTCGTTTACATGCTGCTTAGTGCAAAACTAGTATGTAAAACTATTATAGTGCATTAAATATAAATAATATTGTAGGTAACAGTAAGCTTTAATCTTCCTTCTTTAAACATAACCTGGAAAGCCGCTCATTTAAGGCACCACCTGCCTCAATCGCAGGGCCTGCCAGGGAACTATCAGCGGCATCAGGAAGGTGACCCTTCAAGTGTTGCCGCTGACATTGAGCAGCATCCCTTGGATACTGCTTATTTAAAGTTAAAGAAGGGGCGAAACGTTGATCAAAATGGGAGAGCACGGCGAAAAGACAATAGAGAGCGGCACGGGTCATCTGCCAGATCTAAGATGGTGTGACTCACTTTGACTTCAATTAACTCCTGAGGGAGGTTTCCCGCTCAATGTGTGATCTTTATCACCGGGCTGCCTCTTAGATCAGTATCATGGGCCGAACCACAGGGAAATGGAGATGGCTGGCTTGACAAAGTACAGAAATCACTTCTATTTTTGGGTCCGTCCCTCCCTCCCTTAACAATGCCACCTCGCAATTGACAGTCGTGACCTTGATCTAAAAGGGAAAAGTTTGTGAAGGCTCAAGGTTTGTGCTGATGCAGTAAATAGGGAATTTGACAGAGTACAACGTGTTAAGGAGAGCATATGATGCTGCAGGAATAGAACCTAAATGAAAAAGGAAAAAAAAAAAAAATGTCGTTCCAAAATATAGTTAATTTTTCTGTGACCGTGTCTGTCAAGCTCCAAAAGATGACAGAAAAAAAAACACTATACAAGTATGCTATCATCTGATTTGTGCATTACATTTGAAGTATCATCTGAATCTCTAAGGAGACGTGAATTTTACCAATTTTACCAGACTTCAGAAGACATGGAATAATATACATCAAGAGACATATGGTGTTTGCTTGTCTTTTTTGGAGTTCACTCACTATAAATGAAAACATATGTGTGTTGTTTTCAAAATTGGAATGACATGAGGGTAAGTCATGACAGTAAATTATAATGTTTAATAAAACATGTATATAATATAATTATAATTAATTATAATATAATTAACTGAATTATTACTTTAATGATTTTTAATTAATTAGTATCAAACAAATGAATACAGTACATGCATGAGAAGCATTTTCAAACAGCATATTCTGGTAAAGAGCATATTCAAATCATTTCATCCAAAAATTGTGAAATTATAATAAATAGTCATTTTTGCACAAATACACACATTTTTGGTTCATTCCTGGACTGTCGACATGGCAAGAATCAAAAGTATTTTCCCTCCTGCATACATAAGCACGCCACAATGCACTTGTCAAAAAAGCTCTTTCAGTATTCTGCCTAACTTGAACGAGGAAAACATTCGGACAACCCGACTGCAGCTTTCTGTGATAATCTTGCAGAACATTCTGAGATATATTTCAGCTACACAGGACACATATTTCAAACTGAAAAGGAGTAAAATTGACAGAGGAAATATGGCAAAGAAAAACTCTAGAATAGACATTTCAGCTCTATACGAGCAATAAAAGGGAGAGACAGAGGAGGAGAGCAAGTAAAAAGAAGAACCTGCTCTCAAGGAATCCACTGTGGGTCTCTCTCTCTCTCTCTCTCTCTCTCTCTCTCCTTCCTTTCTCCTCCCTTCCTGCTATGACTTCTCTACCGTGCAATTCCGGGCTTTGATCACTGTTTGTACTGTGTGTATGATATTTAATGTAATTACAGTGAGGATTTGCAGGCCACGTCCTCCCCTGCAGGTTTGTAATATTAATGATACGCGGTGGGTGGCATGATTGCGGGTGGGAGGGTAATCGCAGAACGCGTTGCCGTGAAAACCTCCTCTCACCGGAGACAGCGACCTCGTTCATTTCATCTTAGATTTTGTTAATGGCAGGGCACAATAAGGCCAACTTTTGACAATATCGCTCCTGTATTTGCATATCCAAGAATACAAAATTTAACTGTCGGCTAACTGAGTGACAGAACATGTTTGTTATGAGTCAAATGGCTTTAACTGGTTCATGAACAATGAAATGGAGGGAAAAAGAGGCATTTGTATTGTACAACGAGGGCTTGACATTAACTTTTTTGCTCACCAGCTACTGTGGCTAGTGGTCTTCCAAAGTTACTGGTTACTTAACATTTTCACTGTACCCAATTTTGACATTGATACCATGGGGGAAAATGCTATATAGATATTTTTAATATTATCTCATGATTTGGGAGCAGGTTTATTAGGCTGCTGTCACTTTAAGGCCTGATGCACAGATCCATTATACTGTTACACAAGCATTTTCTTTCTCAACTGTTTACATTCACTTAAAACATAACTCACTGTGTGTACCTAAATACTCACCAAGACTGGCATTTTGGCATTATTTTGTATACATTTGACTGTTTAAGCACAATAAGCAGCGAATAAGAACTCATTTTAGTAATGAGAGGCTTTTTGTGCGTGTAGTTTGGGTGTGAGTACAAAAATCTGTGGGAATGAGTAAAATTATGTGCAACACAAGCAATCCCATGCCGAAATTCAAGCCCTGTAACACCAACAATATTCATCCTGAGCAAATGAAGTGAGTGAGGGGAAGCGGGTTTGTGTGGCGACTCGCTGTCGGAGAGATGAGAGAGAGAAACAGCAGCTGGTATCATGTATCTAAATGAGTATTGGAAGCGTTGCAGATATTTCAGTATCGGTATCGAAAAATCTATATTTTTGACAACACTGCATTGTTTATAGAAAATAAACTTAGACATAGTTTATTATTTCCACTGCTGAAATCCACCCGTGTTCGGTGGGTTGGCAGGTGTTAATGTCAAGCCCTGTGTACAACAAATAAATAATAAATGATCTTAACTGCATTTTCAGTAGCTTAACGGTATAGTTTAACTTTTCCAATAACAAGCAAATTTTTCTAAACGATTAGAAAATGCTCCTCTATCCCAAGTAGTGATTAAAAATCTGATTGAATCGAGGAGGGGGGGGGATGAATCGACTTAATTGGTTCACTAAAATGAATCAATTTAGTGATTTGAATTGATCAAGTGAATCAAATCCAGTCAGTGATTTAAAATCAAACCATTTTTTTCTCCAGTCCTATCCAATGATGCTTGCTGTTTTTATTAGCACTGTATAATGTTGTGCAGCTATAATGACTGGAACCCTATATCTACCAATTAGCATCCCAGGACAGGAACAATGGTGTTTTATTAATCACAGCAACATGCACAAGACTTATTTCAGCTGTTAATGCAATTAGCAGATAAAAGCAGATGAAGCAAATGTTACTGCATCTGAAACAAATAGGAATAATTCAGAGGTTTTGAAAGCATTTAGAAAGTGATGAGCTTGTAGACTCCTCAGGAAGGATGTCTGACATGATGTGGGCAACGCGCCAACACGGCCAGGTGCGTAATCATGCAGTCGGCTCCAGCTGGACTCACCTCACCTGAGAGAGGAGGCCAGACCCTTTGTCAAGCTACAGACGCATCAGCTTATCAGCCAGACTCAACCGAACCAGAGAGATGTTTCTTGACTTGCGGTTCGCACAGACGCTCTGATTCGTTGAGCCATTAATATATGCAGGCAACGTGGGTTCGACTCCATCTTGCATCATCTTTCATTTTCTTCTTGTGTCCTTGTCGTTTCCGGTCTTATAAGTCACTATGCCTATAAATTATAAGACTAAATTATAAGCCTATAAGTGGTAAAAAGGACAAAAATATGATATCTAGTTCTCACTTGATACAGTAAATTGTATTCATATGCACATATGTTAAAGTCTTTCCTAAAAATGTGCAGAACATTTCAACTATTAATGCTTATGAAAAATTGCACGGTTAATTTAACACTGATCTTTCCTGTCGTTCCAATATGGGGCATGTTGTCACACTGTAACAGGCATGTTTTCAGAAAGAGAACCAAACTTAAGTAGCCTATTAAAGCTTACTTATTTGTATCTGTGCGTTAAAGTCTTTGCTTAAAAGGTTTCAAACATTTTGACCATTAATGCTTGAGGGAAAATATAGCTATTTAACACACTTATTTTTCGTGTTGTCCCAAAAGTACATTTTGTTTAACAAAGGGAGCCGAACTTAAAACTAAAAAATTTAGAAAACTAAATTTAAATAGCAATACAACACATTTCAGTGCATTTTAAAAGAATTAAATCAAATTCAGAAATACAAAATTCATTTGACAGCGTATCATTCTTTAAAAAGCATGTGTATATGCACAGTATTATTATTATTATTAATGTAAAGATATTGTAAATAATACATTTTATAGAATTAAAACATGTGACAAGCCTTGTCTTCAAAACACAGTTCAGCTTTTGGGTTAACATCTATCTACATTATATAGTTGGCTGTTTGATGTATGCCAGTGTTGTTTCATTATGTTCACTTGTAGTTACCCAATAGAATATGGATATCTAATGCTTTGCATTCTTCATATACAAACCATTGAGAACTGAATGTATTTGTGAGCACATCATAAATCACTATGAATGCTTTTATGGTTTCCTAATCATGGTCGTAATTATGATAATGCCGCTATAAGCGAGTTACATTATTTCACTTTGTTGAATCACTAATGCTTGCATTCATCAGTGCGTCGTGCTTTAGACTCTTTAGAGTTTGGCAGAGACATGTGGCAATATCTAATTATTCAGTCTAAGAGTGTGTCAGAGACCCTGGAATGCCAAATCAGTCATGCTGGTGTCACTCCAGGGACATCTGCACTACTCTGTCTTTATTTTACTCCATTCACTGTGGTGGATGATGGATTTATGAGCTGTGTGTTCTCTTTCTCTCTCTCTCTCTCTCTCTCTCTCTCTCTCTCTCTCTCTCTCTCTCACTTTCTCAGCTGAGCAGATTGCCTGGGAAACTTCAGGGTCTCTGTCAACCCTGTTCTCCATTCCTCCTTATGCCACCTTGATCAACATTCACAGTCAATCTGTGCATTACTCATGTAGCATCACACTTTGCTTTTCATGAACAAATTTAAACAGGTGACTTTATTTTAACAGACAAACAATTCCTGACTCAAACATACTACTTATTAGTGGTGCATGCTAAGGCAAACTATATAGATTTATGGATTTGAACAAACCCCTAACCCTAAGTTTTAACTTCAGCGGGTAACTCATTACACGCCAAAGGGGTTTAATTCAAATCATAACCACAGGGTTAGTTGTTTGTGCAACACACATGAACGATTTCTCATATCATGCTGCTTTTTGAGACTTTTGGATTGGGAAATGATAAAAACATTGGGGAAAAAAATCTATATATTTATCTGAGCAATAGAGATTTGAATATCTTAAAGGCTTTTTTACTTTGGGCAGTAAGCAACTGCCAAGGAACCACCTGGAACACCTTTTTAATAGCCCAACAACCACTCAGAACATGCTACTGAAGCAACTACAGCAATATCCTGGAAAACACCCAACAGCGAATTTTGCACAGGCAAACACCACTCACATTTTCTTCAGAAAATATATAAATCTGTTCGTGAACAATTATTGCGAACAGGGCTTGACATTGACACCTCCCCAAATCAGCAGTAGCGTGTAATGCAGTCACTCTTACTAGCCACTTTGGTGGGTTCAGTTTTACAAATAACATTTACATTTTTCAAATGATTAAATTTCGCCATGGGATTGCGCGTATTGTGCTTAATTTTAGTCAATTCCGCAATTTTGTCCTCACACCCACCCAAAGTGCGTGCACACAAAGCTGCCTCTCAGTATTAAATTAAGTTCTTTTTTGCTGCTTATTGCACATAAACAGTCAAATACACACAAAATAATGTCAAAATCTACGAGTATTCACGTCAACACAGTCAATTATGTTTTAAGTGAACGTAAACAGTTTGTGTAACAGTATAATGGATCTGTGCATCAGGTCTTAAAGTGACAGCAGCCTAATAAACCTGCTGCCACATTATGTGATATTGGTAAAAATATTGCTATTGCCATATAAAACTATATGGCAGTTTTTCCCCATGGTATCGGTGTCAAAATTGGGGTGAGTGAAAACGCTGGGTGGCAAGTAACTTTGGAAAATCAGTAGCCACAGTGGCTGGTGAGCAAAAAAGTTAATGTCAAGCCCTGATTGTGAACATATTTCATGCACTTGAAATGTATTTTGGACTTCTAATAGTTTTGAAATCAGACTAGTGATGTTAGGGAAATCAGAAACCCCACCATAACATATCGGCTCACAGCACAAACTATTTGTAGCTATTTTGCATTCAGCTGAACATGATCAACGCTGGCACAGAAACATAATCAAAGGACCAAAATGCCTTTGCTTATATTATTTCTGTCTGCGAATTTGAAAAATGATGGCAATTATCACATTTCATATATTCGAGACAAACTGCGGCTTGAAACACGCACTGGAGTAGGCAGATCTAAGCTATGATATCTCGAAGAAATAAATAAATTATTTTAGCCGGCACTACATTTACTTCTGTTTACACAGTTAGCTGTAATTAATCTCCATGACAGCATATGTGCAAAACACACTAAACCTTCACTTGCCAAGAGCACAATCATTTGTTAGTCTATTAAAAACATAAGATGTTGACTAGACTGCTTCTATGCACACAGTGCACAGTTAGCCAGAGCATGGTATTGAATTTAAAATAAAATATAATAAAACAAGATAAAACTACATGTGATGTATGCAGGCACAAAATCTATATTAAAATACAATTTCACTTTTTTCAAAAATAGTGCATCATAAGTGTATTCAGTCAAAATAAAATGTAAAAAAATAAAACTGTGGTTATGTGATGAAACAAACCACCAAAAGTTCCACTTCAACACCACTTTGTGTTTATGTCGAGCGTTTAATCACTTTAAGTCCTTTAGCACCTTCCTGCACAGATAAATGATCAGTTAGCATTAGCAGAGTGCTAATATCCTCATAATTCTCCATCTGTAATGCTTCGAATTTATAAAACAACAGTCAAGGGCTGTACATCGTCTGATTATTCAAACGAACAATGCATAATGCACCATAATCAAATAATAAAGTTATTGTCCTGGCATCAGATACAACCACAAACTCAATAGAAGTGAAACTAGCGACTGGCTTTATTGTTCTGCGTTGCCAAAGGCTGAATACAATCATGCAATCATTTCACAGAGCTATATTTAGACACAGAAACAAAACAAAAAACATACTTTATGAAAAGCAGCAGAAATTATGCATGAGAGGACTGAGATGTTTCTAGTCTTTTAACTCCTCAGTCAAAGCTGATGTCAGGATGCCTCCGTGATTCTTGAATACGAATGCGATAGGCTCTCGATTACCTAACGTAAGTTTCTTAACACATTACGCTGTTCATTTACATCCATCGTCATTCATTTAAGCTAACATACTAAAAGAAGAAGCTTCATTCAGTTTGAGCAAGGGCAAATGCAGGATACATCTAAGCAGTTTTTATCTTTAATTAACGGAGCATTATTAACATTTGCATAATGATCATTAATGTTAAACAGGAATGTCAATAAAACTTGTTAATTTAATGTGATCAACAAAATTCTTGAATATGGAATTTTCCTACAACTGGGGTAATTCAAGCTTGAAGTATCACCTAAATGTCAACCCAGACTCATTGGAAAAACATTCCTGTGGCAACATTTTAGCAAAAATGATCACTTCGCATCACTTTCAAAGTGAAGGGTCCAATGAGTGTCACTAAAAGTGCGTTCAATTTGCCCCAAAACAGGAGAATGTGCCAATGTTTTATTAGGTTGGGTGTTGTACGTATCAATGAACGCCATTGCTCTATCACGTTTGACTTAAATGAGCACCTACATGAATAAACTTTAGTGTAGACTTAACTGATTATGTTAATGAAAGCTGGGATGAGATAAAAACAGTTTGCAGAACCAACCATGCCAATAACTTGCCTCTACAAGTCTTTAAGATCTGTAATGCGAAAATTTGCCCCTTCATCATAATTTGGGAGAAAAATGCATAAAAGTTGATGGTGTTTTACTGCTACTAGTATTCATTTCAGGCTGGAGCTGCAGCGAATATATATATATAGCCTAACCATGCAGCCTAGAAGAACCGTTTTTGTTTGGTTAAAGAACCTTTCAGTGATCAGTTCTTAGTGTAAAGAACATTTTAATAATCTAAAGAACCCTTTTCCACTATAAAGAAGCTTTTGTGGAACGGGAAGGTTCCATGGATGTTAAAAGTTAATGAACCGTTAATGCCAATGAAGAACCTTTGTTTTTAGGAGTGCAGGTATGTTTTTGGAGATTTGCAAAAATGTAGGTTTTTCCAAAGGTTGCTAAATGTAGGCCCTCTAATGTCTCGCCTCAGCAAATACCAATATTAATGCTGATTAATTAGATTAATCAGTCGACATATCAAGTAATTTGTTTTTGAAATTTTTTATCGATTGACGGCCCCCATATTAACTTTTACTGTGCTCCAGATAAATGGTGCAATCACATGACCTCAACCTTTCCAATGCAATTATTACTTTCCAATCCTCACTTTTATTATTATATGTATTTTATTCGACAAGCATACAATTACACAGATTAATCTTATTTTGTGCATGGACACCACACAGTGCTACATGCCAAGCTGAAACAAATTTGTTGGGAAAGAGAAACCTTTGAATGGAAAGCCCTGGAGGCTCTTTTCTTTATCTCATTCAAATGTACGGCACCAACGTGTCTCGGGGGACCCTGGCAGTCCTAAGGCTTAGAACACAACAACAGCGTTATCACAACATCTGTGGAGAGGGGCAGAGACGGGAGACAGGAGCCATACTATTATGTGAAAGTTCACAGCAACCTCTTTAGGGCTTGTTTTGCATTTGCCACTGCAGTTTTCACTGTAAATTGGTGTCCGACACGTGCGACCCCTGATTTGACCAAACATGATGATTTATCGATACATTCACACATCGCAGGGATCTTGCATCAGTTTCTTTTTCATCTCATAAAGCTCATAATAGAGCATTTATGGTTTATCATCCTCAGAGCTCCATATGTTTGACAGCTGGGTAGCCAGATTGACTGACAAATTCATTTGAAAGGGTTATTGATCTTAAATAAATATCATACTGGGCTTTCATTAAATATGGATAGAAAGTTAAAGTCACTGTTAGATCTTCATGTTATTCATTAGATACTAGCTAGAGATGTAAAAAGATGCATCATATTGAAATGTGAAGAAAGAAAACTCATTACACCAATTACAGAATTTAATAAGGGATGTTACTAAAACTCTCGAGTGGCCTAAACCGACTGGAGTGGTTTATTGCTTTTTGAAACAATGGCAAAGACAGTTCAATAAAGATTGTATTATTAACAATTACCGGGATAAACAATTTCTCTGCTAACTAACTAAGTGGTTTATCATCACTGCCCAGCAACATAGCAAGTTGGAGCATTAAAGGGATACTTCATCCAAAAAAAAAAAAAAAAGTATCATAATTTTCAACAAAGTCAAAGAGGTCCAGAAGGAAGGAGGAAGGAAGGAAGACTCATTTTTAAAACGCATAATGATACTCTCTTAAAATTAAAGGTTATTTATTGGGATTTACAGTTCCATGAAGAACCTTTAACATTCATTGAACCTTTCCATCACACAAACAGTTCTTTAAAATGGAAAAGGGTTCTTTAGATTAATAAAAAATTCTTCACACACAAAAAAAACTGTTCACTGAAAGGTTCTTCAGGAAACCAAAAATGGCTCTTCTATGGCATCACTATGAAAACCTGTTTTTGAAACCTTTACTTCTAAGAGCGTAAAAAAAAAAAAAAATCATACGCTGATTTCGGATACATACTACTCTTATTATTTTGATCATATCTTTCTATGCCAGGAATAGTATGCTAGTATCCAGTTCATTAAGTAGTCATTAGTGCAGTTTAAGACAATACCCTCAGAGACCCCGCTGGTCAAACAGCATCTACTGTCCAGTTAAAAGTGAATAAGTCATCTTTTAACATCATCATAAATAAATATACTGTACTTCCTCTTTCCTTCTTTACTTGCATTACATTGAGTTTTAGATCTGCTTTCTCTGCTGTGATCTGGAATGAGCTGTTTGCTCTTCATTGTTCTCTGTTGTGATGTATTTTAATGTGTTTCCTGTCTGGGGAATACACATGTAAATTAGCTATCTGCATAACTCCGGTGCAACTCCCAAATTGGTCACGGTCCCTATTAAACAAATTGATGAACAAAAATAAAACTACAATGCAGCATATGTTCCTGACACAGCGTGTTTGTGGTGGAGAATCCAGGGCCTTAAGCTCACTTTTCAGAAATTATTCTGTTTGCTTGAAGCCTTATTATAGATGCACAGCACATCTTTATGTGGGCCAATTTGAGGAAACAGCGCCATTTTTGCTCGAGAAATTCAGGGGTTTTCTTGAAATCATTTAATCTGAATGGGTTACTACTGAACTTTAAAAAAACAAAAATCACATTTTACCACCTCAGGACCAAAGAACCGGAACCATAACCAGACAATAAAGTCAGCATGAAATGGTTAGTCTTTTCTTCCCTATTGTCATAACAAGAAAAAATGTGAGGCGGGACTTGATTTTGTTCTTCGGGAAATGTTTGGATTGTTGGATGGTTGTGGTTTGCTATTGTGCAAGACAGATAGTCCCGCTTTCGCCCCAGTGAACACGTCATCAGCGAAGAGATTTCACTGAATTGTCAATTTGGTGACTTTATTAGGCCTCTCCAGTATTCCAATTAGTGTTACATATATTATATGTATGAAAAATGAGCTTCTCAATGACCAATTCGGTTAATTACACTTCTGCATCACAGAAACAACAGCAATCTACTGTTACAAATCATAGCCGAAATCTCCACATTATTTCTATATAAGTTTAGAATTCACACATACTTACAATTTAAACATCCTAATTATAATTATAAATAAAGTTTGGTAGTATAAGTATAATTTGGTGTGTCATTTAATAAATTACACAGTATAATTGAAACAAATGAATAGTAACCCTTTCTTTTACAGTGTTGTTACACATTACATACTGTAATAACAAATGAATACTGCCTAACATACTGCCTAATCCTAACTCTATAGTAAATACATGTATTTAATTATCCTTATACTGTACTTAAATGTATAATTACACTGTAAAAATTAATTATTCATAAATGAATCATTGAATAACCCATGACATTTCTTAAAATATTTTGTGCCATGCAAAAAGTCTATACTGTTTCATAACAGAATTAAACTATTGGCCATTATAAGTGCAAATGTTGATAAGGAAACAACTTTTGAGCTATATGAACAAAAGTACGGTTACACTTTATTTTAATGTGTCTTTATTACAGTGTAATTAACATTTAAGTACTGAGTAATAACAATTAAAAACATGTAGTTACTATAGGGTTAGGATGAGGCTTTGGTTTAGGGTTAATTGCATGTAATTATGCATAATTTCTAGTTATTACTGCGGTAAATATATGTAACATATGTAACAATGACACTGTGAAATAAAGTGTAACCAAAAAAATGAACTTTTTACCTGAGAATGACCCATAAGCCAACAGGTGCACAGTAACACTACTAGGATCTATATTTTCACTCAGGTAATGTAGACACATCACTTGCAGTGAGACAAGGGGAAATATATTTCCGAAATGACACCTGTCATTTACACACTCTACTTCTCTCCTTCTCTGTCTCTCTCTCTCTCACACACACACACAAACACACTGACAGTCACTTTCTCCTCAGATGAATTATAGATAGATCCAGGGACTCCGCAATAATGCTTTTGTCACATCTATATAACATCTACCACTCTAACGATTTATCTGCTGTTATATACAGCCCCAGCTCAAAGGTTCCCTCTTGACATTTATGTGGAGTGTTATGACTGCTCAGTGCAGAGGGACGTCTCAATAGCAGTGACACTGACTGGAGAGCCAGAGAGCCGAGGGCCCGAGGCATGCAGATTTGCATGAGACCTTTCCCCGTGTCACAGAAAGATCAGTCTGGCTGCAAACTGTGCCAGCAAGCATGTGTGTCTGTGTGTGCGCAGGTTTCGGATGTTTCAACATGTGTGAATTTCATTCATAGAGAAACAAAACAAGACTTTTTTCTTACAGCTAAGCCATTTTTGGTATTAACCAACAGTTGAATAAAGTTGAAGCATCAAACTTAACCTTGCTTGGAGCTTCTTTTTGCTGGACTGCAATGCAAATCTTATTAAATTTAATATTAAATTTACAACAAGTATTTTGCTTAAAAATGTACTTGTGGTGTCTTACTCAAAAACAATGTCTTTTGGTTTAATATTTAAAAGTTTTTATATTTAATATAAAAGTTTGTAAGTTTTTGGGTGGCACTTTATATGATGTCCAGGTTCAAATATTGAACATGATTAAATCAAGTTAGTATTGGATAATTAAAAACCAAAAGCACTTACCAAAATCACACATTTTTTCAGCCTATTTTTGAATTTCAAGGAGGTTGGCACTCTACCAGCAAAATGCATAATTCATAAAGTGCACCTGCTTTTTTGTCGCTCTCTATGTCTCTCTGTCTGCATATTTGTTTCTATCATTTTCATGAAAATGTGTTACAATCATTCTCCATCTATAGTGACAGCATGTTTTATTTTGAAGTTGTTCTGTGTTTGGGGTCAAGTGGAACCACTTTCTACTGGCTATATGCATCACACACACACACACACACACACACACATTTTGGATCTCACGTTTTATAAGGACATTCCATAGAGACTTGATTTTTATACTAAACAAACGGTGTTTTCTATCCTCTAACCCTAACCATCACAGAAAACATTCTGCATTTTTAGATTTTCAAAAACATCACTTAGTTTGATGTATTAGCTGTTTTCCTCATGGGGACCAAAAAATGTCCCAACAAGGGATTTTGTCCCCATAAGGATTCGCCAGGATCACACACACACTTTCAATAAAGTATTCTACTTACAGTACAAAGAATATACAAAGGGAGATACTAGAGTATGGGTCACAGCATTCTGATGAAATTATGGTTTCATTTGCCATGAAATATATTTGTCCTAGTTGCTGTAGGTCAACTGTTTTCCTTTGATGTGAAGCAGAGAATTTAGAACAAAACATCTTTCCCTGTCATTACTGGTGACTATCAAATATTTATTGGTCCAAAAAGTAAAGTCAACATAAAATCAAAAAAGCAACCTTATTTACCTTTAATATAATATAATATAATATAATATTGTATAATATAATATAATAAAACATAATAATCTCCTATGCTCACCATGGCTGCACTTTTTATCCAAAATACATTAAAAACAGTAATATTGTAAAATATTGTTTTTATTAATATTGTATATTTTAAAATCTAATATATTCCTGTGAATTTTCAGTGTCACATGATCTTTCAGAAATCATTTAGTATGCTGATTTGCTGCTCAAGAAACGTTGAAATATTGTGCTGCATTTTGTGAAATCAGTGATACACTGATTAACTTGATAAACTTGATAAAAGTGATAAACTTTCTAAATGTGAGAATCAAGAAAACAAACCATCAAAGTGAGGGCAAAATACAGAGAAGAAATAGATGGAAGTGCTAAATTGCCCAAAATTATATCACTGATAACATCAATGTTTCCATCTGAACTGAATGACAAGTTGAAAGCAAGTACTGCCTGACAAAACAGAACTAGTATTTATCATTTGATTCATTTTCATCTCTTAGAATTCCATTTAATCTTAAAGTTTCTCCTTGTATTAGAACATGATTAACTGTTAAAAGATTGTGATCTCCATTCAAACAACCACGTGATCTCATTCCTACATAACAGCGAAACCTTTGACAAGTACGATCACAGAGGACATTTAAATCTGTGTTCACACTATCCCTGAAACAGCTTCACAAACACACTTTTCAACCACACAGTATCATTATTTTTGTCACAGATGTACAAATTATCATAGGAGTTTATAGTTTGGATATAAACTCTGATGTCAACAGTAGCGATCAAAATTTAGCAAATCACCTTTTGAATGTAAATTGGCACATCAAATATAAAAATTGTATGAATTACATAGTAATGCCACCGGGCTCATTCAAGAGATTCATCCCGTAAAAGAAACAAGTCAAGTATTTATGAGGGAGTCATTGAATCATTCATTTAAACCAATTTCGGTAACTTGAAGGGGTGTGCATAAGACAGACATGACACCTTCATAATAATATGAAGGAGGATTTATGTATGTTTATGACAACTAACATGAAGTGTCATTATCTCAATTATGTCATATTTAATGCAAAGATGACATCGTTTGAGATGTCTTTGTTATGACAACTTGACATAAACCAATACATCATAACCTGTCAGTATCTTTGTCATGACAACTTGACATTACCAAGACATATAACAGCGTCATGAATATTTTTCTTGACCTAAACTACAGCGGTATTTAAAAAAGAAATTATGAAATGAAAAATATTCATGACTTACTGTTATAAAATAATTTGACAGAGTATTAACACTTAATGGCATTTTAATGACATATTCCATTTGCATCACTGGAAAAAAAAAAAAAAAAGTGGTCAGAAAATTATTCATGACACAGTTATAATGGTCTCATGACAACCAGTGTCAAAACCAACCACATGACAGTTTAATGTAATGTTAACCCATAAAAGTAAAAAAAGTTTTATAATTAATTGTTTATGACACATGTATGACAGGTTATGATGTATTGGTTTATGTCAAGTTGTCATACAAAAGACATCTCAAACAATGTCATCTTTGCATTAAAAATGATATAATTGAGCGAATGACACAGTTGTCATAAACCCTCCTTCATATACATGAAATATGTTATATCACGATTATGAAGGTGTCATGTCAGTTTTATGTATCAAGAAAAGTGTTACCTCGATTTCTTTTTTAAACATTTTAAATAGACTGCAGCAATTAACATTTTGTCAGTACGTCTAGTAAATTACATGTTATTTTGTTCAGTTGTCTGTTCTGGAAGAATTGTGATTCTTAATTTATCCAGAATCGTGCAGCTCTACTTTGTATGTAACAGATCAGTTATGTAAAACTATACCGTTTATTTCCAGTTGTGTGTGGACGCATAAAGCCAGTACAAAGTGGTTCCACTTGACCCTAAACACAGAACAACTTCAAAATAAAACATGCTGTCACTACGGATGGAGAATGATTGTAAGACATTTTCATGGAAATGCTAGAAATAAATTTGCAGACAGAGAGACATAGAGAGCGACAAAAAAAGCAGATTGCGAGTGAGGTTGCCTGTTTTTGTAGACAGGCCCTGGATTCATGATGGTGTGATCTGTATTCACCTCAGAGGAAGTGTTAGTCTCCTTCCTGCTGTAGGCAACTGCTTTGGGGTCAGTGAATCCCTTCCACCACTGCATAACAAAAGCTTGTGTGTGGGATCCTTGTATTGGAGCGAGATCTCCATTTATTTATTTTTTTCCAGCTCTAGGCCTTCTTAATTTGAGCCGTGCTGTGATCCTCTATTGTAAGAAGTCAAGCGCACTTGTTAAGAACACCCGATTGAAACTTATGCACAAGTGCAGCTGTCATTTCAGAGTCATTAGAGTTTTTATACACTTCATTCTGATTGTCATTGCAGGACTCTCTCACTTTAATAAGCTTGCCCCGAGCTTTGACAGACAGAGCTGTTCGTCAGTGTAGCTCTAATGAAGCGTGCGGTTCAAACCCTGTCTGGCTGGAAGTCACTCTGGGTACCTTGCTCTATCGGAGCTCTTTCTTTATATCAGCATGTATGGACAGTTGAATGATTCTGCTGCTTATTGAGGAATGCTGTGATAGTACATTTCAAAGAGATATGACTTCTGATTTTCAATTGGCATACAACAATAAGAGTAAAAAAATAACAACTTATATTGATGAAAGGAACGAATACATATCTATAAAATCTAGCAATGTCTAAAAAAAATGGATGGGATCAGTAAGCAAACACATAGCATCTCAGAAAATCCTAGCTTAGAACATAGCAAACACCTAGAACATCCTAGTAACATCCTAGAAACCATTTAGAATAACCTAGCAACATCCTAGTAACCCCTCAGATCGCCGTAACAACACCCTAGCAACGACTTCAAACATCCAAGCAACCATATTAAACTATTAAAAACAACCTAGCAACATCCTAGTAACCCCTCAGATCGCCGTAACAACACCCTAGCAACGACTTCAAACATCAAAGCAACCATATTAAACTATTAAAAACAATCTAGCAACATCCTAGTAACCCCTCAGATCGCCGTAACAACACCCTAGCAACGACTTCGAACATCCAAGCAACCATATTAAACTACTAAAAACAATCTAGCAACACAATGGTAACTATACAATCACTTAGAACATAGCAAACACTCAGAACATCCGAGTAACATCCTAGAAACCATTTAAAATAACCTAGCAACATCCTAGTAACCCCTCAGATCGCCGTAACAACACCCTAGCAACGACTTCGAACATCCAAGCAACCATATTAAACTACTAAAAACAATCTAGCAACAGAATGGTAACTATACAATCACTTAGAACATAGCAAACACTCAGAACATCCTAGTAACACCCTAGAAACCATTTAGAACAACCTAGCAACATCCTAGTAACCCCTCAGATCGCCGTAACAACACCCTAGCAACGACTTCGAACATCCAAGCAACCATATTAAACTATTAAAAACAATCTAGCAACAGAATGGTATTATACAATCACTTAGAACATAGAAAACACTCAGAACATCCTAGTATCATCCTAGAAACCATTTAGAATAACCTAGCAACATCCTAGTAACCCCTCAGATCGCCGTAACAACACCCTAGCAATCACTTCGAACATAGCAAACACTCAGATCATCCTAGTAACACCCTGGCAAACAATTAAAACAATCTAGCAGCAACTTGGCAACTACTTAGAACACCCTAGTAGCCATTTAAAACAAGTTAGCAACACCCTAGCAACCACTCAGCTCACCCTAATAACACCCTATCAATCACTTAAACAGTTAGAACTATTTGGAACAGCTTAGCAACACCTTAGCAGCAACTTATAACACTCTACCTAGCAATAATTTACAACAACATAGCAACACCTTCGCAGCTACTCAGGAAACCCTAGTAACCAGTTAGAACACCCTAGTAACAACCATTTAGAACGCCTTGCAACCAGTGTTGGGTGTAATGCATTACTAAATAATTAATTACTGTTTAATTGAGTTACTTTTGCTTTGAAAAAGTAAAGTAAGGAATTAATTTGAATTTTTTTTGTAGTTTAATACAGTTACTTCTAATGTAATTGCATTAAATACCATATAGACTATGGAACAAGTCTATATCAAACAATTTAACATCAAAATTCACCATCTAATGATAAAATGTATGTTTTAAATGTAACATTTCTTTAAATACAGCTAAAAGAAATGTATACAATTTTATATTATTTATTTGAAAGAATTAAAAGAGCAGTTTCATGTCTATCCTTTTATCGTTCAACTGGCCGAGCTTGATATGGGATTTAGACTGTAATTAGTAATAAGTGATCCAATACTTTTTGGAGAGAGTAATTAGTACTGTAATCTAATTTCACAGTTGAAGATGTAATGTACAGTATATGAACCCGGGTGTGTGCGCGAGCAGGCTTTGAGAGACAGGCAAAAACAGGAAAGACAGGATCATTAATGAAACGGATTCTGTCGCTGCAGGGGTGAGCATATGTTATGATAAATAAATGAAATGAATTAAGCTAAATAAATAATGTTGATTGGGGAGATGTCCAGAGAGAGAGAAAGCGAGAGAACAAAATAGGAGATATAGCCTATAGACTGATGAGAGCTTTCTAGAGAAGACTGCATGTCCCTGAGGCCTGCGGTATTAGCCCCCTGTGTACTGTCATTAAGAGTGATTAGACCTCCGCAAACCTTCTTCAAACAAACGGAGAAAAGAACCAATAAAGTCTCATAATACGAGACTAATTGTGGAGGAGACTTCAAAGGGGTAATGTCTTTCTTGACAGAGTAAAACATAAATGAAAGAAGGCCGCCATTGCAGGCTCTCTTTAACTTCCTTTGCGCCAAGGTTCCCGCAGCTTTTCAACTATGAATTTACATGTCTTTAATAGCTGGTTTTGTTTACTAGAAAAGGTTTTAAAAAATCATTTTTTCAGACTTTCACAAAGAGGAATTAAATATTTTAGAGCAGAGCATAACCCAGAGGTGCTTTAAAATATTCTAAGACTTTTTCAGACCAAGAAATCCCAAACACACAAAACTACCAGGTTTTCATGATGGTGGGAAGTTCTGTTCCAAACCCTATGGAAGCTTGTTTCCACCAATTCCAATGCAATTTTAAAAAATTGTAATTTTGACTTTTTATCTCACAATTCTGACTTTTTTCCAATTCTCGCAGAATGTATTTTAAATATAATATGATTCATAAATTTGGCCCCCCTGATTCTATTAAGCATAAAAAGACAAAGCATACACAAATGAAAATAGTACATTTTTAGGGAACACTTTTAGAGTGTCCTTGATACAAGTTTCATGTACTTATTCTAGTAAAAAAAAAAATGGGTTACACTTTATTTTAAGGTGTCTGTATTACAGTGTAATTATACATTTAAGTACTGAGTAATGACAATTAACTACATGTACTTACTATAGGGTTAAGGTTTGGGCGAGTTTGGTTTAGGGTTAATTGCATGTAATTATGCATAATTTCTAGTTATTACTACAGTAACTACATGTAACATGTGTAACAATGACCCGGTAAAATAAAGTGTTACCAAATAATGCATAACTGACCCTAAACCAAAACTTATTGCTAACTCTATAGTAGGTGCTTGTACTTAATTATTTTACTCAGTACTTAAATGTATTGCATTGTAACAAGGACACCTTAAAATAAAGTGTAACCCATTTTTAATAGAATTAAGTGAGTTTTGCATACCGATATATATGTATGCTGTATGTGTTTTGCCAATAGTGTTAACATAAACGGTCAGTTGTGTTTTACAGTTTGTGAATATAGCTTCAAATCAGTTTTAATGCATTACATCTAATAGTAATGCCATGATGATTATCCCAATAATTTTATTACGATGACTTTTTTGATTTCTGAATGTTTACTTGAACACTTGATATTCTGTTTGCTGAAAAACATGCACTGTTTATTTAATTTTCATAATTTTTTTTATTTCATTTTTGACTGTTTACTTATCTAGGCTAATTATAAACGTACTAGAAGCAATGCTTAGCAATGCTAACAGAAAAAAAAGATAACAGCAGGTTGGATTAAATAAAGGATCGATTTGTTTTTTATATGTTTGGCTGAACTATATGTAGCTCACTAGGTTGTGGACGCAGACGGGAACACCTCAGTCGTTCTACACAAATAGTGTTAGGTGCAATGCATATTTTGCTGCTCTCTGCCAACATTGAATAATTGATACCCCATGCACTCTTGCTGAGAAAGGAATAAGACATAGCAGCATTCAAATAACTTTTGAGATAAAAGAAAAATTGATTAAAAAAAGATAAGCAAAATTAAAAAGGGAAGACGGAAGCCCTGGGGAACACATTTAGCATATAAATGAACGGGAGAAAAGGAAAGTTCTTCCCAACTTGTGCATCCTATACTGCCTCACTGTATTTCCTCTGGCCCATGTGACCAGCAGTCATTGTTCACTTATCATCACCAGCTCACAAATTCACATCAAAGACTAATCATCCCTCTTATCTAGCCTCGGATATATATATTCTATATTTTCTTTTCTTATCTGTAATATTCCCTTTTTTTCTGTATTCCCATACAGATACACAGACATGGTATGTCTTCTGACACTTTAAAAGAAATAGTTTGGTGGGATCATATTTTTTTAGCTATAGTTCCTATGTAAATTTTTGTGTAGGACTGTCAATATAATAAGGTAAAAACAGTATATGGTAAAATATAATAATGGTAATGAAATAATAACATTAAAGGGATAGTTCACCCAAAAATACAAATTCTGTCATCATTTACTCACCCTACAGTCGTTCCAAACCTGTATGAATTTCTTTCTTCTTCTGAACACAAAAAAATATACTTTGAAGAATGTTGGTAACCAAACAGTTGATTGACTTCCATAATATATATATATATATATATATATATATATATATATATATATATATTCACATACTATGGAAGTCAATGGGGCCAATCAACTGTTTGGTTAATGTCATTCTTCGAAATATCTTCTTTTGTATTGCTGATTGTTAGTTCATGTTAGTTAATGCATTAACTAATGTTAACTAATCAACCTTATTGTAAAATTTTACCAATAATTATACTAAAAAGGTAGGGGCCCTAGTATAGACCCCTGAGGTACCCCTTTGGAGTAATCTCTATAGGTGTTTTATTCTGGTGCACTGTTTCACTGATGTAAGATAAGACTCAAAGCATTTCATTGTTTCTACTGAAAAGTTAAAATATAATAAATTAGATAATAGAATATAATGATTTAGCATATTGAATGCCTTTTGTAAATCAAGGAACACAGCACCCACAACCCCACCCTTGTGTAGTTTTGACCGTACCTGCTCGATAAAATAACACAGCAGTTTCTGTCAAATGCTGTTTACAGAACCCAAATTGCATGGGGTACGATAAATTATTTTGTATATGTTAAAAATGTCATCAGTTACTACTTTTTCTACTATTTAGAAACTATACTAACAAAATTGAAATTGGCCTATAATTTGCTATCTTAGTCCGATCACCTGCCTTGAAAACAGTGGAAACTATGCCAGTTTTCCAGCAATTTGGAAAAATAGAGTGTCTAATCTATAAATTCACAAAATGGTGATTGGTGCTAAAAAAATGTTGCTTTGTTTGTTTGTTTGTTTGTTTTAAATACAGTCTAAACCATCTATATCTTTAGCATGAGAATTTTTAAAATGTTTTATGATATTCTGAATTTTATTCTCTAAAACTGTTGTTAAATGAAATCCAGGTTTTCCAGATTGAATTAGCAAAATTAAATTCCAAATTTATCAGTCAAACTTTGAACTGAGTCAACAAAATAATTGTTAAATATTTGCACAATTTCATCTAGCTTATCAATTGTTCTTCCTTTAAAATCCAACTCTAAACATTTATTACATGACTTAGAGTCTTTCTTTATCAATTATAGTTTGCCACAACATTTTACTATTACCTTTAGCCTCGTTCATTCACTCATGTTCATGATCCATTGACTAAACTTCATTTATACAACTTGATAATCTTATTCTGTATTAATATAAGTAGATATTAACATATACAAATGCTGCAAAATAGTGTTCATTGTTTGTTGATGACACCTAATGCATTTAAAGTTTTTTAAAGTAAAATCTTCAATTGACATCAACAGTATGTCCTTGAAGGAATCAGTCCTCACAAGGCGTTCGCAAGCACTTAAGATGTTTTTCAAATTAGCTAAACTATAAACAGACGCCTCTAAATCACTTGTTTTGCAGCAGTTGTTTTTGAATTCCTCATTAACCATAAGTAATGTTCACCTTGTTCACAGTGGCTACGCTAGTTCATTGTTCAGCACTGAATTGGCACGTCAGATGATCCCCAGCATACAATCCACTGCCAAAGACTTCCGCCAAGACTTCAGCTCTCATCAGCTCTGCTTCCAATTGCCAAGACTGCAGCACAAGGAGCTCAGATCAGGAAGAGGAAAACAGCAAAGAATGATCCTGTTGAAGCCCACACAACAGTCCACACAAACTCAACCAAACACTTCATCTGACAGACAGAATACAGTAGATGTGAGGGTTCAGCTGTGAGATCAAACTAACAGATTCGTGAGGGGTTTTGATCTTTTTCTCTACTAAAGTTCCCTTTGGAATTAGTTTCAACTTCTGATATTCCCGCACACTACTGTTCGGGGTCTGATTGTTTTTTTAATTGGGCATTTATAATGTTACAAATTATTTATATTTCAAATGAAAAGATGTTCTTTTGAACTTTCCATTCATCACAAAAATCTTGAAAAAATGTATCACAGCTTCCACAAAAAATGTAATTTTTTAAATATATGAAATATTTTGAATGGTAGTTTATATATATATAATATACTATATATATATATATATATATATATATATATATATATATATATATATAAAACAGACCTACATCAGAATATGAATCCCAAATTTTAATGTGGTCTCAGAATATCACACTATAGTGTGATATAACATAATAAAATATAATAAATCAAATGGAAATTAAACAAAATATAAATTAGAAATCAGCTTTCATTCAGCTTTGCAATTACATGAATAAATTACAATATGAATATATTTCTAAAAAAAATGGTTATTTTATATGAAACATTTCAGAATATTAGTGTTTTACTGTTTATTTGATCAAATATATCAGTAAATACAGTGTAAAATATGATCATTATTTAATTTTAACCACCTGTATGTACATCTCATTATGCTGTTACTAAATTCTATTATATTATACAAATGACACCATTGTCAAAATGACTCCCGTTCACACAGATCCACAAAAACACCTAAAAACGCTGTATTATTCATGACAGGCTAGTAGGTGATGTCACTTTGTAATGAAACACTACGCACCTATAGACTGAACACGTAATATGCATGCACATGAAATCACCATTTTCTCAAATTAACTTTTTTGTAGTTTACACAGAGATGCGAATGGTACCGTTTTCAAAAACTTGCATTTCAAACCTGTTTTCAAAATTTTTCATTTTCAGGCCCCAAAAACACCATTATCGGGTAAACGAACGTTAAAAACACATGAAAAGTTTTAGGTTTTTAGTTAAAAATGGTGTCGCGTAAACGCCCCCTGAGATTGCAACAAAGACACAGATTTGCGCCACACTGCTCTCCAGACATCAGCGTGGGCCAATGACAAACCCACACCTGTCGAGCGTTATACACAACTCTAATAATTCCCCTCTCTCTTATCTCTCAAACATCCTTTAAAAGACAGCTAAGGAAGTGAAAGCTCAAGGGCTTGAGTTCTTGACTTCATGCCACAGTTTTTCACATCCCTGCTCCAAACCCTGAACCTGCTGCTTCTAAAACTCGAGAGACGGGTTGTTGAGGAAAGCAAGAAACAAACAATAACAACCAGAGGCTGATGAATGGGTCTTGGCATAGGAGCTGGGATCGAAGCGATTGATCCGAACCCGGCTATCTCAGCGGCGCTTTTACCCTCTGTCAAACCCCTGCTAGAGGGAGATGGATTTTGTCGGCCAGAGCAGTGGATTAATGGTGGAGAGGTGACAGCTGGGTCCGGCGCTGTGGCCATCCCCTCGGGCAGGGTGCGTCTGGGCATGTGTGCGTGATGTATCGACAGTTCTTCGGGAGGTAGATGCTTTCTGTGACTTTATTGTGCGTTCCTGCATTGACAGCTCCAAGACCTGTAGATTGGGCCATCCCTGGCAGGTGGAGCCAGTGGCATCCTGAGCTGGTACTGCTCTTGTGTGGGCAGGTCAGGTGGTCAAGGTGATGAGCTCATCAAGAAATGAAGTCATGCGATCATTTACTCACCCTCATTTTGGTCCAAACCCATATGACTTTTATTCTTGTTTTGAAGGTTGAAGAATCCAATGGTCCCTCTTTTATATATAATAAAAGTCTATCAAGCTTCAAAATGAAGCACAATAAAAGTTGATTCTGTGCTATATTCAAAGTCTTCTGAAGACTTATACACTACCATTCAAAAGTCTGGGTCAGTAAGATTCTTTTTAAAGCAATTAAAACTTTTATTTAGCAAGGATGCATTAAAAGTGATCAATCGTGACAGTTTTTGGTACAAAGAAAAGTCAAATAAATAATATTCATGAAAAGAATCATGAAAATAATGTATCAAGGTTTCCATATATATATATATATATATATATATATATATATATATATTATTATTATTATTATTATTAAATACCATATTGTCATGTACCAAAAACTGTAAAAAAAAATATATATATTATCATGTACCAAAAACTGTCACGATTAAGATATATATATCCAAGTAGCACAATTCTATAATATTTATAATATTATAATATTTCACAATATTACTGCTTTTACTGTATTATTGATTAAATAAACGCAGTTATGGTGAGCATAAGAGATCTCAAAAACATTAAAAATCTTACTGACCCCAAACTTTTGAGCGGTAGTGTATATATTAACAGGCCTAAATCAAATTCGGATCCCAGTTTTCGGAAATGCCTTTTCACGAGTACAACAAGGTCAGACAACCTCTTAAAAAAAAATTAATAAGTCATCTGCTCGAGAATTTTCCCCCCATCCTAATTTTTATTCAGAAGGCGCAATACTTTATTCTCAAATATTAGGATTCAAAAGCCCATCTCATGTGAAAAGTACATGACAGAACACTGAAGGTCACAAGCTTAAGAGCTCTGGGGCAAACCATTCATTTCAATTCCTTTGCCAGCGTTCCAAAGTGCCGCATACTCCTCTTTTTTGTTTTGAAACATTCGGAGGGTGAGGCGAGGTGTTGTTAGCATTCCAGGAGCGTGGCGCTCTCCTCTCCTCTCACTCACTTTCTCGTTCTCTCACCCACCACCACAGCATCTGCAATTTCTGCAGTGCCACACAAACCATTGCGTTCTCACCCGAAACATTCCCTGTCAGCTCGTGAACACAACAGGGTGCGCGCGCACGTATTCTCACACAGAGTAATGAGGATAAAAATGTAAGCAGACAGCTATGGAATTAACAAAACCTCCTTTTTTTTCACCTCTCTTCACTTTCTGAACGCCAGCCCCCATCTTTCGTACTCTTCCTCCTCGCATATTGTGCCTTCCTGATATCTAATTAAAATAAAAACACAGTATGGTGAGACTTCACTCTTTCCTGCGTTGCTTAGCTGATGACGAGAACACGGCATTGTGTCACATGAATGAAGTAAAGCTATGGTAAAAAAAAAAAAAAACAGTACTAACAGATTGTTACTCAATAATAATATCAAGACAACACAATATCAAACTGGTGTTCATGATACTGTATGAAAGTAAACAAAAATGTCCATAATAATCACTGAAACTGTAGAAGCCCAACGTTGTTACACCTACCTGTTACGTAATCGCCACGGACAGGGCTGGGTAGGTTACTTTTAAAATGTAGTTCACTACAGATTACAAAATACATGCTTTAAAAAGTCATTTGTAATGTATTTCGTTACATTACTCAAGTTTAGTAACTTAATCTAAATACTTTGGAATACTAACAAGTGCGGAACAAACACAAAAAAGGTCATTGCAAGTTTTTATCTCACAATTCTGACTTTTTCCCTCAGAATTGCGTGATATAAAGTTGCAATTGCGAGTTATAAAGTCAGAATTATGAGATATAAACTCGCAATATTGAGAAAAGTCAGAATTATGAGATATAAACTCACAATATTGAGAAAAGTCAGAATTATGAGATATAAACTCACATACTAAATTCACAATTGCAAGAAAAAAGTCAGTATTGCAAGTTTGTCTCCCAATTCTGACTTTATAACTTGCAATTGTGAGTTTAAATCTAACAATTCTGAGAAAAAGAAGTCAGAATTGTGAAATGCAAACTCACAATTGTGAGAGGAAAAAAAAACAAAATGTGAGAAAAAGTTGCAGTGACGAGTGAATTATAAAATGACTCAAACAACTATCACAAAACATGAAAACAGTCGTGGATCATCAGGTCATGACAGGACAGTTAAGTTGACTGTTGGGCATTTTTTTTTTTATAAATTCAGTCATTTTGTCTTGTTCAGGAAAGTGCTAAATAAAAATAACAAAATTTTTATGATCCCTCTTAAAAGTATTAAAATGTTGATGAAACTTAACTCTGCTTTTTCAGACTGTCAGAGTCAGAGAATCACCAATTGATGCTTAAATGACATTAAAATTCAAAGTAATCACTTTGGTAATCTAAAATACTTTTCAGATGTAACTGTAATCTGATTACCACTCATTTAAAATGTAACTGTAATGAAATACAGTTACTCAAATTTTGTATTTCAAGTACGTAACTAAGTTACTTGTATTTCGTTACTCCCCAACCCTGGCCACGGACCAATGGTAGTTCGAGGGTGTTTACTTCTGGAAAGTTTGCTTTGGCAAGCTGTTTTGATGAACAAAACAAACTTTGTTTTGGCCTTATTGTGTTTGAAATGATGTCAAACCAGATCATTCTTCGATTTCACTTTAAGTATATCAAGTATGCAAAGTGATATGCAGCCATACACATTAAACTAAAGGTACTTCACATTGACAGTGATACCGTATAGTGTAACATCACTGCACTATCAAAAATTTATGAAAGTTACTTCCACTGCACAAGTGTGCAAAGAGCAACAGGGAAAAGGTGTAAAAAGACAGAAAATGGAGGAATCAAGTGGTTGTCTGAGCAAAGGGGACGGTGGGAGTGGGAACGGAGATGGATTGTTTTCTGTTCTCCGAAGCTGCATGAGAACTAAGGGAGACTTTTTTCCCCTGTCCTCAACTGGCCTATTCATCTGTGTCACAGCCCGACGCAGATGTGAGAGGGGAAAGGAGAGAAAAGAGTTCATTTTAAAGCGGCTCTCAGCAAGGAAACTCTGTATCTAAGAGCTCATCAATCTAGTCTATTATCCCGCTTACTCCGAGCCGGTTATCGGAGAAATACAATCTCCTGATGAAATAAAAAAAGTGTCTTTTTCGCCCACTCAACCTTTTCCATGTCACGCATGAAGGCCGCGTTGCCGCACGAGTCGCTTTTATCTCTTTTGTGTTCTCATTTTTGTTATCGAAGTCTTGGGGAAATTTTTTTTTGTTTTGTTTTGTTTTGTTTTTTTTGTATGTACTGTAATGGTTAGGGTGCATATATTTTAGACTGCATTTTTTCTATATTCAACCACACAAAATCAGCATGTTAAATGATTAGTTCATTTCAGAATTAAAATTTCCTTATAGTTTACTCACCCCCATGGCATCCAAGATGTTTATGTCTTTCTTTCTTCAGTCAAAAAAAAAAAATTAAGGTTTTTGAGGAAAACAGTCCAGGATTTTTCTCCATATAGTGGACTTCAACAGTTACCATAGATTCAAATTGCAGTTTCAAGGGCTTTACACGATCCCAGCTGAGGAATAAGGGTCTAATTCTTATCTTAAATAAATAAAATGTATGTATTTTTAACCATGCCACGCATCACGTAATCACATTGGAAAAGTCATGTGAGACATAGGCGGAAGCACCGAGCAAGTGTCTACAAAGCAAAAGTCAAACGGCCTTTACAAAAAAAGTAAAACAACGATGTCGGACAATTTTGATGTTGGAGAAGAAAATGAGATGTTGTTTTTCGCCCTATCAATCGTTTCCCTAGATAAGACCCTTATTCCTCGGCTGGGATCATGTTTGAGCTGCAATTTGAACCTTCAACCCATTGGTAACTGTTGAAGTCCACTATATGGAGAAAAATCCTGGAATGTTTTCTTCAAAAACTTTCATTTCTTTTCAACTGAAGAAAGAAAGATATGGGGGTGTTTATTGTATATGTGTTTCAAGGCGTTTTGTTTCTTGAACTCGAGTAACAAATAAAAAAGCAATGCTTTTATAGCACAGTGCCACACTGCCCATTCATACAGATATGTGAATAGTCTTGAGTTTAATGGCTGTGCTTTGGAAGAGCATACTTCAGCAAGTCAATCAGAAGAAGTAATTGCGTCTAATAGGTGCGCCTCGTCGCTCGGCCCGAGAGATTTCTCTGTTCTCTGATCGCTGCCAAACCTCTGACGACCTGTCGTCTCTCATGAGTCCTCTGTCACCAAAAATAAATTGCCTGCTCACTGAACGGGTCACAACAACAAGCGATGTCATTACTTTCACGGCAATTGATCACACCTTCGGAGAGAAAAGTCAATAGTCAACATAATTGTTAGTGGTGTTGAGCCTCACATTGAAGAGGTCTGGTTTGTAATGCATGCAGCTCATCTTGCGACCCTCCTTTCAGGTGAGATTGTGCTAGTTTTTGAGGATCAGGCTGAAGAAACTAAATAGTGTGAGGGGTCCTATATGTGTAAGAAGGGTCCAAAATTAGCAAGAAAGTGCTAAAAGCGAGAAAAAATTCAACACGATGCATAATTCAACAGTGTCCTAACCAGATACGACGTGATAGAGCAACAAGCAATATTTTTTTCTCCCACATTAACCTGAATTTCTGGCTTCTAGAAAAGAAATTCAATTTCCAATTTCTACCACAACCAATAGTCAGATGAGGACAATTTCTTACACGGTTTCAATTTGGGCAGAGGCTATCTGTAAAAAAAGTGTAAAAAATAAATGAATTAAAAATAAATAGATGTACTATGCTATTTGTAAAATAGGTCAAATTTTTTGAGAAATGGTGGAGCTATTAAAAATAGCCTTTGGTGTAGGAATGAAGTATTCTTGTGGGCCAAAACCCAGAAATGAGTTTGTATTTTAGCACTTCCGGTTTCACAGTCCTGAAGTCAGTTGATTTTTTGAATGGATTTTTGGTTAAATGCTTGAAATAAGCTCTGTGGTGAACACAAGCTCAAGACATTTTCACATTTTATTCTATGATATAAAATACATTAACACTCTTTTGTGAAGGTTTTACTATTACTAGTCCGCTTTCACAACCTTGTTGTGTTTATGATCACACTCTTGCAAACTATTATAACTCAAACTTTCTGGGAAAAAGTTGTCGGAAGCTTAGTGATGGTGACAGTCATGCGACCGTGGTGCAGTTCGTTTATAGCCTACTTTTGACTTCTGCTGTCTGTATTTACACTTCAAAATTCATAAACGTCGTGTTAATTTGTGAAGATTATCACGATGAATAAAGCATGTAAGAACCATAAGCTTTTGTTAGTCATAGATCTTATTTTCTACAATAATCCAAAAGCCAATGGACATGTCCTACTGGGTTGGCCTACAAAACTACGTCATCCCTTCACCACTCTATTTGCCCTCAGTGTAAATACACACTGCCTTCAGCTTCTGTGATGCGGCTTCGTAGCTCCGCCTACAGTGAAATCTCATTGGTTCAAAGTCCTGCCTCAGGTAACTGTATACAAAACATCAGTTTCTGATTGGCTGTGATGTATCATGCAGCTTTTTTCGCTTTTAGTGTGAACAATTTATGGTAATACTTTAGTATATGGAACACATAAACTAATAACTACGACTTTTCCCTTAATAAAAGCCTAATTTACTGTTCATTAATAGTCAGTAAGGTAGTTGTTAAGTTTTGGGTAGGATTAAGAATGTAGAATAAGGTCATGCAGAATAAGGCATTAATATTTGCTTAATAGGTACTAATAAGTAGCCAATATTCTGGGAATATGCATGCTAATAAGCAACTAGTTAAAGGACCCTAAAATAAAGTGTTACCATTAATATAATATAATATAATAATTTTAACATTTTGTAGTTATCCTGGGGCCCCAAAGTTTAGATCCACTGTTTTAGTTGTCATGTGACAGGTGGCGTTTTAATGACTATAGTATGCCAAGGATGTGTATGCAGTGACCTGCACCATTACATTAAATATGCAAATATATTTATATATTAGTTAGGCTCTATATATATATATATAGAGCCTAATATATATATATATATATATATATATATATATATATATATATATAACGCGAATGAGGTGTCATTTATACTTTTTTCACTGATTCCTTCGCATAGATTTAATCTTGAAACCGCATAATATGATGCAAGGTGTTCCGGTCTCAGTGTTCCGGTCACCACTGCCGTACAAACACCCCCTCACACTACCTCTGATAAAGTGTTTTTTTTTTTTTTCCGTGTGTCCATCTGTTCTGCTGTGAATATACATACATACATTTGTGCAAACCACCATTTGGCCTTTCCTCATAGTCACAAATGCATCACAGCTAATTAATGAGTTACGTAGAGAGCGCAAATCGATCTCCGCAAAGGGTCTAATGGGAAATTAAAAATGGTTACCGATACTGAATCGTGCCAAGCAAGAGTGAGCTGCTGCCACAGCCATTTTGAGAGAATCTCGAAGACACACAAACACACCCACCCACCCACACACACACTAAAAACACTTCTCTCTTCCTCTCTCTATCTTTTTTACACACAGACATACACACACTTACTCTTTTCTTCTGTCTATGTTGTCCCACAGGATGTGATTAGATACAGCAGCAGCCATTCGGCAGTGTGGGATCCCAGTCTGGTCACATAGATTTGAGACTTTGAAGGCACATATATCATTTTTCCTGAAGGCCTCCACAGCCCTGGCCTCCACTCATTATAGAGCTCCTGTCATATGCTTCAGCCTGATAAACTGAATGTCACATGTGTACCATGAAAACACAATCCACACATTCTAGTAATCATCATTTGGATCACGTTGATATTTGACATTATGATCAAATATCTGATTTAATGAGTGATCGAGTCATTATAGAAAAGAAAAGAAAGATGAGGGGGCTTCTAGGAGTCCGGTCGGTCATGAAAAAGAATAGCACATGTGGAAATTGCTACAAAATGCTAAATGTCATGCAACATATTTACCTGCAGTTTTGCATTGCGACTCGTAGGATATCCTGTCTGCGCTCGATTCCTCACTAACAACTGACACTACAAGGACAGTGTCATGCAGAATGTGTTCTAGGCTGAATTGAGGCAGCGAGAGCTATTTCTGCTGCTTCTCTTCCGCTCTCACACACATATGAAAAATGGCATTTTATGAAAAGAGGGTAGAAAATGAACTATTACGCAACATAAATTTTAAGACATGCCACTCAAATGTCAGAATGCCCCTTAATATGTTCACAGTTTTTGAATTCATGTCCATTGATGATATTATGATATTGTTTTCAGTACATTTTTATCTTTTTTCTTTTTTTTTCTGGAGGGAATTGACCCGCCCCCTTTAGTTACGGTTGCTATGTCCGATAAGCCATGCGCTCTCATGCCACACATCATGTTCTCACGAAGTGAAAAATACATCGTGGAGCAAAGAGGACACTGACAACGTGTAGACAGACAGGACAGAGCAGGTTACTTTTGATATAAATCATATTCATATTTAAAATAATGCAATTTTTTAAAGAAGTTTAAACAATAAATAGCGTATAGTGTCTCTTTAATGTGTCGTGACAGATCGCTGTAGCTCCTTCAAGCGGCTCGTGAACCGATCATCTCTTCATACTAGTTCATTTATAGCATCAAATAAACATGAATGAACATCAGAAGGAATGTTGTTTAAAGCGCGGAAAGACGTGAGTAGACGCAATTTTTCAAGTTCACCATCTTTAATCTACTAGCTCCCCTGACTGCTTTGTCGGACAAAATGGCGGATTCGGGATTATGATTGGTCAGATCTCCTGTCAATCAAACTGCTGGCAAAGGCTCAATTGTGTGAAAATTCACAGAGGTCTGCATGAAGGGTTTCAGACTGTGCGTGTTCATGTGGCAACATAAGCCAAGAAGTATGACATCATTTTTTGGCTCCAAAGTAGTAAGTCACATGACATTCACAGCTCAGGTGATTTTTGGCACATTTTGGGAGCTTTTGCAACGATGAACAGAAAATAGTTTGAAAAAAAAAAGACTGAATAAATAGCTTTTGAAAGAAATATTATATGCTCAACAAGGCTGCATTAATTTGATACAATAAAATCAGTAATATTGTGAAATATTATTAAAATTTAAAATAGCTGTTTGAATATATTTTAAAATGTAATTTATTCCTGTGAATGCGAAGCTGAATTTTCAGCATCATTACTCCAGTCTTCAGTGTCACATGATCCTTCAGAAATCATTCTAATATGCTGATTTGCTGCTCGAGAAACATTTCATGTAATTATCAATGTTGAGACTGTGATTTATTTTACAGGATTTTTTAATGAACAGAAAGTTCAAAGTAACTAATTTATTTGAAATCGCGTGTAACATTATAAATGTCTTTACTGTCACAAAATAAAAAATATATATATTTCTTTAAAAAATCTTACTGACCCCATGCCAACTTTTCAATGGCAGCTCATATGTATATATGTATATGTATCCATATATCTATTGACAAATTTACACAACTGAAGGTTTAAAAAGAGTGGTTTAAAAAGAGTAGCAAAATTGAACATTAAATGAATAGAAAATAGAAAGAAGCAGGTCTTGCAATATTTAGTTTGACCTCCAAAAATGCTCAAACTCAATTTTCTGAAGGTCAAGAATCTCCTTTCATTGAACGACTGTTAAAAATGAACAAAAAATTATACTCTTCAAGGCTGTACCATATTTGTAATACGCACACACACACACACACACACACACACACACACACACACACACACACACACACACACAGGTTTGTTTTGCTATCAAAGTGAGAACATTTCATAGGCGTAATGAACGTAACTTTATGTTCTCTCCTCCTACACTAACCCTACTCCTGAACCTACTCATCACAGAGAACATTCTGCATTTTTACATTTTAAATAAAACATTGTTTAGTATGTTTTTAAAGCTATTTTAAATTTGAAGACTCATGAAATGTCCTAATATTTCATGCTTGCGCCGTAATACTAGTGTAATACCCATGTCAAATACACATTTATGTCCTCGTAAATCACAAAAACGTGCACACACACACAAAACAGACCCTACAGTTTCAAACAGCACAGAGCAAGTGTGTCCAACATTTCTCATAACGTCATCACACCACCTCTGACCACTATATTACTGCCTTACACAGAAAAGGAGAACATCTGACATTGTGTCCACTGAGTTTTTGCTGCCATTTTATGAAGTTTTAGGCCTGTCATTGTGAATTCCCATCACCATTATTTAACCTGTGTCTTTATAGGTCTTTATGTGCATTAGCTTTGGGCTTTTACAAATGCATAAACACACAGACTGATGGACACAGTCTACAGTTTTTCATTGAGTCCCCACCTCCCCCTGCTTTCTCTTATTATCTTTTTTTTTTTTTAAGTTAAACACACATATGCATATGAGCCCACTAGCTCTTTCAAGCTGCTGGGGATGTAAATGTTTTTTCCTTGAATTATTCACATCCCTAAACGATCTAACAACCTCAGCAGAGAGTGCTGTGTTAAGAGCAGAGAAAACTGGTGTTAGGTTTAAATTCAGATGTCTATTCTTAGAGAGCTCTGGGACCACGATACACATTTAGTTCGTTTCATTTTGCAGGCAGCTTCAAACTGACAAAGCCATGTCAGCGTCGTCTACAGTTGTGGTTGTGATGCTAGCGCGCGACTTTTGCTTTGTTGCCAAATTGGAATCGTGAGCTTCCATTTAGATAATCGTGTAAAAATATCTTTCGGTGAGTAAAGCACACATAGAGGGAGATCTGTCAAAACAAGACACATTTTCTTACTCACGACTTGCTAGTAACATAAAATTGCGATAGGTGCTGGGGCTCTGAATATAAACAGCCCAGATTTGCAGGATATTGCAACAAAAGATTAGAATAATTTGTTTGATTTTTTAAAGATTTTTTCATTTTTATTTAAGGTGACCTGTCATGTCTAACATAAAACAGCTCAGTTTAGGCCACTGATATGAGAGTCTTCATTTCATGTTATACTATATGACTTTAAAGTACTCCATTATGCTTTTTATTTACGCAGTATGAAAAATAGGCTGTTTGTGAATGTGAAACGTCTGCAAATTCTGTGACGAGTTATTGTCTCCTAAAAACACTGATTATGAACTGCTGAGATTCCAATCTCACTTCCTGTTACATACCTATGTAACAACTAATTTGCATAATGCTAGCATATACACTCTAAAAATGTTTAAAAACAACAAGTTGGGTTGAAAATGGACAAACTCAGCGATTGGGTTGTTTTAACCCAGCAGGAAGGTTTATTTAACTCAACTATTGTTAAAATTACTGTATTGCTTGTTTAAAAATAACATTTATTAATAATATTAATAAAAAAAATTAAATATAATAGGTTTAATGAATAATAATTAAACAAATTTGGTCCACCTTTTAATTATTATTGTTTCCTCTAGTAATTATGTGTCAGATTTTTAATTTCCAACCTATTTCTATCCAGCCATATAGTAAACAATAGTTGGGGTAAATAAAACTACCCAACGCGTTGGGCAAACATTTAACCCAGCTGCTGGGTTTGTCCATTTTCAACCCAACTTGGGTTGTTATATATTTTAAAAGTAGTTAATAATAAAGCTAAATCTGACTAAATTGGTCTGCATTTTGAAAACAATAGTTTAGATTTCAAGAGGTCAAAACATGACATGTTCTTTATAACAGGCATGTACTGGCCATCGGAAGCACCGGGACTTTCCCGGTGGGCCGGTCGAGTGGGCCTATTGCCAAAGTGAGGAGACCTCCCCCTTATTAGGAACTGTTTTTAAATTACAGCACATGCAAAACTGCAAAAAGCAAATACTCCAAAAATGGGACAAAACTGTGGTACCCGCCAGCCGTGCGCAAAAGCAGAGCGGGATCAGTCAAGTCACGCTGTAAAGAAATAAACAGCACAAGTCGCTTTTTCTTATTTGACACAGAATTATGTGTTAAACAGTCATGTGATATGAGAACATTAAAGGTGCCAACACTATTTTGTGACCAAAATAGACCTCACTCGTACAAATTCATACGGTTTGTCTAAACCCCGGTGACGGGTAGGTTTAGGGGCAGAGTTAAGGGTAAGAATTTTTTCAACTCGTAAACTTGTCAATCCAGAAGCACCATAGCAATTTAACTTGCAGTTATTAAAACTGTACAAATATATAACCATGGTAATGAGAAGCATGGTTTTACTTGTGACAGCCATACTAGTAGTCTACAGTTGAACTGTGGATTATACAAAAACTATAGGGCAACTACAAAAGATAATTGAACAAAATAATCCTGGAACCCATGAATTAGGCTTTCTTTTCTTTAAATATTTTTTTTTCTAATACATTTTAATTGAAGTAAAATGTTAATTCAATAAGATCTTGATATAATAAGATACATTATCTTTAATTTATCATTAAAGATAAATATCAGCATCATATAAAAATCTTAACTATCTGTAAATGTTATCGTTCTTAAAGGGATAGTTCACCCAAAAATGAAAATTGATATCATTTACTCACCATTATCTCATTCCAAACCTGTATGAAATTCTTTCTTCAAAGATAATCTGAGAAATATGTGTTTTTTGTAGTCCATGCAGTAGAAGTCAAGGGTTAATTTCAACATTTACTAATACATTTTTAAATTCGAAAGTGGTAACATGAACAATCGCATTTTTACAGTTAATAAATGCTTTAAAAGTATATTGCTAATCGTTAGTTATCTAATGCATGTACTAATGTTAACAAATGAGACCGTATTGTAAAGTGTTAACAATATTTCAAAAATGATTAATAATAAAGCAGTTTTCATTGCTAGACTGGAAGATTGGGCTGATTTTTGTAACACCATTCATTTTACAATTCTAGGCATGAGTAGACCAGTAACCAGTGCTCAGCTGATAGGTATAATATTGGTGTAATTGATTTACTCTGACTGACATGTTGATGATAATTCATTAGAGCTCAGAGTTTTGATTGCTCTGTGTTTTTAATATCCCCAATCAGTAGCAAACTGGTACTAATACAAGTCTATATTATGACAACATCAAGTGTGTATTAATAGCGTTGTGATTTTGTATTGGTGGAGTGGATGGCGGAGGAAAGATTCTGTAATGACATGAACCCAATGTCACAACAAGAAAAACATGTTGTTGATGAGGAGGAGGTGCCAGCAGTGTTTGCCGCTCCAGGCATGGGAATCTCATCTGCTAATTACCCATGAATGTTAACAGCCATCCCCTTCCCTGCACCAAGGGCCCTGGGCTTAAGGAGAAACCCAGACTGCACTCGTTCGGCTGGGCTCGGTACCTCTGCTGGCACTCGTCTGGTCCCACACAGATGGAGGGGAGTGCCCTTCGGTAGCTGGAGACAGCATATGAGACATGGATGACCAGGTCTCTCGCAAGAAGGCAGCAGTGGGCATTTGGGTACTGCACTACAACACATAATTAGTGAGGAGCATCTGTTCTAGAAGGTTCCTCCAAACTCAGAGGGCTCGGAGAGCTTGAATAAGCCTCTGGCCTTCAGTGGGTGCCGTACCCTTTATTGCTTTGGATGATGAATTGCGCCGTGTTGCCTGTTGAGGGACTTGACGGTGATTATGGTAACGAATACAGATCAAGTACGTTCTGCGGTATGTTGCGACACTTGCCGAGTGGAAGTGGGGCCCGAGCCGAAAGGGGTTTGAGTCGGCGGTGGTGTGCTGTGCATCGCAGCAGATCTAACTTTAGATATAAACGATATCTAATGAGTGAAAATATAATATAATATAACAATGAAATAAATTTCATTCTGTTCATCAAACAAAGCAAATATACTGGAATATGGTAAACATAAAGATTTAAAGATAGATTGGAGGGTTGTTGTTTTTTTTAACGCTAAAAATAACCATCCACTATAATTTACTGATTTGAAATATACAGACATTCGTCACAGGGAAAGTATTCTTGTAAATGAATGTACCTGTCTGTAAAAAAAAATTAATTCTCACCATTAACTAACTTTTAACCACGACTTTTGCCTCAATAAACTCCTAATTACTGCTTATTAAGGTTGTTAAGTTTAGGTATTGGCAGGATTAAGAGATGTAGAATATGATTGTGCAGAATAAGGTATTAATATGTGCTTAATAATATTAATGAACAGCCAATATCTTAGTAATATGCACGCTAAAGTCAAGTGTTTCAAAAATGATACCACAATTAGATTTTTGACAACCGATTTTTAAAATATTTTCAGGCAAATATATAGTATATTTATATAAATAAAATACACTTCACATTTTTTTAAAAAGCAGTTTTAAAATCTGACAAAATGGATTATCTAATCCATCTGTCCGTCCGTCCATCCATTCATCTCTTTAATAAATAGTATTCCTTTATGTATATTTTTTTTTTGCACATTAAGATTCACATTTAGACAATTTGAACAAAACTTTATTTAATTATATATATATAGGCATTTTTCAAGCCAACATTCAAAGTTTGTCTTGAAAAAATAGTTTCTGTTTTTATGAATTTACTTGACTGAATTTTTATTGTACTTCCTTCCATTCAATTTCAAATTGCAGCTCTGCATCATGTTTTCCATCTGATTTCAAATCCAGAAACTGATCTGGACTCTAAAAAGGCATTTTCAATTCAATTCCGAACGCCACACAATCCTGTACTCCTTTTGTATTTCACGAAAGAAAATATTTTCTCAGCAGGCCGTATTGGTATACTGTGATGACGAAGCAGAAGCTCAAAGACACATCAAACATCAAACGCAAGATACGCGTGTGTGTGTGTGTGTGTGTGTGTGTGTATATCGACAAATAAGATGCAGAGAACGAGTGTCATTAAGGATAATGCAAACTTTACATGTTTGACAGTCATCAAAAGAGTACTCTCATCCCCGTGTTTCGTCCTTCCTCGCATCAACATCCTCTCTTGAGGGAGTCTTATAATGAGAGGGTTGTCGAATGTTAGCACTCACCTTTCCTGCCAACTCATCAGCCTTGCTATCAATGTTCTGACCCACCTTATGGAAACTTGCCCATTAGGCAAAATTGGCTCTCTCCCCAAGAAGCTATTTACCACAGCAGAAGAACTATATAAATAAATAAATGCGCACATATCAAGAAATGGGGCCAAGGAGAAAGAAGCTGTTAGGAAGCCATCAAATAGTCATTCTATGTGTATCTCTCTGTCTGTCTCTCTCTCTCTCTCTCTCTCGGAGCAGATAGGTATCAACTCATTCCGGCACCGGCTCCCATTAACCTGTTCGCAGGTTGCAAAAGAAAGGAGGTGTTTTTTCTCCCCCCTTCTCAGACGCTCCGTCTCTCCTCCTCATTCGCGTTCTCGCTCTCCATCTCTTTTGGTAAGAATCACAAAAGATAATTTCCTTTTCAAATGACTGCGGCCCCCTCAGCTGACCCCTGGGCATTGAGGCGATGCAGAGAGGGAGCGGAGAATGAGGTTCTGAGGATAACTTCCTCGGGCACGGCGGCCGCACAAACCTCACAAAACACTGCATTCATTACCGACGGAAATAAGGCTGATATGAAGAATGGAGGAGAAAGAGTATTTGGAGGCGTGCGAGGGTTATGTTCGCAAACAATATGTGACAGCTGGTGTGGCGTGAGCATAAATGGGGCAAAAATGTACATCTGATTAGAGTATGGCTGCTCGTTCCAAAGCTTGTTCGCTCCTAAACCTGCACACCTGATGGGAAGCAGAGCACTGTTGTTTGCCAAACTACAAGCTGCTGCTCATTTAAAGCAGCGTGTCTCAAAAGTTTTTAAAACCAGGACCCCTTTCATTACCCTCAAACTGATCGCGGACCAGTTCATGTAAATGCTTACGATTAGAGCTGAGAAAAACATTGCAAAGTTTATATTACGTAAATAGTATCACAGTAATATAAATTTTATAAATCTGGTTGGAGTATAAAGGGATAGATCATTCAAAACTGAAAATTCTGAATGGTAGCATATTTATATGGACTACAAAACACAACATAAAGCCATTTTCTGTACTGCACTGTGCTGGTTGAACTATATTTTATTGAATCCGTTATAATTTTCTCCAAATTCCGTTTTAATTTATTTGGATTTACACTCCATTTTATTGGTTGAATTACATTTTAGTCATCCAAAAGCATCTCTATGAAATATATTTTTTTCTGGATTCTGCAGAACATTGTCTGGATTCCATTTTAATGGTTTAATTAAATTTTAATAACCAAAAAGCATGTCTAATTAATTGAATTCATAAAAACAGCTAAATGTATTATTGTTGTTATTTTTATTATTCTATGGTTTTTTTTGTTGTTTTTTTTTCAGAAATTGTGTTTTTTTAATTTTTATGGCATTCAAATGAAGGCATAAAACATTAATTTATCATTTAATCATATGAAATGTAACGATTTTGTCAAACAAAGTGCTGCACAACAGACATTCATCAAACAAAAACAGTTAAAACAAGGAAGATGAATTATGATTATTTCTTTAAAAAATAAAGTTTTAATAATAATTTATTATTATTTTCAGTGATAGTATCATTATTATTACATTGAGACGTAGCTACATTCTACTGTACAATAGTAATATATCTCTGTCACAATTTCTTCAGGTTAAACCGAACTTTTATTCTGACAGGTTGCCATGAAGACCTTTGAGTTTTTATGACTGGATTCCACGAATCCGTTCACGTTTTCCACATCGCGGAAATAACAGGGTCCTATAATTTCTTCTCTCCGGTACTGAAAGACAATAAATTTAACCTAAGACGCTTTCATCAGTTAGTCCCCAAGGCTGACCTGTGCAACCTCACAACAGCACACATCACATCACAAAAAGGAGAGAAGTGACTAAAATCTTTCCAACAAAGACAATAAGTCCTTTGCTAGATTTTCTAAAGGCGGTAAACAACTGAGTATTGCATTTGGTTTAAGACACTTCTGAGAGAATTCTGAGAGAAAGAGTTTTATGATAGTCTAAAACAACCTCTCTGAGTCACTGGAAAATAACATGCAGAGGAGTCAGATGAGGTTTCATGTGGAAAACTTTAATAAAAGTTCTGTCTCTCTCTAGAGAATCCTATCTTGCTCAAAGTCATAGCAAATAAGCCCTTGAAACAGCCCTCTTCCCGACAAACAGCACATGCAACTAAAAGCTACACTCAAAAATAAATTCACCCTTAACCAAGTTACGACATACAATTTGAAGATGAAAGCTATCTGGATATTGAGCAATTAGATCAACACGACGCCAAAGTTCTCATGTGCGACTTTTTACCCAGTTTGACTCGAGAATTCTCCGGATCCAATGCTTTTTTATTAAGCTCCGTCAGGTTTCATTACTAACTGGAAAATCTAATTTCATTCTGTGTATCTGACAGTATTTCAAACTAATTCATCTTGTCAAGGTGCAGGCTCGACAAGCCCACCAGATGGTGTTTGTGTAAGATGAAACCCTGCTACTTGCCCACCAGGTTCTTAAAGGGCACCATTACCTACAAAAAGAGATTGAGATTGCCGTTGCTCCTCGTAACAGTCGTCTCCCCGTCTCATTTCATGCCTCAAAGCAAATCTTCTCTGCTTCACTGATGCCAGAAGAACAAAAAACAAACATAAGTGCTGTTGGATTGTTCTAGATATCTCAAAATACACCATGTACCATTTTTTTTCTTACCAAACAGAAACAGAAGGTTTGTGAGATCCAGTGGAATAGCAAATAAAGCCAAGATGGCAGCAAAGGTGAATAGTCCATGCAAAAGTCACAAGGTGTTCCGAATAGTTTTTCGTACATTAATGCAATATGGTTGCTAGGGTGTTCTAGATGGTCGCTAGGTGAGTGTTCTAGATGGTTCCTACTGGCTCAGGTCAAAAAAGCCCACCCAAGTTTCTATTATGGGCCTGTTGTAACTCTTCTCCATTCAGTGATCATGCTGAATCACTAGAAATTGTACACAAACTAGTGTTGGTACTGTTACCTAGAACTAAAACTATTAAGCAAGTGTTTAATGTTGTTTATATGTTCTCTGTGGTGTTTTAATTTGCTATAAGACAAACCATGTGCAAAGTATTTTCTGAGTATTTTCTCTTTAAAACTGCAGTGAACCAAAGACCCGGTTTGAAATCGCTGGTGTTTCTCACGTCACAAACTACCGTGTAACCAGTCACGTCAACGTGCCGGCAGCCATTAGCATATCATTACCTATAACAACTTAAAGCAGGGGAGTCTCAAGAGAAGCCAGGTTATCCTGGTATATTTTTCTGCTGATATGAAAAATCATGTACATTTAGCAATGTAGCGGATGAATTATGTATGTATATTGCGATGTTATGAAGAACTGACTTTCTCAACTGACGTTCTGAGTCATTCAAAGCGTTTCTAAGGGTAAGGCAGCTGTCTGACTCTGAGATGGCGAACGGGAACATGGTTTTTTTAGCATTAGCAACACATTATTAGCTGTTTGATAAGGTAGTCAAGCAAAAGGCTAATCATATTAACTGCCGTTATGTGTCCGACGTTGTAAAGAGTGATACCATCGTGCAGCCTTCAACTCAGTAAATCTGACCGAGTGAGCTTGTGTGAGTGAGCGAGGCGGAGCTAATTTGCATATTCATGGTTCTGCGTATACTAAATGAGGCAAGGTTGTAGAATTACATTCAAGCTATTTTTTTCAAAGAAAAAAACATTTAAAGGGTTAGTTCACCCAAAAAATGAAAATTCTGTCATTTATTACTCACCCTCATGTCGCTCTACACCCATAAGGCCTTCATCTTCGGAACAATAATGAACGTATTTTTGATGAAATCCGATGGCTCAGTGAGTCTCTATTGCCAGCAAGACAATTAACACTTTCAGATGCCCAGAAAGATGCTAAAACATATTTAAAACAGTTCATGCGAGTACAGTGGTTCAACCTTAATATCATAAAGCAACGAGAATACTCTTTGTGCGGCATAAAAACAAAATAACGACTTTTCAACAATATCTAGTGATGGTGGATTTCAAAACACTGCTTCGAAGCTTTATGAACCATTTGAATCACATCATGACCTTCTTCCAAATATTGTGTTGCTTAGGTAGGTGGTATGTGTCAAAGTATCATCCACATGGATGGCAGGACCCAAGGAATCCCAGCAGAACATTGCCCAAAGCATCACATTGCCTCTGCCGGCTTGCCTTCTTCCCATAGTGCATCCTGGTGCCATGTGTTCCCCAGCTAAGCGACGCACACGCACCCGGCTATCCACTTGACGTAAAAGAAACGTGATTCATCAGACCAGGCCATTTTCTTCCATTGTGCCATGGTCCAGTTCTGATGCTCATGAGCACACTGCTGGCGCTTTCGGCAGCGGACAGAGGTCAACATGGGAACCCTGACTGGTCTGTGGTTATCCAGCCCCATATGATGCACTGTGTATTCTCACACCTTTCTATCAGAACCAGCATTAACTTCTTGAGCAATCTGAGCTACAGCAGCTCATCTGTTGAATCGGACCAGCCTTCGCTCGCCTCGGCCGCCCATGACCCTGTCGCCGGTTCAACACTGTTCCTACCTTGGACCACTTTTGATAGATACTGACCACCGCAGACCAGGAACGCCTCACAAGAGCTGCAGTTTTGGAGGCTCTAACTCAGTCGTCTAGCCATCACAGTATGGCCCTTGTCAAACTCGCTCAAATCCGTAAGCTTGCCCGTTTTCCCTGCTTCTAAAAAATCAATTTTGAGGACAAAATGCTCAGTTGCTGCCTAGTATATCTCAACGACTACCAGGTGCTGTGATGAAGAGATAATCAGCATTATTCACTTCACCTGTAAGCGGTCATAATGTTATGCCTGATCGGTGTACATGAAGGCTTTTGTGCTGAAAATAATGACTATTTCAGCACAGTATTACGGGTGATTAATACAGCAATTTTTGGGCTGAAATACTGCACATGCACTTTGCGGCAGTCAAATTGAGACCAAAAAGGACCTTTTTAACGTCTTCAACTCTTTCGTTGAGACAATTTAAATATCAAATATCCATTCAACAGATGTCTCACATCTTTGTACAGTAAATTGTACGTATGGTCTTAAATCACTTCCAACTTTTTTCGACTACATTAGCCTACAAAGAACGTAAGGGAACGCTCTGAGGATTCATATGAATAAAGTGTTTAATATTAATGCATTATTATAGACATAAGGTGAGCCACAGAAGCTTTGTTTTAGTACTAATGGGGTTACGAGGTGCAGAGAGGTTAATTTCAGTATCCAAGCCTAGATTTACATCATTGTTTGTAGATTAAAGAGGGCTTTCCAGGGAATGGTCTTCTCATGTTTGCCCTCTCCACCACGAAGCAGCTGAACGTATTGCGGTCTGATTAATCTTAATGAATTATGCAAATGTACGCTATCTCAAGCGATTTCAGAATGTTTCTGTATTGTTTTATTAATGCGCTTTTGAATTACTTCGCACAATTACAAAGCTCTCTCTCCTTCTCTCTCACACGCACAGCAATGTTTCTCATTCAGTCGCGTTCCTTTATTAAAAACTCGTGGCGGTCTCTGGCGACTTGCATGCACGAATAAGAAATTAGTCATTACTGTAATTTAATGACTTTAAACCAAACAAGACTGCGGTCTAGATTACTAAGCGTAACCCGAATCCTCCTCCCCTGCATCCCAAGGGTCTGATCTTTGGGAGTATGTCTCCTTAATTTCTACTTAATTAATTATGTTCGTTATCACGACTACCCTGTGGTGAGAGCGCGGTTTCAATTACGATGGGAAAACTGACACAACAATACAAAAGAAAGCCTTGACGAATGCTCTCATAGAGGTGCTGAGATTCTGAAAGTTTGCTATTGACCGAGTGAGCTGAAGTATCTATTCTTTACTCAGTGAAGAACTCTTCTGCACATAGGGCTGCTTCAGCACAGGACCTAAATGAGAGCATGAGTCATTCCGCATTGATAAGAGAAACATTATTGAGGCTTTTACATATAATTGCGTACACGATTCACTTCAAAGAGCACATCAAAAGGCGGCAGCAACACTGCTTATCTCCATAAACGTGATATAATGTACAAATCTGAGGATTATGAGGGGATTTGGATAACAATTTGCATGTGGGCAGAAATGCTATAGATGAGGACGGGTTAATTTGGACTATAAAACTACACTGACATGACAGCTCCAATAGATTATATTAGCTGCCTCTTCATGTATCCTTCAAATGACAGCTTGTGCATTTCAATCAGGATGGCCAAGGATTATGAAACATCTAGCGTGTAGCATTCATTCTAATGCGTGATTTCATATTCAAAGCATAATGCCGATATGCTTATCAATGCGCTGTCAGGCTCAGAAGGAAATGCCAACAGACAGCGTTCGTATTAAAGTCAAATTGCAACACTCATGCCACTACAGTGTCTCCTTGATCTAATGGCTTTTTGGAGAACCTTGCTTTGGCACTTCTGTGCCATATGTGTGACCACTGGAGCAGATGACTTGCATGTTGCTTGCTTTTCTTTATGGATCCATCAATGCACCAAGTGACCCAAAAAGTAAATATGATGTACATTAGTTGGACCGAAAAACAAATTGTTGCCACAACTCTAATAGTGACGTTTACAGGAGAGAGAAAAAAAAACTTTTCAAACAATTTTCAATGTTCTGTTTTTTCCTCCAAATGTCATTTAGGGTCTCAGTAACAACGCAAGTGCAATGTTGTGCCAACCTACAAAAATGTTAAAGGCACAATATGTAATTGTAGTCGCTAGAGGTAGCTTATTCAAAACACAGGCGTGCTGTGAATGAGTGTGGAATCATGGGAGTTGTCATCTTCACCTCACAGCCAAAGGAAAGTAATCCGACGGGACTCGGGCAGAAATCATGTTCATGGATGAGCTAATGTATTAAAGTTTTATTAACATTACTGTAGTATAAAGCAGGTCAGGCCGAGAGCCACGGGAGTCCAGCGGAGCTTTTATTATGCTTATGCTGTAGTCGGCCGCTGCATGTGGGGTAATGCAGAGCTGTTTTACATGGTTAAAACAATCATACTAAATACATCTGAGTATGTTGAAAGGCTATAATGTTACTCTGTGGGTTCACTCAGTAGCTGGTATAAGAGACTTGTTGCACTTTGCAGTAATCTAGATTGATGTTAGACTAATAAAAACTGAATGACTTGTGTTGCTAAATGACATGCAATTAATAAAAAAAATATATTGTATGATGGTAAAAGATCTCTTTGATTATGCTATGTTAGCCACTTGACAAAATACTGTTGTCTCTGAGGCATGGTAAAAACATGGTACTCGTGGTAAATCAAGAAAACAAGTGATTCAAACAATAAGACTAAATGTGCTGAGCTATATAGCAATGTTTATTTTTCAGTTGCTCACCCATCTTATAAAACGCATAATATATTAAAGCGTCTTTGGCGTTTCCATTGTTTCTATTAAAGTAAAACTGGAAGTCGAGGACAACGCGGATTTGACGTCTGGACGTCCTTAATTGTATGAACTAATTCTATGGTGTTTTTTGATTTGATATGTTATTATATGACAAAATCAGCTTCTTTTGTTCTCCACAGACAAAAGTCAGTCATACAAGTTTATAATGGCATGAGGGTGAGTAAATAGTGATAGAATGTTCATTTTTGGAAGGATTACTCCTTTAAAATCATCCATGTACCATCTGGACGTCATGTTTGATGAACAACATGCATCGACGCAGGCTACATACCTAATCCATGTCCAGTTAGTGCCAAAACCCCATACTTAAGCCACACAATGCGTATGAATGCAATCCTTTCCTGGGATTTCGGAATTGATGGGAAGGTCTGAATGCTACTTTATAAACATGGAATATGATAATCTTCATTTACATAAATCTCTTTCTCTCCAGTTTCGCATTCATCCCTCTCATCTGAGATCACGCAGAGGTCAAGAAGAAAAAATACAGCCAGTGTCCATACATAACTGGCCTTTCCACACCAACCATTAACCTCATTGAGGTCGTTGATCATTATGCAAATCTTCGTCTCAATTACTAGAAATCCTCAGAAGCGACAAACATTTCAAATTAAACCAAATAAAATCTGGCATTTTTGCACTCTCGCTCTGGCATTCCTCCAATCCCAATATCTTTTGTATTGTGACTGTATTCCTAATGTCCCCATTACCATTCAGATGCGGGTAATGGTGATGAAAGCAATGGTTGGTGTTAGGCGATGCGACATGAAGCAAACAAACTGATTCCTACCTGTGTCTTCCCTGCACCCTAATGAGCCCAGATGCCCGTGGACTCAATCCCCCTCACAGCTTCCTCTATAGTGGCCGAGCTCGCTCCGCATGTAGATAAGGATGCTAGGCGTGATAATTCATAAGGGTTCATTCAGGATCTTCTGGAAAGTCTTGTGAATTCTGTGGCTGCTGCGACTGCCCTTGGCCCGGATGGATTAACAGCTGAGACACCCAGCATGGCAAAGTCTGGTTAATCCTAGTTGCTATACGAGGTTTCATTGCTGTCCCATATCTGGTTCTGTCCTCAGTTTGATACCACTCATTAGACTCCACAGCTGGGCTTATATAACATGGCGCTCTTTAACTACACTCTCTGCATACTATAAATGCTAACTGTGTATATTTGAAACATGCAGATGCACCTGGTTTTCTAAAGGCAGGAGTTTTGAGATAAGGAGTCAAGATAGCTTCTCCAAACATGCTGCCTATATGCACACATACAACAACAAATGCAAAATTGTTAAAAATACTAATTGTAGAATAGTGTTGGTGAAGTTTTGCAAACCACTCATAATTCACAGAAGTTTAGTCAAGATACCATTTTCAGGAAGTAAGAGTTAGATAAAGTTAGATAAGCAACTAACTAAAAATAGTTAGTACATGGAAGGCGTTTAAGAAGAGTTACAAATATATCACTCTCAAAAAATATTTATTTTTTCTATCTGTGTACAATCAAAGACAAACAATAGTATCTTCCATACTATATAATATGCGAAAACAGTATGTGGGCCGAGTAGTATGTCCGAATTCATAGTATTCATAAAACAGTAGGTGGAAATTACCTGGATGACCTACTACTTACGGCAAGATGCTGAAGTGTGGATTCGATGGACACTTTACTATCCCATGAGGCCATGGGAGAGGATTTGTGAATGGAGGTAAAGCGGTGCAACTGATGTTGTAGGTCACATGACAATGACAACATGGCGGATGAAGTACTATATAGAGTGGCTGCAAAGTAAGTTTCAAACCAAATGTAGTAGCTACAATGAAGTATGCGATTTCGGATGCAGCATGACTCATGAACAAATAGTACTTTTGCTTTGGATAATTTCAATGAATCAGGACTGAATGATTCATTCCCAAATTGGACTGAATCTTTCAAATTATTCTTGACTTACCGTCTCAACAAATCCAGGATATGACAAGACAAAATACAAAAATATTTGTGCTTTCCATTTTGTGAAGAAATCATTCAGTGAAAAGATCTGTTTGTTCATGAATATTGATATTGTTTTACACTAAACACTACTTAAAAAAACATTGTAATGACTCACAACGTTTAATGAAACATTTCGCTACTAAAAAAAATGCACACATTGTTGAATCATTCACCAAATGAGCCACTAAAAAGAATCGTATTTTTGACAGCTATCTACAGCAAACACTTTAAAATCATTTGATTACTGTAAAGCTAATATTCGTATGGAAAAAGTACTTTATTGTTGTCACATTCCTTAAGATGTTGTTTTTTAGTTTAAGTAAAAGATTCTAGCATTGCTACTTTTAGTTAATTACTACATAGCACTACTATGAATGCTTCAAACACCTACCGTGATTCAAGGGCAAGAAAGGTGTTTGAGTACTCAGTTTCAGAGGACAGCCAGACCCTTCGTCCTAATACCATGCAGCACAGCGTCCTGAAAACAGTCAAAGCACTCAAAACTGCCTCAACACACACACACACAAACGCCTAAATGCTTTTATCTCCTAGTCTTGGCTAATGGCGCATTCTTTCATTTGAAAGCTCGCTCACTGTCTGCAATTAGCTAAACACATTAGTACATTAGTCCATCATTATGAACGCTCCAACGTCTGAATGTTATGTTTATGACATGTTCGGAGTTAGCCTTTGTGTGGCTTGCTTGTCAAAGTAAATGACATCTCGACTAACCTCGCAGTGCCCCTCCTTGTTCTACTGTTGATACTGCTAATGGTAAATTAGCCAGACAAAATAGCTGGCAAATGGTATTATGCTAATAGCATTAGCCCTGCCCTATGCAAGTCAGTCTGAAGTGTTCTGTGACAGCTGCATAAGCGCTACGTGACTCACAGACTGAATGCTAATAAAGTGGCGTCTGCACATAAATCTGTTTATCAAAGAAAGAGGCTACATGTCAATTTCAGTGAGAACATTAGCATAGTCATGTGACGTCTTGACGCTCTTGAAGATTTTATCAAAGTTGGCGAACGCGTTGTGACAGATGGATAATGAAAGATGTCTGATTGTTTATTCTTTTTGTTCTGTTGGTGGGTGGATGTTACATTTAAATGCACTTTCTTTTTTATGATGGCAAAGTAATCATTCTTCAAAGTTGCAATTGGACGAGATTTCCCATAGAGATACTTTTATTTGAGATAATACTGACACTTTGACTCAATATTGGCCACCAAGGCTTTTAAAAACAAACAATAAATCTTTTTGCTATCTTCTTTTTCGCTGCTCCCGTAGACCACTTCAGTTTTTCATCCATTATTAATACCTGTAATTCTTATCGTTATACTTGCCTCTTGCTCAAGTCCATTTCAAAATGGAGCTGAGTGCCCTCAAAACCATACCCAAAAATCACACACCTCACATTGATCAAAAAGTCTGCCCATAGTAGAAAGAAAATATTGGCACCAAAGAATAGGGGACTGAATATTAGTGCCTCTGGAACATATGATTCAAGTAATAAGTGAACCTTTCAAGTCCACATTCACTTCAAAAATGTAATCCACTGTTCTGGAATTGCAGAATTGTCTCTGAACTGGTCCACATCTTCATTTGTATGGAATATTTACTTTACATGGTGTATGATGTTGTCCAACACTGATATAAAACAAAAACTGGGAGTTTGGCAGAGCGAAAATACTGTAGAAGAGGGAGGGGGAGGGGACAGGATGGGGGGGGGGTGATTCCATGTGTTTAAATGGTCCTTTCCAAGTGACATGAGTATTTAGAGGTCCAACAACTTGATCCCAATAGTTGTGAAGTAGTTTGAAGTCTATGTATCTTCATTTCCATTGCTTTGATCCAAAAAAAAAAAAAATGCTGCTAGTCCCAAATGTATATCGGTCCCAGACTATCGTGTGACCTGGAAAAGAGGAGTCCAAGTTATCATTTCATAAATGCCTGCATGTGATTTCAGTAGGGCTGGACTGGATAGAAATCAGTGTCAACCCACACACATTTTGCAATAACATTTATACCAGAAGATACATTTGCATAGGTTAGACAGGGGGAAAAAACAATTATTTCTTAATAAATAAGTGTATATTATTATATTATATTATATCATAATTATATTTTATATATATATATATATATATATATATATATATATATATATATATATATATATAATTATATATATGTGTGTGTATCTATTAATTGTGATTGATCACATCTAACATCAAAGTTTGTATTTATATAAGATATGTGTGTGTGTGTGTGTGTGTGTATAATAATATATCCACACACATATATTATATAAACACAAGCTTTGATGTCACAAGATGTCACAATTGATTGATTTGACAGCATTAATATATATTTATATATATATATATATATATATATATATATATATATATATATATATATACTGTATATACTAAAGACCTGACAATTAAATACATTTAATGTTCTGCATAATCCATATATATATTTTCCAATTTCATACTGCCCACTCTTAGTTTTCAGTCTATCTGAAATGTTGCTTTCATCGCTTGACTAAACATTACAACATTCCGACGCTTCAGTTTATGTCATCATAACATAACGACAACCATCACAAAGCGTTAACTAATTACCTCTTGAATATTAGAGGTCCTCCATCACTATAAAAATGGAAAATTCTTCTATTAGAATTATTCCTCTAAGGCATGAGGCGTTATTAAGGGGACTGACACATGCTCACACAGGCACTTTCTATTGTCACCTACAAGTGTCATTAACCACACCACTAGCATGAGCTCTGCGGCAGCGGCCTGAAATAGTGACACTGAGGGACCGGAGCCGTTAGTTCCTCTGGATCTGAGAGGGTTTAGCATGCAAGTCTGGTCCTGTTCCAACTCTGTAACAGAAAAGCATGGTTCTGGGTTCAGAGGCCAGGGTAGGGCAGGTCTCTATAGTTGTGGATGAGGCCAGACTGGCAGGCTGCTAAGGGAAGCCCAGTGTAATCTACACCTTCAGGTCATTGCCAGCGGGCTGCCGGAGGACACATAGAGGAAGTGCAAGGTGTGCTGGCAAGTGTCTCCTTCACTTCCTGCCTCTCTTTCTGGTTCAGACATGAGATCCGGTGGACTCACTAGACCAGAAATTCAACATAAATTTGGGTGGGCAAGTTTAGACTAAGCTACCAAGCAACACTTTATTCTATTTTGTATTTTTCACCAATACACACAACATATATGCCAATTTAATACACAAATTTAAATGGCATTACACTGCTGTTCAATTTGGGGCCATAAGGTTTTTTTTTAGTCTTTTATGCTCATCAAGACTGCATTTATTTGATCGAGAATACAGTAAAACAGTAATATTGTGAAATATATTTGCAATTTAAATCATAAACTGTGATGCAAAGCTGAATTTTCAGCATCATTACTTCATCAATTACATCTTCAATGTCACATGATCCTTCAGAAATCATTCTAATATGCTGATTTGCTGCTCAAGAAATATGTTATCAATGTTGAAAACAATTGTGCTGCTTAATATTTTTTATGCAAAATGTGAAGTATTTTTTTAAAGATCCCTTGAAGATTAGAAAGTTCGAAAAGAACAGAACAAACGGAAAAAAAATCATTATGACCCCAAAACTACGGTAGTGTATGCAACGTTTCATTACTTTCCACTTTTTTCAATTACAAATTTGTTTGTACATTAATTTCTTGCTGTGGTTTTAAGAATTTTAAATTTCATATTTATTGTTATAGACCATTGAAAGTTTGATATTGTCATAATAGGCTTTATATCGAACATCACATGAACAAACAGGAAATCATTTCATCCACTAGTCCAAGAAAGTGTTAAAGGGTTAGTACACCCAAAAAATGAAAATCATCGACCAAAAGCTCTACGAAGTTTTATAATGGTATGGAGTGCCCGATTTTGAAGCCAAAAAAAGTGCATCATAAAAGTACTCCACACGGCTCCGGGGTTAATAAAGGCCTCCTGAAGAGAAGTGATGGGTTTGTGTGAGAAAAATATCCATATTTAAAACTTTATTAACTATAATAACTAGCTTATTATAGTTAATAAATTATGGAGAACTTTTATGATAGATGGATGCACTTTTTTAAGCTTCAAAATTGGACCCCCATTCACTGCCATTATAAAGCCTGGAAGAGCTGGGACATTATTTAATACTACTCCAATTGTATTTACCTGAAAGAAGAAAATGGCTCGAATGGCTTGAGGGTGTGTAAATCATGGGGTAATTTTCATTTTTGGGTCAACTATCCGTTTAACGGCAGTACGAACTGACGGCAGTATCTATAGACTTTTAAGGTAATCAGCTGACCTAACTTTTTATTGTTGGCATTTTATTAGATTTAGTAAGAAAAAAAACTTTTAGATATAAACCTGCAGTGGACATCGGTTACGCTCATCATTGTGCACTCCTTTAAAGGTATATTGAGTAAAACGGCTCTATATTTAACAAAGACCTGAACCGGAAGGGATGCAACCTGTTTTACAGAATACAGAAGTTTGTTGCACATAACCCCCATTCTAGTAACTACATTTTTTTTTTTCAGAACAAACCACTGTCAACTAAAATTTGTAATCTTAACTACACAAACATCTAATTAGCACAAAATGCTAAAACCAGAACATGGCGAAATAATTTTAAAGAGCATCAAATGTCCAATTGAGCTTAATTCATTCAATGGATCTGCTCCAAAGTTAAAGTAATGATCAGAGTGATCAGACCTCTGATAAACTGCACAGACAAATCACAATCCCATCATGTCCTCGTCATTTCTGGGATCTCTTCTCGTGGTTATTCTGCATGGACGGTGGCCTGGAGGGCCCAAAAATCAAGCCCAGGTTTGAGAGAAGCTCCCAACACCTCAGAGGTCTGCCTGCTGTTGACGTGAGTGCAGTGGTATGAATTATTAACAGGGCTAAAGTAAAAAAAAGGTCTGCCTCACGCAGGCCCCTCTGCCCCATGAATAATGGAGGACTCGACTCAAGCGCAGGCATTTGGTGAGTCAAACTTCTCAGCCTGATGGATGGCTACAAGCCCTGTGTGTCAACCGTACAAACACAGTGGCTCCTAAAACACAGGGTGGCAAACATAAAAACAATAACTCGCATTAACCTGCAGAAGTGGATCATTGCCCTGCTCTGACTTTCTTATGTGTCACATTGGGGTTTTTTTTTGTGTGGGTTTTTTCTTTTTTCTTTTGTGCATTAAAGGATGTCTAGGGTCCCAGATTGTGTTTTATTTAAAGTCAGTGTCGAATGCAAGAACCACTAACAAGCTGAAAGCATGACAGTCGGGGAAAGCAGAAAACTAGTGCATTCTGTGGAAGAATGCAAGTGATGACTAAAGGCCTGTTTACACTAAGGATGATAGATATAACAATAATGATAAAGATATAGTTCTAAAAATCGTTCTAAATATGAAAGAAGAGCATCACAACTGTGACGATAACGGCCCAAAGAAAAGATATCGTTGGAAACACCTTTTTTTCCAGCTGATGAAAACATTAAAGCGGAATGGATTCTGATTGGCTGTCAAAGAGCTCGAGCTAATATAGTTATCGTTCTTGGTTTGAAGCTTTTTTCTTTTAAATCAATCAACAATAAAATCAGATGATATTTGACCAATTTAAAATGAACAGCATATTAATTATAATTTATAATTTACTGATCATAACAATTATCAGGATAAAACATTTTTCATTAAAAAAATAGTTAAGAAAATGTTCATTTAATTTTAGAAAAGTGAGATAAATCTTATTCTTTTAAATAAATCGAAAGTAAAATCAGATCAAAATGATCATTATATTAATTATAATTTATAGACATTATAATAAATCATCAGGATAAACATTTTTTGATTTAAAAATAAATATATATATATATACATATATATATATATATTTAATTAAATAATGTTAATTTAAATTCAGAAATGTGGGGTATATCTTTTTCGATATTATTAATTTATACTCATTTTCAATCATTAATAATATTAATACTACCACTAATAATAAACGAGTATGTGGTACTACATTTTTCAAGTTCTTTTAATGAATTTAAATTTAATTTTGAAAATACATTGTAAAGCGCCCTGTGCTTGGGAAATTAATTATATATATATATATATATATATATATATATATATATATATATATATATATGTATACACACACACAAACACAGGTATATAATATATTTACATATTGGCCCACTTTATTTGTTTTTCTGTTGTATAGTCTGACTGTTGTACTGTTGTATTTCTTAAGCTGGTGTTGATGTTATTATGACAGCTATAGAACTGTAATTGGATGGGCTCCCTCTCACCTTGGTTGTCTTGACTTTGTTTCCCGTGCTGCAGCTCCAACCTTTTAGATCCGGCAACACCTTACACTCCTCACCCTCCATACACGGCTGCATCTGACACCACCACTTCTGTGCTACTATAGAAGCTGCGCAAAGAGAAAGACAGGAAGAAGAGAGAATCTCAACACTCTGTGGGAACTGCCAAAACGGGAAAGAAACATCCCCAAATCACCGTGTATCCAATATATTGAAGGATCAATCAATGATTGAGAGGATGAGACAACTTCAGAAGATCTCGCTCACGTTCACTGTCAAAAGAAATGAAACTACCACGTTCTTTCACTTTCTCCCAAAAACAATGAGGCTAGTGAAGGAGGTGGTCTTTGATTCAAAGCTGACGGTTTGAATCCATCAATTCACTGGGCTTGACGCTCACTGTATGTCTTTTGAGAAAAAGTTCAACCTTTGTGTCAAGATGACAAGAGTTGCGGTCGGGGGAGCTGGCATGATGTTGAGGGTTAAGAGGAATCGAGAAGTAGATGGGAGACATTTTCAAGTTTTAGGCCACAATTTTTAATTCAGAGCAGAGAAGAAGATGGTTTGAGAGACTGTTAGAACTAAAGTGTTGTGGCTAATAATCGACGTCTATTAGCTTTAGAATATACTAAACTATGCCAACTATACAATAAAATCAAACGTTTATCGAATAAGTCATGTGTTGAAACTTTTAACAGATATATTTTTAAGAAAACAGACCACAAATATTCATGTAGGAATTGTTGTTTTTAAAAATGAATTTTATTCGTTAAGCATCGTGAACAGTTTTGGAGAATTTGATGTTTCCCCATTCAAAAAGATAGGAGCTGCACTTGGATGTCTGAGAGGCGTTTCAAAGATGGCCGCCAAGTGAAATGACTTGTCTTATAAGAGTTATTTTCGCAACAATAAATCCATGGTAGTTGGTCACCACTGATATTCTTACACTATTCAAAGGAAATCCCACATTAATTTATGATTTTACAGTAAAACAATAAGCGTAGTGAATATAGCAACTATAATTAACATGGTTCACTTTAGATGTCAATAGCAAATGCTACTTTCTGCACCTTTCTACAGGCACTTCTTTGGAAATGGGCTCCAAAAATCTGAGACCACTAGTGAAATTTCTATTTGAAGTCTTTCTTTAGAAATTACATTATCGGAATAAAAAGTCAAAAAGCCTGAAAAAAAAATCCGGAAAAAAAATCTACAGCATAAAAAGTGTAGAAAGGTCAAGTGTCTTTCAGTCTTAAGTGTAGTGTCTTTTGTCCTCGTACAGCAGGTAGAATCATGCGCTGTGGTCTCGGTGCTCAGCAGGGGGTGGCAGCGCCTGTCAGATGCATTAGAGGGCAGAAAAGAAGATCAAGATCGATTGACCTGTCCAGTGAGGGGGCCGTTGACATGTTATTAGACAAGCAGCCCACGCTACACTCGAGCGAACAGCAGGATGACGGTGTCACACTCAAACGGACCCTGACTCTGAAGTGACAGCCCAGAGAGATGAGACTGAGATAAGAGGGACGGCTAGACTTTAAAAAAAGACAGCCAACTTTAAATTGACAGTTTAATTTAGGACCGTTAATTCTTAAAATAATAAAACAGGCAAAAGAGCTGCGAACTATTTCTTGGACATTTTTTACTGTGTTGTTTTTTAAAATATAACATGATATTACCATGTTTTTTTTAGAATATGATAGTATTACGGTAATCTTTTCATGTATTTATTTACACACATATCAGGCATAACATTATGACCACCTTCCTAATATTGTGTTGTTCCCCCTTTTGCTGCCAAAACAGCCCTGACCCGTCGAGACATGGACTCCTCCAGACCCCAGAAGGTGTGCTGTGGGATCTGCACCAAGATTTTAGCAGCAGATCCTTTAAGTCCTGTAAGTTGCGAGGTGGAGCCTCCATGGATCGGACTTGTTTGTTCAGCACATCCCAGAGATGCTCGATTGGATTGAGATCTGGGGAATTTGGAAGTCAACACCTCAAACTGCCTCCGCTGGCTTGCCTTCTTCCCATAGTGCATCCTGGTGCCATGTGTTCCCCAGCTAAGCGACGCACACGCACCCGGCCATCCACTTGAAGTAAAAGAAACGTGATTCATCAGACCAGGCCATTTTCTTCCATTGTGCCGTGGTCCAGTTCTGATGCTCACGAGCCCATTGTCGGCGCTTTCAGCGGTGGACAGGGGTCAACATGGGCACCCTGACTGGTCTGGGGCTAAACAGCCCCATATGATGTACTGTATATTCTCACACCTTTCTATCAGAACCAGCATTAACTTCTTGAGCAATCTGAGCTACAGGAGCTCGTCTGTTGAATCGGACCACACGGGCCAGCCTTCGCTCCCCACAAACATCAGTGATCCTCAGCCGCCCATGGTCAATCTCACAAATTTGCTTCACAATGTTATATATATATATATATATATATATATATATATATATATATATATCTTAATAGACTCAAGCAGCACACACACACACAAAACATGAACACACAAACAACAAATAAAAACACTCCTACCGTCCACACAGGAAGGAGCTGCTCTTGTTGTCCCAGCAACTTGCCCAGGGAAGCAAGAACACTTGACAGTTTGGGAGCGTTCCTCGATTTTGTTCTTGTTACAGCAGCGGTGGGCTGCAATGACCTCACAGGTTCCCGCTTTGACGTGCACTGAGGAAAAACAACAAGGACACAGAGTCTATTAAAACCAACCAGCTGTTTCAAACTCCCTTTGCCGACAAAGGAAACGATGAAGCACTAATGCATATTCTGTTCCTGCAGTGGCTGCAATGGAAATGAAATCGACGTGGAGGCAGTGTACAATATAATATATACAATATAGTTAACATTAGTTAATGCACTGTGAACTAACATGAACAAACAATGAATGACTGCATTTTCATTAAATAACGTTAACAAAGATTAGTAAATACAGCAAATGCATTGTTCATGTTAGTTAATACATTAACTACTGTTTAACTAATGAACCTTATTGTAAAGTGTTACCGTAAATGCATTATGGGTATTATGGGTATTATGATTCACTTTAGTAATTACATTTAAAACAATTAATTGATAATCATAGACCTTCTAGCATCTAGAAAGTTCTTTCAGGCGATTTATTTATTTATTTGTTTTGTTTATCCTTCACCTATAACTGAACAACAGCAGGGAGGAGCGATATAAAAGTGTGTATTCACATTTCATTCTGAAGCTCTAAATTGAGGAGTTAAAAAAAAGAAAAGAGAATAAAAACATTTTGAAAGTTTTAGTGTACCTTTCAAATCAGCCTTAATTGCATTGGTAAAGATTTTCAATTTAAGACTTGAGTTAAAAATTGATTGAAAAAGGGGCCTCCATTTTCCCATTAGCTGGCCAATCTCAAAATCTCATCAACAACATTAAAAACATTTTGCCTCCAATCAATAAAGAGCCTTTAACGTGCGCACAAAAGAGTCTGTCGAGCGGCAGGCCGATTGTGGGGCTTGGAAAAGAAAAACAGAGATTTACCGATGCAAACGCTGGCGGGTGAAAGGCTGAACCCCCTTTGTGTGATTATCTCTCAGCCCGAACACACTCCAGGGCCAAAGTTAATTTCAAAAAGTTTGAGCAGATGCAAACTGAATATTCAATGGGGGAGTTTGTTAAAACAGCTTATAGAAAATGATGGCTTTGATTCATTCAATGTGCATTACCGCCTTTATTTGTGTAGCTTCAAAATGCACAATGCTTGTAAAATCTATAAGAAAAACAAACTGGGTTGGGTCAGTACACAAGCTGGAGTTTTAGAGGAAATTTTCAATACTTTTTGAATTTTTTGAGTTACTTTCTGGTAACAGAGACGTGTAAAAAGTCAAGTTAAAACATACTAAATAACTTTTGCTTCTATTTATTGGCATGATATATTCAGAATTTCAGCTATGCATAAATTCACTGTTAAATGATTATACAAAAATATACAACAATATTGAAACAAAGGAAGCTGTTCATTGCTCATGACTTTAGCTTTAATAAGCCAGAATATTCACACTAGAGCTGCACAACTAGTAGTTAAAAGATCTCGATTCAAACACCAACACAATCATATTCCTGAATGACAACGATTCGGCTGTGACTACTAAACCTTTGACAAGTACGAGCACACCGATTCAAATCTGTGTAAGTTGTCATGTTTAGGTATGAAAGCGCTTCACAAACAATAATGTGTTATAATAATTCAAAGTACTGGGATAAAAGTTTATAGTTCGAATATAAAATAGACTAAATCACCTTTTGAAAGTAACATGACGTTTCAAGTAAAAATTGTATCAATTACATCGTTACACCAGTAGGTGGCAACAAGTGACTGTTAAAAAAGTATCTGTCATTTGTTCAAAAATGCTGATTCATCCAATAATAAAAAAAAAATTATGAGTGAGTCATTGAATCATTCATTCAAACCGATTTTTTAAAACAATAGTTTATTATTTATTTATTTATGCATTATATCCTTTTGACGTGACATATATCACTTAATTCTATAAAACCTATTAAGTTTGAATTAATTTTGAGTATAATACATATTATTTTATGTTTTGTTATCTTAAATGTCAGATGGTGCAACTGTCTGAACAAACGAACAGATTAGAAAACTATTTAAAATGGTGTCTTAATAATAAAAATATTAAAAACTAAAGGCTATGGGATCATTTTACGTTTGAAACCTTTCACAGGGAACACATTTTATAAATATCAGTAGTTTTAAAGCTGTTGAGATATTTGAAAAGAAAAAAAAAAAGTCAGGCAATTTGAAAAGTCTCGCAAATACCGGTTAAAAACTGCTAATTTAAAGTATGGATAGGTTGGTACATTTTCTATGTCAGGTGGTACAACTACAGTATATACATACTATTTGGTTGTACCGCCTGACATAAACGGTCAAATATGAATTTAAACCATTTGAAATGTTATTTAACAACTGAAACACATTGTGTTTAAACACACTGTTCATGACTCAAACATATGTATTATATCAGATTTTAAAAGATTAAAAAAAACCACCGTTTTTGGAGCTTTATTTGTCAATGAGCAAAAAAAAATGACCATTAAATATTATTTTGTTTAGTTGTCTATTCAGAATCATGGGAAAATCGTGATCTCTGTTTAATTCAGAATCAAATTAAACATTAATAAATAATACAGACCTACAGCTGGATTCAAAAACTACAATTTTCTTCTTAAAATTTTTTTCTCTTCAATTTTTTAACTTAAGTACAAAGTTAAATGAATGTACCAAGGCTATTTTTTTCTTAAGAATTTCTTAAAATAAAGAATTACTTTATTTTTTACATTCTTAAAAAAAAATATGCTCTTAAAACCTGAGAAAAAATGGGTACATCAAGGTTTAAAAAAAAAAAAAAAAAACGTTGCATAAAATGACGTTTTCTCCATCAGCCCTCTTAAAATGAATTTGACACCAATGTGGAAGACTAGCAACACAAACGTAAGGGGTGCAATACAGATCACACACATCTTGAGTGAACCGTACAGATCATTGGTTAAACTTGTCTGCCACATGAATAGATGTACATGATATTATTTGTGTGCTCAAGTGCTTCTGTGAAAACTCAAATCTTTTCATTTTGGCTGTGAAAATTAACAGTTTCTATGTTTGGCACTGATCAAAATGTGTTCCTTAACTCGAGGTCACACTGAAATTGAATCAAATTTGCAAAACAAAGAAAGTGTCATGTTCCTGGAACAGAATGTTTTTGGCACAGCCACAGAGATCAGCACCGTCACAGGAGCACCTGATCCCGGATCAGCCCTCAACCTGCTGTGGGAAACCTTTTTCAGAATAGCTGCCTTCCTTACACTGCAGGAATAGGTTGGTGGGGCCTAGAGAAACAGTGCAAACTACTGATTAAACCACAACCCTTTCACCAAGGTCATAAACAAGCCCACCAAATCTATAGGCAGTATGTGTGTGTACGTGAGCAGTCGGCTCCTGTGAAGATTAAGTGGCCGGTGTTCAGCAAGGTGCCTGAGGACCAACAAAGAGAATTAAACAGTTACTTCTTGGCTCTGTATACTCGACTGATGTGAGACCTTTTCTAAGAAGGTGTTGTGTCTTTCTCTGGACATCTGCGCAAAATTTCCATGGACTTGCAATAGCTGCGATCGATATGTTTCACTTAAGGTGTGCAGGCTGGTCGTCTGGCAGAGTCAGGGAACGTCTGCCTCAGCAGCAGGAGGGGGCACGATAGGGGCGCTAACAGTAATGGGAGCTGGCACGGCTCTTAGGCACTGCTTTCAACGCCACAATCACATCCAGTGATCCCACATTGACATGCAATGAAGAAGGTGAGGAATGGAAAAGCCAAAACAAACGAGAAGCCAATTTTGATATAAATTATTTTTATTATACATTTGATCAACGGTAAAACCGTATGTACAATGTACAATGAACTACCAACGAACTACGTAGTTCATTGTACATTTCATACAGTTATTTGATTGATGGCGAACATGAATCGTATTTCCATAATAAAAAACCCATTAAAGTTATAGTTCACACAAAAATGAAACTTCTGTCATCATTTACACATCTTCATGGCCTAATGTTCCATCGAATCAAACTGTTTTAATGCCTATTTGATGCTTTGCTCATTTAACACAATAATGACTTGAAGTAATCTTTTGGGGGTAATTATTTCCAAATTTGATGAGCGATTAATTAGATTGTAAAAAATGATCGCTTAACAGCCCTATTTTAAATATATTTAAAATGCAAATAATCCAGCCATTACAATCCTTCAGAAATCATTCTTAAATGCTGATTTGGTGGTTTAAAAAATGCTTAATATTTTTGTGTAAAGTGCCGTGAATTTCTTTTTCAGGATTCTGTGATGACTATACTGTTCAAAAGAACAGAATTTATTTGAAATAGATGATTCCATGCAGAAAAAAAGTACTAATTTAATTAGTTACTTACTGACCCAAAACCTTCTAACAGTAGTATTTCAAACCTAATAACTTACTTTCTTATGACTTATGACTTTAATGATATTTGTAATATTTTAAGTGTGGCTAAAGTGTCCGGATACTTAATTTACAGCAATAGAATACCTTTCCAAATACAATAGTTTATATTAAAAAAAAAACAAACAAACAAACAAACATATGGCTTTTCCAATCGCCCAAAAAGTCTCTCAAGCAATGACAAACATATGGTTATTTCACAGGATTTGCAAATGTTGCTGGCACTTGTCAGATGTGGTTAGGATCTAAGAGTCTCCATGCAGTTTCTCATTAATGCGAGTTGAAGGGTAAAATCATCTAACATTGGGATGTGTGACATTCTCCACAAGGGTAAAGGCCATTTTAAAAATAAAACAGAACAGATTGCTGTCTCAGATGCAAGTATGAGCATTAAGCAGGCATTTTCCCCCTTATGCCTTACTTTTGTGCTTTTCCAGTCTGTCATTGATGAGCTTTTTTGGAGCCGAGCGGTTCTTTTTCCACAAATAGTCAGCGAACATATTGACAAATAACAAAAAAGGAGAGAAAATACATAAAATGTTCCTGCTAAGCTCCTATTGAATTAGCATAACACAGCCACCCTCTGCTTTGGTGCAAGAGAGAGAGATGACAGACTTTGTTCACACAAAATTGCTATTCAAAGGTTGTTTTTCCACCAAGAAACACTGTGACAGAGACGCTGGGTGAAAATATGAGTGCAAGGTGCTTAACCGTAAAAAGCAAAGGCTGACAAAATATATCCATAAACCTCAGATGAATGTAGTAAACAAATGATTAAACCGTCATTAGCAGAGGACACATCAAAACAGCTATTATGTTGCCAATGCTAAACAAAAGGATAAAGGGATGTCCTTAAAGGTACAATCTGCTTTCGTTTCATGTGACAGGCAACAATTACCCATGAGCAATAACAAAGCCTCTTCATATCTGTTAACTCCTCTTATATGTTTCAAACACAAAGCTCTGTTTGCAGCCTCAAAGCTAATGGCTACAGGGACAGTTTGTTTAACCAAGAGCAAAAATAAACCATTGCAGAACAGATTGGATGTTGTATCACACTATATAGTGGCCCAAAAATACACTTAAAGAATAAGTTCACTCAAAAATGAAAATTCTGTCAAGCAAGTGCTTTCTTTGCGCAAAAAAAAACTTTCCGAGAGTCTGCTCTGCTCTGATTGGTGAGATGGCGCAGTCTGTTGTGGTTGGTCTACCGCTTACAGCGTGTGTTGGAAACAAAATGGCCATCACCATTTCTGAATTTCATCTCCAGATCTTCCTCAGCACTTGTGGATCTCTCATTTCAGATTTTTTTTTCTCAGAATTACGAGATATAAACTCACAATTGACCCTTCGCAAACAGTTTGATTGACAGGCGATCTGACCAATCATAACCCCGAATCCGCCATTTTGTCCGACAAAGCAGTCAGATGAGTTAGTAGATTAACATTCGTGAACTTGAACTTGAAAAATTGTGTGTACTCAACAACATTCCTTCTGATGTTCATTCATGTTTATTTGATGCTATAAATGAACTAGTATGAAGAGATGATCGGTTCACGAGTCGCTTGAAGGAGCTACAGCGATCTGTCACGACACATTAAAGAGACACTATACGGTACTTATTGTTTAAACTTCTTTAAAAAATTACAATATTTTAAATATGAAACTGTTTCATACGTTGTCAGTGTCCTCTGTGCTCCGCGATGTATTTTTCACTTCGTGAGAATATGATGTGTGGCATGAGGGCGCATGACTTGTCGGGCATAGCAACAGGGAGCGGTTTTGCGAAGGGTCAATTGTGAGTTATAAAGTCAAATTCTGTGGGGAAAAAAGTCACTTTCTTCTCAGAAATGCGAGTTTATATTAGGGCTGCCCGATTTATCTCGATTAAATCGCACGCGATTTAGCAAAGGCAGCTATTATTTAACGTGCTGATCAGTAGTGAATGCTTCTCCATCTAAAAGCCAGAGGGCGCTCTTGTGCAGAAACTCAAAATATGCCCTGCAGCAGAAGAAGATAACACGTCATATCGAAGAGAAGAGTGAAACGCTTTGATTGATTAAACATGACTAATAAACACACGACTGCCTTATTCTGTGAAAGAAACTACATCATCTCACAGAGGGATGCTTATAAAGTAAGTTTGGAGTAAAAACATGTCATTAAATGTTTTGTTGGACAAGATGTGAACCCTTTACACCCTAAGGGTATTTTCCGAATTCTTTTTCTGAGTGACACACAAAAAAGTAAAGACTCATAACTCCAAAACTATAGCAAGGAGAGTCAAAAGGTGGGTATTGTTTGAAAGGAAACTTTTTAAATTTTCAAATAAATTTTTTTTTGAATTTTTAAAATTGGAAAAAATGAAAAAAATTCATATATTTATATTTAAAAAGGAATTAAAAATGAAGAAAATATGGTTGGGAGTTCATTCTTTTTTTGTTATGTTCCTCGATATGTGAGCTGTATCTGGCTCAAATTTTGAAGTTTTTAAAAGTTACAGCATTTGGAACAAATTTAAAATTTTTAATTATTTTTATCTTATTTTTGACATGCACCGAAATAATGACTCATAACTCCAAATCTCTTACAAGGAGAGTCAAAAGGTTGGTATCATTTGAAACATAAGTTTTTACTCTTTTAAATAAAAAATAATAATTAAATTCGGACAATGTCTTGCTGAGAAACTGCTGAAAAAAAAAAAAAAAAATTAAAGTTTTCTCATTTCATATTTCAAATATTTTATATTTGATATGCAATAACTCAGAAATGAAATGAGGTACAAGGAAAATTCTTTTTTTGGGGATGTTCATGACTAATAAACACACGACTGCCTTATTCTGTGAAAGAAACTACATCATCTCACAGAGGGATGCTCAACCGTCGTTATGAAGTAAGTTTGGAGTAAAAACATGTTATTAAATGTTGTCTTTTGTTGGACAAGATGTTAATAAATGCTGGAAAGATGTTTGACGTGCGTTGCTTTTTCAATTGTACATATAAGCGACTCAAACTCGCAGTGCGTTCAGATGGATTAGCATTTGGAGCCATACATCATCGACAAGCTGCGCATAAAAAAATAATCGCAGCCTTTGCGATTTCATAATCGCGCTATGAATCGCGTTCAAGCGATTACAACTTTCAAGTTCATATCGTGCGATAAATCGTGCAGCCCTAGTTTACATCTCAGGTCTGACTTTACAACTCACAATTATGAGTTTATATCTTTAAATAGAGACAATAACTTTTTGAGCTTTTATACTCACAATCAGCTATATTACACACTGCATCACTGAAATATGCCTAATGCAACATGCTTAAAAACATTCATTAAAGTGTTCACAAAGTCGGCAGGTTCATCCTGGAACCTAACACACATTCATCGCATTAGTCTCGGTAGTCTCTTCATCCCAAGGCACTTGACAGACAATATCAGCCTCACCGGTTCAATGGAGCAGAGATAGTGTGTGTGTGTGTGTGTGTGTGTTTTATGATGTAAGGAGTCTGATATGTCCAAGATGTACTGACTCTTCATGGCAGTAAAGAACCATCTGTTCCTCCATCAATGTTCTATGCTCAATGAAGAAGGAAGGGTAATATTGATTTAGTCATCGGAGAGTTAAATAACATCATGAAGTATTCATTAATGGTGCACTGACCAGAGCACACTGGCACATCCACAAACACCTTCCTTAAAAAAAGAAAACAGAAGTCTCACTTTTCACATGTGCACTGTGTTTGTAGTAAAAAGTCAGCGCTGCACGCCAATAATAAATCTAAAGTATTTGTACATAAATATACTATTGATACAATTACACAATAATAAAAACAATATCCATTATTATTATTAATAATAACAACAATCATCATCGTTGGAATCTATATTTATGCGGGCTATATTTAATTGCTGCCTTCTTTAGAAAACACACCCAACAGAAAAAAAAGCAAAAAAAAAAAAATAGCAAATAATAATAATAATAAATATTAATCTACATACATGAACACTAAGTTCATAAGTTTGGGGTTAGTACAATTTTTAAATTCATCAAGTTTTCCAAAAATATTTCAAATAAATAATGCTCTTTTGAAGTTTGTAGTCATCAAGGAATCCTAAAAAAAAAAAAAAATTTATCACAGTTTCCACAAAAATATTAGGCAGCACAACTGTTTCCAACATTGATGATAATACAAAATGTTTCGGGAGCAAATCAGCATATTAGAATGATTTCTGCGGGATCATGTGAGTGATGATGGTGAAAATTCGGCTTTACATCACAGGATATATTACATTTTAAAATATTTTAAAAATTCAAACAGAAAACAGTCGTTTTAACAATATTAAAATTTTTACTGTATTTTTTATCAAATGAATACAGATTTGGTGACCATAGACTTTTTCAAAACAGAGCATAATATTTCTCTCCGGAGCAGAGAACGCCTTTCTGAAGATTCCGCTCCACTTGATCATATTCTGCCGCTCGCTCCACCCAGAATACTCTTTTATCCTGGTTCGAGAATATACATGAAATAAGCAATATGTCTAAGCTTAAGGGATTCAAATATTGTTTTAATAAATTTGTGAACCTTATAGGCCTACATAAATACACAGTAAACATCAAATTTAAGAACAAAGAAGTTCTTAAAGGGGAAGTGTGGAGAAAGGGAGTTAGCAAGGATTTACTTTGTGATATACTAACTGCAAAGTTCTTTTTCATACTTTCCTTGGGGGTAAAAAGAAGTGTAAAATACCTGGGCTGCGAAAATAAATTGATGCATCACTAATTGAGAAATAATTCTGGATCGATTCTGAGATTTTCCGAATTCATCACGATTCTCTCTCGAATCGATTCCATGCTTCATTACACACACTACTTGAACCTTCTATACAATAATCATTCATAAAGTTTGAAAAGGTTGAAGCGAATTACAAGGGTGTTTGCAGCGGTCAGTTTACATTAATCTCGTGTGATAAAAGCATTCTGGGGTGCAAGTACATGCTCAGACTCAGCCGAATGCATGAACGCTCTTCTTCGTGAGCATTTGAGTGTGCTATTAACCCACTATGGTACAGAGCTGCCATATGGCAACAATTAATTTCTACTCATTTCCTTGTTATTCAGGAAAAAATACAATATATTGCACTATGAGAATTAAAAAGGTTTGCCTTGAGGCTGCCAATGATGTGCTGTTTTTAAGTCACATGACATTTGAATGTCCTTCAAATCTGTCCTACCCACTGTCACCCCCATATAGAAGATACTTGTTGAAGTGCTCCAGAAATTGCTCTATTTATCTAATTTCTAAACATCTCTTCTCAAGCAGGAGTTTTTTTCTTGCAACTTCTTTGGATTAGTAAATTAGAAAGTTTTATTCATAAACTTTGTCAACATAGTTTTACTGTAAATTGAGAAAATATCAATGTTACCATATGGCAACAGTGTACCACAGTGGAATTGCAGTAATGTATTTCGCCACTGGGATTTTTTATAGCTTGTAGCATCAACAATATGATTGCTGTTATTTATTTATTTTGAAGTGTTTACTGTAGTATAATTGTATTTATGTATAACTAACAAAATATTTCTTCTTTTCAGAAAATAAATACAGCATAATTTTTTGGAGAGGGGAATAGGAAGAGTGCAGAGTTAGCTTTTCCAAGTGATTAGAAATGATAGGGAATGATAGAGATCTACTTACTTTTGGTTTACAAAAAGTAAACTTTTAAACTTAAAAACTTTTTAGTTCCAAGTATATAAATCTATCAATTTCTAAAAGCATTTAAATAGAAAACAAATTCGTAATATTTTCCCAAAGTACCCCCAAAAAACTTTTTTTCAAAACCTTTTTTTGATTTGCATAACTGAAGCTATTTCATGTAACTTATTTGAAAAAATATTTCATGGTTAGAACATAATGCATGCTATAGAGGGTTAAAAACTAGCATAGATCGCCATCTGCTGTTAAAAACTAAGCTCAGAATCAATTCTAGAGAGAATCGAGATGTATTCAGATAATCTCAGAAGTGATCCATGAATCGAGAAGCATCGATTTATTGCCGTAGCCCTATAAAATACCTTTGCAGTGGTATATTCCTAGCGAACATCCCGACATTGTCCACACCGATGAGAACGCAGTTTAGATCAATATATAAATAAGTGCTGCGCGTTTTCCTCTCAATAACAACACAAACATACAACAGAAAGAACAGTGGTGAGAAAAAACAGCAGTACAGAAAGCATCTGATAGGGATGTGGATTGCACAAGCCCTGCAATACTGCATTATCCAGTCAAGTCATGTCACATTTATTTATACCACTTTATACAATATTGCTTTAAAGCCACACATATCATAACTGTTACCTATAGACCTACTGTAATTGAGACATTCAAGAAATTCATTACAACAGAAATATGTATATTTCAGAGAAATTTCGTGACAAGCAAACAATGTTTTAGTGGTGAGCGCTACTGGAGAATTCGGTATTTTTACCGTTTCATGCCACCCTACCACAACTATTTATGGCCAGGGACACAATGCTGGTTTGCTGGGAAGTTGCTACTACTTACATGTTTCAAATGATAAGCCATATTTGAGGTGATGGATGTTAGGCGAACGTTTGGATTTCCTGCCTGACATACTGTAATTACCACAATGAACCGCTATTAACGATCTCTCACAGACCTCGTGACCCTGACAGCAACATAGTGTTTACCTAGATCCGGCCAAAATCTGGTAAGTGTGGATTCCACGCGGGCCAGATGTGGGCCGGATCTGGGCTGACAATATGTTGCTGCCTGGGGACTTCGTCATGAGGCTCTATTTTTCCCTATTTCCCAATTTTCTCTCTATTTTTCCACACTAAACAACTAATATAATTTTTGGTTGACTAAGCCTCTTCTAGTTACCCTATAAAAATAGGTAGCCCTATAAAAAACAAGTGCAGATACATTTTTAGATGACATGGGTGGTCAGTAGAGGCAGCACAGGAAATGCTCTTCAACTCAGTGCAGCAAAACTACATTGAATTGCACATTACTAGCACAAGTTGCGCTGCAGGAAATGAGTGCACTCTTTCTCCTCGACTCTATGATCAAGCTCACTTTCACTCCATCTGTCCTAACACTTATTACTCAGTGTGACTGCAGTGAAAAGAAAGAGAAATGCTTCTTTCCTTTTTTTCTTTGACCAGAGAGAGCAAGTGAAGCAGAGTGGCAACCCAATTACCATACTATCGCTATGGCAATTTACAGCAAGTCACTTATGAAATTGTTATGAGGGGATAGGAGAGCTAGCCATCTGCGGTCTGCAGAAATGGAAGATCAAACGCTCCGTCTCGACGTCGCACTGGTTACCTGATCAGAGGTGTTTGGGTGTGGGGAGGGGTGAGATGGTCTCTAAAATGTCTAAATGAATAGATGTCACATCAAATGTTCTTTACAGGGTCAGAGCTTTGACACAAATATGCTGTGTTTTTCCTTGACACAAGACGCACTCTGATAACCAACGAGCCGTGGAAAGCCCGGGCTGGGCTGCTGACAGCAAATTTTCGCCTGCAAGATATGGCCGTTCAGGTTGTGCTGAAAAACAACACACATACATGTCTAAAGTACCTGTGTGGTTAGCAAACGCTAATATGAAGTCAACAATCCCAAAACAGGAGTGAGTCTGGGCAGAGGTCCAAAACCTCATACTGGTGTAAACAGAAACTGAAAAGCACACAATAGAAACACACATGAATACCTGAAATGATGAAGGTTTGCTTTTGATGGTTGGAAATGTATTGTATGCTAGCTGTCTAGTGTGAAAGTTGTTTGCCCAAATTTGAATATTTCTTCCCCCAGACGTGGGATTTTTTTATAATAATTATATTTAGATGGGATATTTTTTATTATATCACTGCCATTCAAAAATGAGGTGAATTTTTTTCAAAAATGCATTCAAATTTAAACTATAGGAACAATTATAAAAAAAAGTACAAAAATCTATACAGTATATAAGTCTCGAAAATATTTATTATGCATTTTTATAAGAATATAAAATATTCAACACAGAATTGTATAATAGTATATCTGAGCTCATATCGTGAGTTATACAATACAAAATGAGAGGAAACACTTTATTTTAAAAATAACAATGGTACAACAGAATAAATTACATTTCAGAATTAAATTTCTCCGTTTTTATTCTTCTGAAACACTATGGTTTTCGATTGAAATTCTATTGCGCGAACACAAATTCTTAATATTTTTGCTAATAACAAGGTGCAGTCATTTAATTTCCCAGACAGCCTTCTGCAAATAAACATTACAACCCTTTAAGCACAAGTCAACATTATTAATAAATCCATTTCGCTGATGATGCCTTGAGACATCACCAGCGGCATCATTATCATTTAACACAACTGGAGTTTTCCGTTGGCATTATTTCTTTTTAAAAACAAATGAGTGATTTTTCCCTAATTATCGCATTAACCATAATGCGATAATCAACAAATCTGCATTTACATGAATGCTTAAACAGTTCGAGAAATATTATTTTCGCATTCTGGGTCAACACATAACCACACAGCTTAATGAGGCAGGGATAGTGATTCCAAAATACTCTACAGATCATTGCTTACCATTCTCCCTCTGTAAATATCATTCATCATAGCGGTATCCATTTGAAACATCTCTCTGGCTCTCTTTCCTTCCCCTGCTGTATCCTTTCCCAGACACCAGGGTGCACATAGTGGTCAAGCCAAAGGTTTGGTGACAGATTGCTGTAGCTGACAGATTCAGAACACATCGGCCAAGGGCTCAAATGAACCTCTGTCCAACACCCATCCATCTCTACATTGCGCCATTAATGGCTGCCTCTGATCAATGGTCCTCCCTTGAGGAATCATGCACCTATCTCAGTCAATGGTCTCTGAATGTTATTACATTTCAGTTGTTGTGAAAAAGAGCAACACCCTGAAACGAATAGAGTCGCTGTCGCTGTTTGACACGCACTTGGCAAATGGTGGATGAAAGTAAAGGTGAAGAATACTGCTATTACAGCATTTCAGAAATGCCATTAAGTCGAGAGAAAGGCAAAAAGACCTGTGAGATTTTAAATCCCTGCATTAGGCAACATTTACATTAAAAAAAGTTAAGTGTTAGCAATGAGTTGTGTTTTTTATTATCAATTAACACTGCTTTTGTCATTTTTTTACAAGATGGACAAAATTTGTCACCAAAAAAGTCATTAGGCTTAGACAAAATTTCGGTTTCCCAAATGATACTTTTGGTTACATATACATTTACATTTAATCATTTAGCAGACACTTTTACCCAAAGCGACTACAAGTGAGGAAAACAAACAAGCGATTCTTCATGAAGAGGCAAAGAAGTGCTCACAATACAAGTTTCATTCATTGCTCAGAGTAACATAAGCTAGAGTAGGAAGGGAAAAAGGAAAGGATAGATTTTTTTTTTTTTTATGAAGGGGTTAAGTGCTCAAAAACTTCCTTCGTCCCAAGGTGGGCTCGAACCAAGGTGGGCTTCCTTCGTCCCAAGGTGGGTTTTACCGAATGACGATATTTTCAAACAATGCCAACAAGCTGATATCTAGCAAGCTAGCTAGTTAGCTTGCAAACAAAAGGAAAATCAAACATATTATTTTTTTATTTAGTACAAGTTTTTCAAATATTATAACATTTTTCATGTTTTTATAGTGGTTGTACCAAATGACCTGATGTTTTGGGACATGCACATGAGTAAGTGAAAACATGAATTTTTCAAAGAGTTAAGAGAGAGTTAGTTACTTTGCTTCATTACCATGTGTCTTTTGCAGGTGTCTGAATGATGTCACATCCTGTCACATGATATGGACTATATGACATAATCCAAAATGGTCCCTTCATATTGGTTACTCTCAATGATATCAATGAAATTGATATCTATCATCTACACATAATTTTAATATGTTGATATACAATGTTCTAAAATCATGCCAGAATAAATAAAAAAATATATATTTACATTCATTACATTTTAAGATATTTTAATCACAAATGAAATGGCTGTATCGGACGGTTAAACCGAATGACCTTTTGACACTTCAAAATCTTTAAAATACGTTCATATGTAACAAAATATTGTTAAAATCTTTTGGATTCAATAAAAGAGATCTAGCTGTACTACTTTACATAAGTTGGAAGTCATATCTTTTTTATTATTATTATTATTATTATTATTATTATTATTAAGGCCTTTGGACAAAAAAAAGACCCATCACGTCATTGACCCAAATAAGGAATGCTGTAATACAAAGTTCTGAAGGCACATTAGGTTTACACTTGAACATTAGCACTTTATATATACACATATATATAGCTCCATAGTTAAAGTGTGCCCAGGCTGTTAAGTAGTTAATTTGAGAACTGAGCAAAGAATTCTACTTTTCTCACTTCTGAGACTTTTATTACACCTGCCTGTCTGGGTGTTCTTGTCTTGTCTAGCTTTCAAGGCGATAGCTTCAATATTTAGTTACTTTCTCTATCCATTAGAGGAGCATCCAAGGTCAAAAGCTTGCATACCATTCACATCAAAGCACCTGACTCAATTGGAAAACAAAGGGAGTAAAAAATGACAAAATGACAAAAATATGTGTGCAATTCAACAAAGTTCTTTATAAAGGCTCAGGTTTGATATTACTTCATGGTTTTAACAGCGCATTCCAGCTAGTTCGCAATATATAAAATTATGAAGAAATATCATATGAAACACACTGATATACTAAATATGCGAAAAAAGGCTACTTAAATGGACTGCTTTTATGGCACGTTGTCATTGTTGGAGCCACATTCAGCCTAATACCTCCATTAGCAGGGAATTCTGTGTTTGTTTTCCCGCATGCTCGTTCATTCCGAATGCATCCTGCCTCTCACTACAGTCATGTTTGCTCTAAATAGCATGCTGTCCCCACCCTCAAAGTGTCAGTAGTGTTTTATATCTCACATATGCACACATACACACACATACACTGTCCTCTGAGCCTGCAAAACATGACTGACAGGAGAGATGTCATCACACATGCTGCCGTGGAAGCAAACAACACCAATCAGCTTCCTGTGCTGTCGTCTACAGACCGAGGTGGAAAGGAAACAGCCCGTGAACTGAAATAAAAACAACTCTCTCTGATTCAGAATCATATAAGATATAGCGCATGCTCCAAATAAAACAAATTCTATATTAACTGGAATGTATTAAAAGACCCTTTTTAGTTCTATTATAGTGCAATTTTTCAAATGTAACTTTGAGATTTGAAAGTTGTACATCTCTGACAGCAATATTTTCAGATAATTCACCAAAAAAAGAAATTGTAAACCCGTTTGGTGTTTTTTCCAAGGTCCAGAGTAGATTGCCAACCAAAACCACCATGGCAAAAGGCATAGAAAACCTCCATGACTGGCTCTGACTCATTCAACTATACGCTATTTCGGGTCAAGGTGAAATATTGCAAGTATTAATTGTTAATCGGCCAAATTACAATGAGTGTTAAGCAAAGCTGCCGCCAGCCAGAGGTGAAATATTACAATTATGAATTCTTAATAGTCTAAATTACTTTAACTGAGGTCTGTTCAAGAGTCATTAACCTACTGAATGGTAGCTGCTGGTCATAATTAATTCACATTTGAGAACACCACATCGCTCCCTGACACTGAACATTTTGTTTTGCATAATTTAACCAGCATCACTTTTCTAGTACTATCACTGGTCACTGTGGGTCACCAGACGGGGATTAGACTGCATGTAAGATATGAATGCTAAATTAATCACAACAAAACTGATATGCGCCCACTTTTGAGAGCGAATATTGGTTTTGTTATAAAGGACTTCAAAAGATTGTCACAAATGGACCTTTTACATAGACTGTGAGGATGTGTTTCCACAGTTATCAACATCGCAAATGTAGAAAACTTTTTAATGTTTTCATTTTAAATTAATATATATTTGTAATGCTATAATATAAACAAATTGACACTGCTGTATGAGAGTTTCTAATACAACGGCTATATTTTCGCCCTCTTTTGGACAGTTGCGGAAACATTATTGTGAATTTTCACTGCAAACACGACTGTTCTACATAATTAATTGGTTTGAGTAGGGTAAACTTGAATTAAACAAATTAGTTCAATCAAATTCATTTTTATGAGTATATAGAATATACTTTCTTCTTCTTTTGAGTCCATGAAACTGACACATTTTAAGTAAATTGAATTCTTACATTGTTCATGAGTTAATGAGTTTTATCAACTTTCTTTTAATTTAGACAAACTTAAATTTAACGGAAACTGGGTTAGGATTTCCCAGCATGCTTTGCCATGACACTAGGGAGAGTAAATGCTAAAATTAAGTGTTGTGTAATGTTTTTTTTGTGCAATATGAATGTGTGTGTGGGGGGGGGTGACCATCGTGGTGACGAGCTTAGTTTGACAACAGAAATATGTTAAATGGTCTATATTGCATCAATTGCTGTGCTATGCTACCGATATAGTATTTACTGAATTATCTAGTTAAAGCTAGCCAAGTTTCCACTACTAAAGATATTTAAGTGGAGATTACATGATTTTAAGTTAAATGTATGAGTTAGATTACTCAAATATTTCAAGTCAAGAGCAATTAAAATGTATGAGTACAAAATGAAAATATGCCATTTCTGCTTAAATAAACTTTGAATGTAACTGATTACCTCAATTTTTTTAAGTTTTGCCAACTTATTCGGATTTACAGTGTTTGCTATCAAAGCAAATGGGAATACAAAAATTTGATTTGCTTTCGTCTCCAATTTTCCACTATAGATGTTTACCCAACTATGACAACTTCCGCTTCTGAGAACCTTGGAAATGTGAAAAGGGTCACGACAATAATCTCACAACTTGCAGTAATGCATGCTGGGAGCTTACAGACCCTTAACCAATCAGAAGCACTGTTCAATATTACCTTTTTCAGACTTGTCTAGGCCTGTTGGGGCAAAATTCAAGTATTGTTAGTCTACCGTGTGCTATTATGTAGATTCATGGTAATTCACATTTCTAAGTATCTCTGACTCAAAATGCCCCTGAAAGCTCGATAAAATGTAATTGCAGTGTACAGGATGAGTCATCAGTATTTTTGGTCCATTTTCCGTTGAAGGCATTTAAAATTAAAATACATATATCTGCTTTATTTTAGGAGTACGCTAAAACACAGATGGTTTCTGAGTAAACGGGCAAGACCACAGAGGAAAATTCAACCCAGATGTTTAGACATTTGACTTCACAAATACAGGAATCTATGTTGATGTATTATGTAGAATCAGCACTGGAAATAGGACGAACCTAATTCATTTTTAATGTGGTAACATACTGGTGCTTTCATTACTTTTGAAAGTAAGACAACATTTCATAGTGCAACATTTTTAGAGTGAAACTTTTCATTTTTAAATAAACAATCCTAAATAAATATCATTATTCATAATCATTTATTATTATTACTATTATCATTATGTATACAGTTTCACTCTGCAAAGACCAGACAAAATTATTTTTCTTTGAAATAATACCAATGAATCATGTACAATAAGACCAATGATATGAATTAGCATGTTGTGAACTATATGGACTGATATTCATATTAAATACTGTATAAGTCCCAAAGTAAAACATTACATTTCACTTGGCCCAAACTATCTATTGTGGGAAACTAGCAGAAATGAGGGGCGTTGTGGAAACCAATGAAGGTAGGGAGGGAACAAACAACCCCAGAAATCCACGAAACCATTGGAGCATCTCTCACAATAGTTCTCTTGCCTCGTCTCGTTCTGCGAAGGATGCCTGCTCATAAATGTCTTCCAGGATTGATATCGTATTATTACTTGCACTTATTGAGTGGGTAGTTTCAAAGGGACAGTTATTAAAGCAAATATCTTTAATTTACGATCTAGGGCCATCAATCTGTTCAAGTAATAACAGCAAGGAATTCCTTATTAGAGTTGAGAGAGAAATATTGAGTTTCCTGACATATCCTCAGCTGGGTGAAAATATAACGGTGCTCCAATCATGAAATGCGACTCTACTGGAGGTGTGCAAACGAACCGTGAGAAAAAAAATAGCCAGCATTATCATATTGCTGCAGTTAACGAAGTGAAATCTAAAACCCTGATTTATGTCACCAAGGTATATACTGTACGTTCATTCAAAATCAAATTATTCCTTTTTTAGCCTTACTATGCAATATTGCTTTCAATATAGTTATAACAATTGACAGGCTGCATAGTGATATAGGTAAACTAAAATGAAAGGTACCTTTACATGCACTCTTCAATAGGGCAGAGAAAGATTTGAGAAAATTCAAATTCAGCCTAAAAATCTAATTTAATTAAGTCCTTTAGAGCAAAAAAAAAAAAAAAAAACACCTGCCACACTTACCACCTCAAAATTGATGACCAAAATTGCAGGGTCCTAGAACGCATAAATTTGAGCCTTAAAAAAAAAAACAGAGTGTGTAATTTTAAAGGCTTCGTGATGGCGATTTTAACACTCAGTTCTCAGTGTGGCCCTTTAGAACGCTGTCAGCACTTTTGTGCTAATTGCCGCTGTCAGTTAAAGCCATTATGATCCCATTTTATTCTGCCCAAAATAGAAAAAAAAAAAATTCATGTTGCTCAGAGTCACAGACTGACCGGCAGGAAGTCTCAGTGACTACTAATGAGATGCTAGTCATGGGTAAATTCTTGGTGTATGAACTCAGATGAGTTATAATGATGGTGATAATGCACATACTTAATATGTTCAATGTAAACTGATTATTTCTGTTGCTTTGTGTTTGCTTAAAATGATATGCTTACAGTTCCAATGCAGTTTGGCTTTACTATGACTATCGTCCACTCAACACTTAAGAAACGTCAATTCAATTTTATTTAAATACCACTTTTTACAATAGACATTGTTTCAAAAGCAGCTTTACGGAATAATATTGCAGTAATAAATAACAATATGGAAGTTAATTATGTGGAGACAAAAAATATCTATATATCAGCTTTTTAAGAAGTATACTCTAGATGAACTCTGCACATACCTACTCCATTCATTCAGTACCTATCCATCCATCTATCTATCTATCTATCTATCTATCTATCTATCTATCTATCTATCCATCCATCCATCCATCCATCCATCCATCCATCCATCCATCCATCCATCCATCCATCCATCCATCTATCTATCTATCTATCTATCTATCTATCTATCTATCCATCTATCCTTCCATCCACCCACCTATCCATCTATCCATCCATCCGTCCGTCCGTCCGTCTATCTATCTATCTATCTATCTATCTATCTATCTATCTATCTATCTATCTATCTATCCACCCACCCACCTATGTATCTATCTATCTATCCGTCCATCCGTCAGTCTATCTATCTATCTATCTATCTATCTATCTATCTATCTATTTATCTATCTATCTATCCACCCACCTATCTATCTATCTATCTATCTATCTATCTATCTATCTATCTATCTATCTATCTATCTATCTATCTATCTATCTATCCACTTACCCACCTATGTATCTATCTATCTATCCGTCCATCCGTCTATCTATCTATCTATCTATCTATCTATCTATCTATCTATCTATCTATCTATCTATCTATCTATCTATCTATCTATCTATCTATCTATCCACTTACCCACCTATGTATCTATCTATCTATCCGTCCATCCGTCAGTCTATCTATCTATCTATCTATCTATCTATCTATCTATCTATCTATCTATCTATCTATCTATCTACCCACCTATCTATCTATCTATCTATCTATCTATCTATCTATCTATCTATCTATCTATCTATCCACCCACCCACCTATCTATCTATCTATCTATCTATCTATCTATCTATCTATCTATCTATCTATCTATCTATCTATCTATCTATCTATCTATCTATCTAGCCATACACCCACCCACCTATCTACCATGTCTTTACCTCAGTATACTGTGAGAAGTGTTCCACGTGGTCCAGTGTCCCAGAGGAAACACTGACCTGCCCAGCAGACACCAAAATATCACAGTTTTCCTCCTATCTTTCCCTGGAACAAGCTATAGCTATGCTATTCTACACAAAGTGCACTGAGGCGTGCCCGATTCCCCTTGTAGACATACTAGCCCACTCTAGGTTGAAATTCTGCAGTCTGTGACAAGCCAGCCACGTACTCGCATATGGAAATAATGGTAAAGATTATTTTAAAATGTTTACAATTTAATTTAACTGAACAATAATGGCAAGGAACTCTTATAATATCAACCAAGAAGCTGTAAAATACCTAGAGCGAGGTATAAATTGCATAGTTATGAAATCTACTGGCTTGAGCTAACTAGACCATGCTAACGAATAATGTCAGCCATTATTTATCTGGACAAAGAAAGTAATTATGCAAGTGCAAGTGTTGAAGTGTAAGTGGTTTTGATGATCTCATTGACTTTCAATTCAGTTTGGGGCCATATTTAAACTTCATCAGAACATTATTCCAGAACCAGTTACATCTGTAACTTTATGACCTGGTGTATCACTTCAAGCCCTGTATCTGAAGAAAAGAGACCAGCTGTCAGGTTAAATCTGATAATCAGCTCTTGCAATGTGGTATTCACGCCTCCATTATTCCAGCGTGCATTGCAGAATCTCCCCCTGCAGCTACTGACTAACAAATCAGAAAATGCTTGATTGCTGTGCATTAATATGGAGACGCATCTATTTAAGGAGAAGAGGAGGGAAACATTCCATCTAATCAACAGCAAGAGATGATCTTATTGCTCTATGAATTTCTATGGAGAGATTTTACGTTGATGCATCAGCGTCTTCAAGATCAACACATGAAATAAACATGACAAATAATATCTCAATTGTTTCCTCTAGAGAGCAATAAGATTAATTGGGGAGCAAATGGGACATACCGAGTTTCACAAACTTAGTTCATATACAGGCATGCCAGTCTGTAATCTAAATTTAGAGAAGTCTTGCAGAACATCCATAGAGTTGGGTCTTCACCTTTATGCAATCTAGTATGAACTACGCAACATCTAGTAAATACCACTTGATCAAATCTTGTTTTAAAAGGTGATCAAAGGTTTTAGGGATTTGAAGTTCTACTGTATGTCAAAAGTTGTTTCATTTGTATCTATGAAATTAGATTAGCAATGGCACTAACTTAACTAAACTAAAGTAGCGTTTATTTGAACAATTTTTCAGTCAAGCACATTGAACATTGTTTTTGTCTTGTTTTAAACATAAAACTCACCAAATTTTGTAAGATCTAGGCATTAAAAAAATTGCCAAAGGGTTAAGAAAACTGTAATTTAAGTTATATCTTCTAAAAAAACATTCTTTACTTAATTGCTTGTTTGTTTATGCTTCGCGATGGATTGTATTTTGTTCTAATAATCTGAAGATATTTTACTGGGGACAAAAGCAGAGAAAAATACCAATAAGGAAAATTATTTTGCAGTGCATTTTCAAAGCAGCCTTTGCAACACATATCTGAAACAAAGACAGATCTCAAATATTTCCTAAAATATAAAAGACCAACATTTGCTCTAGAAATCCACACATTTAAACTGTCCATGTTTATTAGGGAGACCACCCAAACAACTAGGACTTTTCTGCAAGTTTTGTTTTTATTCATTTATCGAAGTTGCCAAATTTTCTCTCATTTCCCCTGCCTCTGTTTTTTCATCTCATGCCATATCTTTGCTTCTTCCACCCAACGTTACCCCCTCTCTCTCTTTCTCTCGCTCTCTCTCATGACTAACTAATGAGTCCTGGCATTGCTGTTGTCCCTGCGGTGTTTTTGGGCTGATCTGTGCTCTCTTAAGGGTGTTCTAAGAGCTTGACTCTCCAAAGCAGCAGGAGGCCCACACTTCTCTTAAACAGAAGGGCTAAAGAGGTTTGTTTACTGGGTAACACCTTGGCCTGACCTCCCCGAGCCACTGGGAGTTACTCTGTGATTAGTTCTGTGCTGGCCTGGAGCTGAGGAACCAGCATTGGGTAGAAAGCCACTCTCTCCCCACCACAGGGTGAATGATTGGGCAAGTCGCGCTGTAATCAATCACCCTTTCTACCTCCGACATACCGCACGTACATATCCGCCGGGAGAAGGATGAGGCCTCCTAAACTTGTTGCTATCTTTGTCGCCGTGCCTGAAAAGCTGCACGATTTTATTTAGAGTCGGCCTTTGACTTGATAACAGGAGATTAATTGTCGCTGTTGCTTGGCTTTGTCCCCAATGGGTCTTTGTGGCTTTCGGCGAACGCAGAGAAAGGAAGACACAACCTCGCCAGGATGTACGCAGCTAATGCAGCTAATGTCTGTGTGTGTATGTGCTCAAACACGACATTCTCTTTTCGCTCCAGGTCCACTACCGTTTGCCACTCGGCCCCTGTGGAGGGGGTCTCATTATTGCGATGTGTATTCACATCTTCCACCTTTTGCCCAGGGTTCTCCTTCACTTTGTCGCTTTCACCTTACAATGTGATTTCAGTGACAAGCGTGACACCTTCTCCTCCGGCGCCCCTGTTGGCCTGCAACTGGACTCCACTGACCTAACGCTGCACTCCCATCAAGAGACTTCAGGAAGAAAAATAACAAAAATTATAATGGTTTCTCCAGTGTGAGATGTAGAGTTGCACAATTCATTGAAATAAAGGCATAATGCTTAGTGGCTTGGTGCAATTACACAAAAACGATATGATATGTTGGATTTACTTAACTTTTTTATGTCAACAGGTTCCACATAACTGGGTTATGTTGGATTTAATTAACATTATTTGTTTCAGTAAACTTACGTTTTTTAGATAAGGTTAATTCAACGCCGATTAGTTGAGTCAGGTTAACATTCTTAATTTTGTCCAAAAGTATTAAGTTAAATTATCCGGAAATTAATATCAAACAAAAATTATAACAAATAATCCCGTTTAATTGATTAGTTTATTTAGTGAATGCTTTCAAGAACAATTTTCACAACTTTTACAAATGTAATCTAACAAGAATAACTTTTATAACAACTTTACTCCTTAAAGACTCTTATTGTTAGGTGTCAGCAAGAAGATGGTTTTGTTACATCTACGGCATACCCAAATTTATTATTAAAACAACTTTAATAATTGTTAGCAGGTCCTCAACCCAAGCACATGCGCTACACTTCACCACAATGGAAACCCCCCAAAACACCAACATACCAGAAAATGAATGTTAAATATAAATATAAAAGAATGTCAAGCATTAACAAGTCTTTCAATTTTATCATCTTGGTAAAAAAAAAATGCATAAAATAACATATTATTTCAACATTCAAGGGGAAATCCTTTTCCCAGTTTTAGCATTTATGTAGTCTCAACTCAAATGGATTAAGTAAACTGTGTTGGATTAACTTAATTTACTTAAGTAATTGAACAAGCATCAAATGTTATTTTTGGCCTACTTCAGTAATTGAAACATGTTCTTTCAAAATGAAAATATTGAGCCAAAACAAAACTCTTTCGAGTCAGTTTAACACAATACAATTGTTTGAATGAGAAACCAAATACTTTGTGATTTGTTAATTTGTAAATAAAACAAAAAAAATACTTCTTGTATCTATGTGAAATAAGAGAAATTTAAAAATTGTTTTTTCAGTGCATCAAAATCACAAAGGTTACAATTTAATTATATAAATACACTGCCCAGCCAAAAAAAATAATAATAATAGGCAAATACTTCATCTATGAATGGATCATTATTGCAGTGATTATTATGTTTCTAGCATGTTTTATATTTGGCAACAGTTCTTCTAACCCAAACTGATGGAGTGTATAGCTTTTCATTTCTTAAACAACCATGTAAGGAAGACGTATCATGGCCATATTCCAGGACGACAATGTCAAGATTCATCAGGCTTCAAATTGTGAAAGAATGTCTGCGAGGGAGCATGAAGAATCATTCTCACACATGAATTGGCACCTCTGAGTCCTGACCTTGATTCCATTGAAAGGGATGAAAATTACCCATCTTTGGGATGTGCTGGAGTAGACCTTACAGAGTGCTCACCTCTTGCATCACAACATTTATTTCCATCAAGAGGTGCATCAATGTTTGGGCAAGATCTTGACCAAAGTCTGTTTGATAGTCTGTTTTCTCTAATGCTTCCCATTAAAGTTAATGTGTATATGTTAGCATACAACTCACCGATATGGCTGCGATGTGTTGAGGCCAGGCTCAACTGACCCCAAAGAGACAGCAGACAGATGCCCAACAGCAGCAATCTCCTGCCCAAACGCTGCAGTTCCCTCTCCCGCATCCTACAAACACACACAATACATAAAGGCAATTAACATATGATCCAATGATGTATCGGAAATAATTAGTAGATTTTAAATGAAATTTTCACATAGTTTTGGGGGAAGTTTATTAATTGCAATATGTGTTTGCCAAAACATGGTTTTGATGTTTTTGTATGCTATGTTTTTTGCAGTATTATAAATTGCAAATTATTGTTTATCAATTGTTTTTTTTTTTTCATTTAACTGAAAAACCTGCTAACCTGTTGTTGTTGTTGTGACTATTGCTGAGTAAACTATTGGGGCATGTTGTCACAAAAGTTCAAGATGTGTTCAGTAATAAGGCTGAATCATAAGGGTGGAAATGTTCAACAGCTTTTTGGAGCCAAAACTCAGGTACGTGCAAGCACTTTAAAGTGCTTCAATCATTGTATTGCCTACAAGTGACAAATTTTTACATGAATGGTAATTTTGATTTCTTGTCCATTTTAATGTAATACCATGCTACTTTTCAGTAGGGAAACATACTAATTTTACCCCATTTGGCAAACAAATCATTTTACAATTTCCCTTAATTGCCTCAAACATCCAGTAAATAGCCTATTTACCATTTAAATGTCAGATTAAATACCTTATTTTATTCTGAAATACAGTCAGTCAAACATAAGGCTCCAAAGCACACCATGTCCCATAAATCCTCAAAATGCGAAATAGTTTAGAACACGGCAGACACGATTCCAAACAGCCATTAATTTCCACAAATATCAGCCATCCTTCAAATGTGTTAGTGAGTGACACAATCTCGGTCTTTGGCGGTGGTCCGCTCTTGTCTGGAAAGCACCGTAATCTTGATATACTATCAGAGGCTGCAGGCCAGTAATTCCCTCTCTGTCTTTGAGGGGTCCGGAGAGACCAGAACACACAAAAGCAATCATCGTGCCGACATGCCAAGCTTGTCTTATACTTGTGAATGGGGGACAACAGCAGTATCACAGGCATCTTTCATGTCTTTTGCCAACATCTCTCCTCAAATTACAGCAAAGGCGGACTCCATGTGAGGGGCTGTGAGCCTGCATGTTTGGCAGAGACTGTGAGGCTTTTCTGCATATGTTCAGCAATAAGTCAGACTCTGGAGGTTTCCCTGTCCTTCATTACACTAAACTAAAAGAACATTGGTTTGGTTTGTGGCCGCAGGAGAAGCATGCGAAAAACCCAATTTGAGGTTTTGATTAAGGCAGGCATTTTCTGAAATCAGTATTGTTTGATTAGAGAAAAAGCTCTCAGTTGCATTTTGCAAACCAAAAAAGGACTTGAAACATGATATTGAACACTACATCGATATAGTCCTATTATCTATAAAAAATATATTTATATATAGTATAATATACCCATGAAAAACTGACTGCCACAATAGGGTGTTCTGGATGGTTGCCAGGGCATTCTCATGCAGCTAATAGACTTCTGAGTGGATGCCAGGGTGTGTCTATGCAATTACTGGGGATTTCTCGACAATTGCCGGGGCTTTGCTATTCTGTTGCCAGGGTGTTTTGGTGGTTGTTAGGGTGTTTCTACGCAGCCGGTGGTGCATAGAGTTTTTTTTTACAATGTTACTATGAAGTTGCTACTCAGCTAAGAGGGAATGTTCTTAGAATTGGCTATAAAGAACGTTGTGGCATGGTTCTTTCAATGTTATGAACAAACGTTTTTATTGAATGTTTTTTTCAAAGTTTCAAAATAAAATTAAAAATTATTATATATCGTTCATAGAACATTTTTACCCGAAAAATTTAGTTGGATGTTTGTTTAACGTTTTTTAAATGTAACATTAACTTAATGTGTGCAAAATGATCATATGGAATGTTCGCATAACCAAGAAAAGTTTTAAAAAAAGGGTGTTTTGAACATTCAGAGTACATTCAGAAATAGCGTTTTCGTAACTTAATGGGAACGTTAGCAAAGCGTTCTTATACTTTTGTTAGCTGGGTAGCATGTTGACGGTGCTGCTATGCAGTTGGTAGAGTGATATATGTTGCTTGTAGTGCAACTTTATGTGGTTGCTTGGGTGATGGTGGTTGTCAGGGTGTTGCCATGTGGTTGCTGGGGTGTTTTGGATGATTGCCAGGGCTTTGTTATTCATTTGCTATGTGGTTGCCAGGGTGTACTAGTGGTTGTCAAGGCATTTCTATGTTGCTAATAGTGACTTTTACAATGTCAACTTGCAGATGCTAGCAAGTTCTGAGTGGCTACCAGGATGCCGTTAGGATGTTCTGAATGGTTGTTTGTGTGTTCCTATGGGGTTGGTAAGGTTTTCTGAGTTGTTTTTAGCATGTGTTAATGTGGTTGCTAGGATGATGCTTGAAGATGGGTGTTCTGACTGGATACTTCAAAGATATTGTTAAAAAGTGTTTGTAACATGCTATTAGTGTTGTTGTTAGGATGTTGCTATTATGGTTGGAAATCGAAAATCCATTTCAAATCTGTAAGTATTAGTTCACTTTAAAATGAAAATTACCCCATGATTTACTCACACTCAAGCCATCGTACGTGTATATGACTTTCTTCTTTCAGACGAATACAATCAGAGTTATATTAATAAGCACCATGATGCTCCTAAGCTTTATAATGGGAATGCATGGAAACTTGCACTGCTTTGATACTTGTTATGAAATTAAAATTTCGATTCCACTTACAGATTAACGTATTCATATTTTAATGTGGTATTCAAGCGCAAGACTTGAAAGAGAACTCAATTCGACATGTGTATTTCAGAGCGCAAAAAGATGCCTCTCATATTGTGAACGAATACTAAATTGAGTTCTCTTTAGTGTCTTCTTGCGCTTGAACAGACAAATACACCCAAATCATGTCAAAATATTCTCGCAAACGCAGTCGGTTATGTCTTAAGAATGTAAACAGCGCATGTGTAACAGTATTCTGGATCCGTGCATTAGGTCTTAAAGTGACAGCAGCCTAATAAACCTTCTGCTGTCAGCATTGCTTAGTCCAATTGAATCGTTCGCCAGGTAAAAAGCATCTAATCTGATTACCTAGAAAAGTAATAACACCTCTCCTCAACAAGCCACAAAATCTGAGGTAACATTCATGACACATATTACAACAGACTCCAAACTCCTACGAGAAATAATAACAGCGGTGATTGCCTTAGCAATCAACACAAAAAAATTAAATGTGTGCTTTTTAAAACTCGATTAGGAAATTCAAGTCTTTGCACACATCATTGTCAGAGCTTCATAAGTATCATTCATCAACCCAGCGCCTTTTCTTTCTATCTTGCCCTCGTGCTTTCTTCCTCCCACCCTTAAGCACAATTAGCCTCACTGCCTGCAATAACCGCACAAAGCCGATGGGGTTCACAAGCTTATGAGGTCATTGACAAGTCACTGGAGTTGAAGTATTGAAAATACACTCACTGTAAATAGCTGACGTCGCCCTGCATGGACCCAAAGGGCTTGCACGTATTGATTGAAGAGAGACGTGGGTAAATAGGAGCCAAAGAGGTCAGAATGTTTTTTTCCTAACAAACCCAGGCGTGCAACAGCACTTTCCTAAGCGGACATGTTTTGGTTTAAGGGCAGAACAATTCAATTGCATTTTTAAAATGTTAAGAAACAAACAATGTAGCCTTTGACAAGCCCTCATGTGGTCCAATCAAATCCTCACAACATATGATCCAATTCAGATTATGATAGAGGCAGTTAAGAAGTTCACTATTAATTTGGTCAGTACTGTATAGTGCCAACTAAGTTTTTTTTTAATAATTTGTGAAGCAGTATGCATTACGTAACGGTTTCACACAAACATTTGCATTCTGTGCACAGTATATGTACTAGATAATTCAGAAATACTAAGAGTATACAGTACACTCTAAAAAATGCTGGGTGAAAAACAACCCAAGTTGGGTTGAAAATGGACAACCCATAGTTTTATTTAATTCAACTATTGTTAAAAAATGACTGTATTGTTCACCTAAAATATGTTGGGAATTAATATGAACATTTATTAAACAATAAATTGAACAGTTGAATAAATGATAAATGAATTGAATAAATGGACATTTATTATTTATGAATAACAATTAAACAATAGACATTCATTAAATTGCTTATTAATAAATGTCCACCTTCTGATTATTATTGTTGCCTTTAATAATTATGTGTCTGATTTTTAATTTTGGTTAATTTTGGGTTCATTTTAAGACAGCAATATAGTAATTTTTAAACATTGGGTTAAATAAAACTGCCCAGCACGTTGGGCAAACATTTAACCCAACTGCTGGGTTAAAACAACCCAATCGTAGGGTTTGTCCATTTTCAACCCAACCTGGGTTGTTTTTATCCCAGCATTTTTTAGAGTCTACTGTTTTATTTCATATTAATAAAACAGTAGACTGTTAATGAACACTGGTAACACTTTATTTACTTTATTTACTACACGTTACTACATGTACTTACTATAGTAATTATGCATAGTTACAAGTAACCTAAACCAAACCCTAACCATATCTCTAAAGTAAGTACATGAAGTTATTTAATATTACGCCGTACTTATTTAAGTACCAATGTACCAATTTGCACGATATACCGCACGCTTATTTTATGCGTACATAAAATGTCGGACAATGCAAACAGCACAACATACTGCAGAAATAATGCTATTCCAAATGATCCAAATCCTGTTTTTCCTTTGTGGACCCACAATTCTTCACTCCCTCTGAGGCGGTATGACTCACTTTTAAAGAGCATAAACACATAAACCAGAGGGAGGAAAGAACCAACAAGTTATTAAGCATCTTCTCCCCAGACTCATCATCTCACTGCAATATGTGTAAAACACTACACACCTAAGGGACACCAACATCAGCAGCTGATTGACAGCAATAAAGACACCAATGAAGGCATTTTATGAAACATTCAAAGAAGAACAGGTATTAAGAGTAAAAGTGCAATTGCTAAACCACTCAAACGCAATAAAGTGAGTGAAGGGGAAAAAAAACTCCTCCACCTGTTTTCCCCTAGAAGAGCGAATCGCTTTCAAACGAGCGATCCAGCCCACCACGGCTGGCTAATTAGTCCCTTTGGAATGCCCCTCGTGCAGATGGCAAGATGTCTGACATATTTATTTTAGTCCTTCCCGTCAAATCTCTCCTTTCTCTGGTTCTCAAACTCACCCTCTTCGTATTAACGGAGGCGGTAAATGCATTTAATCCTGCAGATGTAAAATCGTACAAGTTCTCCAGACTCGCTTGACCTCGCTGCGTGGATGTAAGTGCGCTCATATGAAAGAAGCGAAGAGAAAACAAAATTACAGAGCCGCCCAGGTAGGCGCGTTTCCCCACAGGGCTTGAAGGAAGCGGGCACGCGAGGCTCGCGTCTGCCAGCTCGCCAACCACAGGAGTGCAACTTAAGATCTAGACATCTGCTGGGTGAAGTGGGGAATCAAAGATGGAGAAGGTCTGAAAGGGAAGAGAGAGGAATGTATTCAGAGGAAGAAAAGAGGGCCTCAGGTGTAGTTACGGGTCCACAGCACCATTGATGGGCCTTGACAAGTAAGAGCCAGGAGGGGGAAAACAGACGTCTGGGCGCTAGGCACTTTCCACAAATAGGATTCAAAATGGGTCTGAAGAATAGTATTAGTTTCCTTTTTCTGCAAATGCTCAGTTAAAGGAGGTGCTTAGCCTTCAAAACGTGGTGACCATCAAACTAAAACTTTAATAAAATCAAAACTAGACCATAAATTCAGCTTCACTAGTCTATTTGTGACCAAATGTGCTTTTTCCTTCAAAGAATGTCCAGAACAAATAATAGTTAAACACTAGATCTTTTATTTCATCATCTCTAAAAAACAAAACAAACGAATGAATGTGGACAATACACAATTTATTTTATCTACAGAAGACCTGTCAGACAGTATTGTTATCACTGACTCGATACGATTTGTTTTTTGATCTGAAACACTATCAAAATGTGTTTGTGTTGAAATTAATAAGACAACATATGGTGGGCAGAACACTTTGTGTGTTCAATCGCTTTGAAAAAGTCTAATACCAGCCAATATGGAACCTTCAAAGCTCGGCGTTTGATGGCAGTCAGTTGGTGAAATCAATAGCAATGAATGCAGATTTTTATAAATGCATTTGAGTTCAGACTGATCTGCAAAACAATAACTTTCATTTGTCAATGTTTTAAAGGAGTTTCTATGAGCAATTATTGTGGTACAATCTGTTGAGGTCAGTCTCAGATGTCCCTAGCATGGTTAGCCAAATGTTTGAAACTGTCAAAATATAATTAACAAAATACTGTAGTAAATGTATTCCTGTGATGCAAAGCTGAATTTTCAGCACCATTACTCCAGTCTTCAGTGTCACATGATCCTTCAGAAATCATTCTAAAATGTTGATTTGCTGTTCAAGAAACATGTATTATCAATGTTGTGCTGCTTAATGTTTTTGAGGAAAACATGATACTTTTTTTTCAGGATTCTTTGATGAAAGAAAGTTAAAAAAAAATAGCATTTATTTGAAATAGATATCATTTGTAATATTATAAATGCTTTTACTTCCAATTTTGATCAATTTAATGCATCCTTGGCAAAAAAAAAAAAAATCTTAGTGACTGTAAACTTTAGAACGTGTTAGTGTTAGTGTAGTAGTCAAGACCACCTAAACAGAGATCAAGTCAAGATCAAGATCAGTGTGTTTTCAGACCAAGACTTTAAGGTTTTAAGACAAAGACAAGACCAAGACCAGACCAGCACTCCTTAAATTCATCTAAAAGATCCATATTTGCTGCCTGAGAAACATCTTATGTGATATCCTCGAAGTTAACCGGTCTTGAAGTAAAATTCGGAGTCCTCTCAGTCTGAGGCCAAGACGCGACTGAGTACAAATACGGTCGAGACTGAGACACGAGAAAGATCTTCAAAAAATGGGTTGTGTACACAAGTAAACTTATGTATGATTGAAAACAATAGTTACCTGTCAACTTATGTAAATGAGCATTTTTTAGTGCCACATGAAAATATGCAGACTAACTTAGTAGTAGGAAGTAGAAAATCATGGTTCACATAACAAAAATGATCTTCGTTGAAAAGTGCTAATTTGCATCCTGGTTCTGACTCAAAGGACGATATCTGATGCTTTATGATTTACCGACAGGCACGCACGACTTTGAACGACAGGGAAAAAGGAAAGCAATATAGATACAAGAAAAAGAATTCTGCATGATTACACACCTATATGAATGTGAGAGCAGAACATCATTTTCCTTGCAGCTTCAAGACAGTCTTTACAAGAAGTAGTTGTTAAAATATGGGGGAAGCAAGTCAAAGTCTAGCATATTTCGTCTGTAAAAGTCAAACCTTACACTGATTGCATGCATTTCACCAAGCTGAGAATACAAAGGATTTTCTTTGTTTTTCTGGGTGATCTTTCCACTTTGTGGCACAGCTGAAACTCCTTACAAATACTCCTGAGCTCTTCATTTGCAGATGAAGGATTCCGCACCAACACAAACTGCGCCAGTGGAAACCTGTCTTTAGTCTTCCAGTAAACGTCTGATGGAATCATGTGCAAAGGTGATTTCATTGCTGATGGCAGAGACGTGAAACTAAAGACAAGTTAGCATCTTAATTAATAAGCCAATGTTACTTAACCTATAGGCTGTCTTAGAACATTTCATGTGATTACAGGAGAGGGAAAGCTCAAATTGATTTGCAGTCAGATTTAAGGCTTAAAGGGTTAGTTTACCCAAAAAGGAAAATTCTGTCGTTAATTACTCTCCCAAGCCCATCGTTCCAAACCCCTAAGCCTTTCATTCATCTTCGGAACACAAATGAAGATATTTTTGATGAAATCTGAGCACTTTCTGTCCCTCCATTGAAAGCTACGCAACCGACACTTTGATGCTTCAAAAAGTCTCATTTAGGCTTTTATTCACATATAAACATTGATTAACAAACATGATCAGAAGCTCAACCAAACCTGCTTGATGTGTGAGAACAAACCTCATTGGTTCTTGCGGAAGCTCAAACATGTCTTCATTGGTTCTCGCACATCAAGCATTCTTGAGCTTCTGTTGATTTTCCACAACTGATGTGTGCGTTGATGAATGATTATATGTGGAAAAAAAGCTTAAGTTGAATCTGTTCATTATATAAAGCGATCGTGTGTCTTCAGAAAATTTGGACTAAACCGCTCTATTCATATGGATTAGTTTTACGATCTCGTGATGAACTTGAAGCGTCAAAGTGTCAGTTATGTATAGCTGTCTCTAGAGGGATGGAAATCTCTCAGATTTCATTGAAAAGATCTTGTGTTCCGAAGATGAACGAAAGTCTTACTGGTTTGGAATAACACGAGGGTGAGTAATTAATGAGAGAATTTTCCTTTAACATTTTAACCATTAAAAGGACAGTTCACCAAAACAATTCTTTCATCATTTACTCACCCTCATGTTGTTCCAAACCCGCATGATACGAAGGATATTTTGAAAAAAATCAATCAAAGGGGTCTAATGTTGTTTGGAACACTCTTCAAAATCTCTTCTGTTGTGTTCCACAGAATAAAACAACACCATATCTACACCGGACATGAGCAGCGCAATGCGACACGACAAAAGACAATAGAACCCATTATAAGCAGTGAAGCTGTCTACACTAGAAGTGGTGCATCACAAGCGACAAATCTCGACAGTAAACCTTTAAAGGACAATTGCGTTGTAGAGGGCGCTTTGTTGTGTCAAGTGTAGACAGCTTTTAGCAAGCGACAATGGTCGAGTTGAGTGTAAGTGTACATGAAAGTGAGTGTGAACTATCCATTTATTGCTCAAAGCTTTATGAAACACTCATACATTTGACCCTCTTGGTTTAAAACTCTTGGATTATAGACTCGCACGCACACACACACATTTCGGCTCGACTCAGACTGCCCTGTGGATGTGCCCGGCTCATTCTGCAAGTGTCTCTCATTTTCCAGGTCTCTCCTCAAAGGTCCCGCTGAGGGATAGAGGTAAAAGATTTCGGAATGACTTGGACTAGAATACAACTCCAAAGAGGATATGCGAGGAATATGTCAAATATATTGTCAGAGCAGAAGACATTGTTTGGATTGGGTGGAAAATACAGCAAGAACGAAAAAAAAAAATGTTTCTTGTTTTTTTTTTTGGGGGGGGGGGGGGCTATAATTAGGTTAATTAATTATATAAGGAATTACAACATTCATTCTTATTACATACTCTGAATTACATTTTTAATAAAACAGTTGTATGGTGAAAAATGACAATGGTAGATGGATTAAGAACCCTTTTATTATGTTCCAACCTGATTTTATTTTAAACCAAACATTACATTAAATTAGCGAGAGTTAATTATCCAGTTTAATCCTATTATTTCAATTATGTGTCTCCATGGATTCTTTAATTAGATTTTGCATTTACCAGCAATAACAACTGACCCTATAAAACTATCATGACAATGTTGTACCATGCAAAAACAGTATCCAAACAAATTAAAGCAAACAAACAAATAAATATATAAATCACACTAATGAAGCTTAAAACTATTGTATTTTGGTGACATAAAAGCCGTCACAATCCCTTACAATCCCTTGTAATTTTGTCATGTGATGTCTGGTTAGGACACAATCAACAGTTACACTCACTCCACCACCCCATAATTTTATTATTAATATACATGAGCAGTACTTTGGTCCAATGAGATTTCAGTGTAGGCCCTACTTGGATTGTTTGGTCAATTAAGATGGATACACTTTTATCACTTTACATTTTTTATTAGGAGACTATAATATTGTTCGATTTATTCTACTATAAGTATTAAATCAAATGTTGGTTAGGTTTTAGTATTGTTATTTAATAGAAAAGTTAATGTATCATTATTTATCAATAGATTAACCATTAAATACATGTATGTCACAGACCGTGAAACCTACAGTTGCATTCTATTTTAACATCGTATTTGTACACAAGCATTTGAATGAGAAAAAATCACGTTTACATGCATTCAAAGCCATAAACGTTGCAAAAACAACTTTCAACAGGTAACATCAAGTGCATCACGTGAAGACTAAAAAACAGAAAGCATGCACATCCAAAAATAGCTGAAATATCTTGATTATTTTTCATTTCTACACCATTTGTGGATTTTTTTTAAAAAAAAAAGCCTGTGGCTATGTCAGACAAAGAGCAACGTTTTAAAGGGGGAAATCAACCTACAAATGGCCTACTTACTGTAAAAGCGGTCTCTGCACATGAACCTAGGATAGGAAAAAAATATTTTAACATTGAAAAATGACACCTTCAAACATGTAAATTCAGCTAGACGCCGTCATCAAGTGCAATAGTCTCTATAAAGCCAGCGAAGTGCATTCTAAATAACTAGAGCACTCAGTATAAAACCCTGACTGCTTTTAACTCTTTCTTTCATCTGAAAATTGGGCTCTCGGTTATTTTAAAAACCCCAAACTGTTCTCTCCTCCACCGACCGAGATTTCACTCAAGCAGATGATTGCTAAATGCTAATGCTAAAGCACAAGGGGGAAATCTGACACAAATTGAAAGCATATTGAAGGCCAGAAGAGCCGTAATGCGATCAAAGCCAGGCTGAGTGGATCTCCAGGCTTCCCCCTATGCTTTTCAGCTGACACTGTGTCTGCCTGAGCAGAAAATTATGCTTCAGTTTTTGTCAGTCATAAGAAAATACTCCTCCTTCTAACTGTGAGCCCTGGAGTCTGAAAGCTCTAATGCTGATGACAGAACCCACAAATTGGCATGAGCTAGATTTAAGAGTTCAAATAAATACCTGCTTAGAGGCATTTAAAAAAAAGTCTTGAATTGAAATTCTTTGCACAAACACAGGATAGTGTTGTGTAAGTCAAAAAGCTGATTAAACAGTTTGCATGCTGCTGTTTAAAGAAAAATGCAAGGCCAAGTGAGTTAAAGATCTTGGCACTTTAGAGATGCCAAGTGACTCATACAAGTGGGCTTGGGCTCTTTATTTTGCAGTTTTCTCTCTGATATTCTAAACAGCCATAAAATGGACATTCTTGGATTAAAATCAAGACATTTCCGTGGGTTGTTGGTGGTGGTACGGGGCGGGCTGCTACACCACACCGTGACCGAACTGCCCTGAGCTCTTTCCCTCACACGGCTGTAGGGAAAAGAGATGGAGACATTTGGTGATGTAGTCATGCTCTTGATGATGGTCATGCATTGATTCTCAAATGGTAGCTGTGGATTGTCACTGTATAACTCCATTCAGAAATTTAAAGGCTTAATTCACCCTAAAATGAAATGTTTTCTATTTAAATATATTTAAAAATAGAATTTATTCCTGTGATGGCAAAGCTGAATTTTCAGCATCATTACTCCAGTCTCCAGAGTCACATGATCCTTCAGAAATCATTCGAATATGCTGATTTGGTGCTTATGAAATATATTATCATTATTATCAGTGTTGAAATCAGTTTGCCGCTTAATGTTTTTGTTTTTTCAGGACTCCTTGATTTGAACAGCATTTATTTGCAAGCTTTTGTAATATTTTAAACGTTTTTACTGTCATTTTTGATCAATTAAATCCATCCTTACTAAATAAACCTTATCCTTTATTCCAAATTTACTGACCCCAAAATGAATGTACATAAATATTAGTTTATGATATGCCTATAAGTATAAACGTAAATGTTAGCCAGGTTTTTGTACTGTTATTTAACAGAAAAGTTTAAAAAAGATTATTATAAAACAAATAATCTTGATTATGATTAGTTGAGCAGCATCAGTACGAACGTTCCGCTTCTGAAGAACTATGCATGGCAGCAGAATCATTTTTTCTTATCAATGGCATTACATTTTTGTGTCTGTGTTTATTTTATGAAATCTTGCCAGGTATGTGGAATAAGCATTTTATAAAAGCAATAAGCCCAGAGAGGCCATGACTTACAGTGAACTCAGAACAGATCATGATAAACCACGACTTCTTGAGGCTTATTGCTTTAATGTACCATTATTTATCAATAGATTAGAGGTCATCGACTCAGTAAACACATGTGTGTAACAGTAGAAACCACTGCATTATTTTAACATTATATTTGTATACAAACATTTGAAAAAAGAGCATATTCATATGTATTTAAAATCATAAATGGTGCAACAGCAGCATTCAACAGGGAACATCAAGTGCATCAACTAAAAAACAGAACATGCACATCCAAAAATATCTAAAATACAGATGCATGACCAAACATTTATAAAACACAATGTTTTATAAAGTTAGCACACTGTTATACAGTCAGTATATTGTTGTTCCCACAATATATGTATATATATATATATATATATATATTGAGCTCACCAGAACGCTACAGTATGATGTACAATGTGAAATTGTTTCATCAAGTGAAGACTAACATCTCTCTCAGATTAAACTGTGAACATGAACTGCTGAACTCAAGGAGAGGGTCTCTACACAATGCACCCTTATGCAGGGACTATTCATTGAAAAGACAACATTTTCTTACAGTTGTCCACATCCAGTAATTCAGATGAAATGTTGTTTGTATGATAAGCATTATGCATTATGATTTTGCAGTGAGGTTAAGTAACTGAGAAACATATGACATCATGCTGCTCTGTTCTTGCACCTGTCAATCATCTCATGGCTCTCTCTTGGACTCGAACACGAAACACTTTTTACTGTCAATTAATATCGGACCGCTATACTCTCCCTTCACAACCAGACCACCGTGAAACATTGGACACTGCAGAGTTCGTATCAGAAAAGAACGATCTGCTGTGATTTTCACTCTATGACTGCGAGTTTGATCGATAATTGCGTTTTCTTCAATGTTGCACTTGTCATCTGTACAGACAATAACAGCAAGACTTTTCTCTATAAGCCACAGATGAAAGAATGATGCAATAAATGACATATATTGTCTGAAACATTCTGTTTTCTGCAACAAGGTTACAGCTTCCTATACACGTCTGTATATATTCAAATCATATCTGTGAGACGTTAAAACAGCACAGGAGGCTCTATTAAGAAGTAGCAGTTGACTAATATACCATAATGCACAGATCAAATGGCCAATACCGTCACAATAGTGCATATTTTCCTGTTTAAAAATATTTTTGAGAGCAAACTCTACTTTTATTTCTATAAACTCACAATAACAGCAAAACTGTGCATTTCAAAAATAATGAAAACAATCAGGATGCACTTTCTGTCGTCTCGGTCTCGGTGAACTTGAGCACAGAATGAACCGAAACTCAGCGTATACTTGCTTCACAAACATGAAAAATGTATATATAGAAAGCTTGAAATGTACTTTTAAACAAACCAATTCAAATGGAAAATAACTATTCTCAGATTATCTAATCCATATGAAACATGCACTACTGCGGAAATGACGAGTCAGCATCGTTGTACAGCCGAAAACACAGAAAACAATAAATTATTAAAATGTTTAGACAGTCGCCTTCTGTTATTTTCACGACACGCTCATAATCATTACTTTTGCCGGTACGCTGTGGAAAGCTTTATGCTAGCGCATGTGCGTCGATTAGGCTATGTTTAATATATATAGGCACTTAAAAACTGGTTATTATGATTTAGGGCTTATTAATGTAAATGCACGATTAGTCGACTAGTGGCTTAAATGAACTACTAGTTGAATAGAAAAATCTTTAGTAGGGGGCAGCCCTAATATTGTGCAAAATAAGTCCATTTTAATTTTGTCTCTCTTTCCCTAGCATTGACAGAATTTTCCATCATTTATGAAGCAATGCTTCCCCACCATTGACGGAATTTTCAAGCTTTCCGTGTTTTCAATGTTACATGGTAGGGGGCGCTATTACGAAACTTCTGAAAGAGGAATCTCTGAATCAAAACACTGACCAAAAAGAAGCAGAAACAAGAGATAAAAGCATTTCTTGTTCACGTTGCAGTATTTGACAAAAACACAATTTTCTCAGCTTTTTGTTCACAATGTTGCTTGTTTTAAAGAACTTACCAACATTAAAGTGTTGGGGGAAAAAAACATTTTAAAGCAGAGGTTCTTTCTTTTGAATAAATATTGCACAATGCATTTTATATATTACATTATATTGCATATACTGCATGTTCAGATATTCATAAAACAAAATATTCTGGGGGCTATGAAAGTTTTATGAAAATGACAAAAACGCTGGTGGTGGCTGGCAAATTTTTTTTTTTAAAAATGCTGGCGGAGAAAGAGTTTATTAAATTTCATAGTAGGGATCATTCCTGATATGTAGCACCTTAAACAAGATACCAGACTTTCAGAAATATATTTCATACATTTTTAACTTGATTATTACACAACACCAAGAAAACAACAGAATAGAATAGAATAGAATAATTGAGGAAATGGCTTTAAAGTGACTAACAAGAAACATTCAGGACACGGAAAATAAAATAACTATAAATTACTTACCCATTAAACAATATTACCAAGAAATATTTGTAATATTTTTAAATTACACTAAAATAAAATTACAATATTTAATCATAAGTTTTTCATTTTATAGTTCAGCCCATAACACCAAAGAGACTAATGTAAACTAAAGTCAAAGTAAAATAGTGCAATTATTTAAAATATTCCGGCTGCCTTGCTCACCAGAAACTGGTCGACCATTACCATAAGCTTGTGTTTTATTAAGCACTAAGCTTTTAGTAAGTAAACAAATGATTCACATTAATGGGTTGAGAGCAGCAAAATTGAAGCTAAGCAAAAGAGGGAAAGGCAAACCACAAACTCTCAGACCTGCTTTGGCTGTGTTAATAGGCCTCTTTAAAACACCTGCTGTGAAAGTCTGCAGAGTGAGAGTGCTGATCTAGGATCAGGAATCTTTCTCTCCCCGCATTAGTCTTAGTCAGCAAGCGGAGAGAAGACGGTGTGCCTCTGGAACAGCGCTGCCTGGTGAACAGCCTCCTTGCATTATTCACAGTACCAGCAGACAGGTTTGGCTGCTCCATTTGCTGCCCTGCTGTCAAGAAGCAGCGAGCATGCAGTCTTACATTATTGACCAATGCAGCTTGCAAAGGGGAAGCGGGCGAAGGGAGGGAGAGGGAGAGCAAGAGAGTGCGCAAAAGGGTTAGCAAGATAATCTGAGTTTAAAGAGCCGCTTTTTGCACCATTCTACCATGGGAAAAAACACCACTTGATGAGTAAGCACAAGGCATAATGGAATGACAAAATAAAGCAAAAGAATTACCACGGCCTACACTTTTGCCACCACCATGTTGAGATTATTCGATTTCTGGCATCAGCGAATCATTACACACCAACAATTTAACTGAGAAAGGATTTTCTCTTTGTGTTTGTCCTGTTCCAAGTACTTTTTGATACTTTAAGCTGGTTTATGGATGCAAATGGGTTCAATTGACACCGTTTTCTAGAGCAGTACACAATCCACCTCGCTTTGCAACCCACTCTCTGTTCTGGCAAAGTCAAATTTTAGCAATTTTGCTTGGTTTATTAAAGATATCGTCCACACAAAAATTAAAACTATCCCATGATTTACTCACCCTCAAGCCATCCACAGTCGGAGATATATTTAAAAATATCCAGGCTCTTCCAAGCTTCATAATAGTAGTGACCGGGGGGGGGGGGGGGCTGATTTTGAAGCGAAAAAAAAATGCATCCCATGCAAAATGCAATCCATCCATTGTGAAAGTACTCCACACGGCTTCATTGGGTTAATAAAGAGCTTCTGAAGAGATGCAATGGGTTTTTAGTAAAAAAAAAAAAAAAATCATATTTAAAACTTTATTAACTATAATAATTAGCTTCAGGCAGAAGGCCGTACTCATCGATTTGCAGTGGAAGAGTAAACTCTGACCCAACGCATTACATAATGACGAACAGGGAAGCGCATTTGATAGAGCAAAACAAAACACCGGTCACAAAGTAGAAGTCAAAATTGAAAAATTTTAAAGAGAAATGTCAGAGGAGCTTGAATTTGTTGCACAGCCCTGTTTGTTTAAACCGCGAGAGGCGTCTCAGCTTATGATACTCCAACATCCTGCGTCATACATCGTGTCATGGGTTACTCTTGAGGCACAAGTTGACTTGCGCAGTATGAGTACGATCGTCTGCCGGAAACTAGTTCTATAGTATCGAAGCTATATCAATAGAATTGTATTTGTATTCATAAATATAAAGTATGGACACTGCCATACTTCATGTCCAAATCAAATCTACATCCATACACTTAGTGTTTCGACTGTTTAGCATGTTGCCATGTGGTTGCTAGGGTGTTCCGGGTGGTTGCTTACTGATTAAAGTCAAAAGAACCCATCCGCAAGTCTCTAGATATGGTTCAGGTCCCTGGTTCAATGTAAGCCTTTGGGATTTTTTTTTTTTTACCCATTTTATCATCTATCAGGTGAAAATTGCAAGTCTGGCCACTTAGAAAAGAAATAGTACACCTTTCCTCAACATGATTTGAAATACTATTCACGTCTGGAGCACAAATGGTGCAGGATGAGCACTTTCATACTATTTTTTTTTTTTTTTTAAGAAATGAGCACTAGTAATCATGATATGTTCCTTAGCAAGCAGCACTAAATTTCAAAGCCTTGCAGATGACATTCATTTGTACTGAATCTGCACAACATATTTGCTTGTTTGCAAAATGTGAAATTCCTTTCAAGGGCAGCGAATAAAAACCACTACAGCTCTTAGCCTTGTGAGACGCTGCTGACATTAATTAGATATGTAATTGAGTTCTCTGGCATGTTTAGACAAGCTAATTCTCAGAGCAATTTTGAGCCTTTATTCCTTTATTTCAGTTGTTAACGTTCCACAATCTTGAATTCTTTAAAATCATTACGCAGGCCACTCCTAATGCATACAGATAAGCTTCTCAGCAAGATAGCCACAGGAATGAAGCTATAAACTCTAAGAAAATGTATGTACCAAAGCATGTATGTATGTCGCCGTCGGTGTATGAATGTGTGTGTGAATGGGTGAATGTGAGGCAAAAATTGTAAAGCGCTTTGGTGGCCATAGGTCTGTGAAAGCGCTATATAAATGCAGTCCATTTACCATTTACCATTACCATTTACAAATACAATCGTTAATCCAAAACCAGCAAAAGAATCCAAAAGAGAGTCTTTAAGCCATATATGTGTGCATGCATATGATATTCTTAGTACTTAGAGAGCTAATAGACAAAGAAAAAAGCATGTTTGACTTCCTTCTTCTTTCTAAAGACCCTTTATAAAGATTTTGGGTTCCTCTTTTTATTTCACACAAGGATTTGCCGAAGCACATTGTCCCATTTATTCTCATGCACAAAGTCTTGACTTTTGTATAAATTTGTTGCTGTGCGCAGAGTTTAATATTTATTTTGCCTATAGCTGTCTTGCTGCAAATTTACACTCCCCCGCAGCATTATGGAAAAACATTACTGGATATCATCATAAACGAACGTGTTACATAAAGCTGTGTTTAGCAGGGCTTCACTAAATCGGTAGTTGCTTTTATGACACACTAAATGTTTTGCTGTTATCACCATGATTCCGAAACACATTATAAGACATATAAACACTCCTTCCATATATTATTCATAATTTAATTAAGACCGTGAGGCTATATTTCGGCTGCAGGGAAACTGCGGTAAATAAAGATAAAAGTATATGAACAAAAATATGATTGAACATACAGGACCTATAAATGGGATTTGGACGCTTAGTAGATATACAACCATAAATGAAAATTCTGCCACCATTTACTAACCCTTATCAATCCTCTACAATGTGAGTAAATATGAGACCAAATTTCGTGAGAAAAATGTCTTTTATAAGCCAATGGCTAGTAAATTGTAAGATTTCAGTCTGTAATTGAGTTCGAGGCAAAAAATAAGTTTAGCGCAGATATAATTTCATTGCCCGCTGAACTTTTCGCACCGCTTGGCTGAGAGCGCCCTCTGTCGCTTTCTCTTACACACTCACTGTGATAGAAAGAGAGCACAAGCACGGCTCAATGAAAGAACTGCCAATGTCCTGATCGGACCAAATACCAAATTGATTTCTCTTAGACGTCTTGCCCTTAAATGGACAATTTTATTTTCATGGTCTTGGTCAGTATCCAAGTAAACATAGTCGATTATGTCTTAAATGAATGTAAACAGCTGTGTAAATGCGTGTGTAACAGTATATTGGATTCGTGCATTAGTCTTAAAGTGACAGCAGCCTAATATTCCTGCTGGTGTCAGTGATTTTAATGTTAATCAAAAATGTTAATCCACTGCAAAAAAAAAAAAAAAAAAAATCACTCAGTGCTCTTAACTGAATAACTTTTGTAACTTTAATAAGGCTCAATCTATATTTAATTTATACAGTGAAGGCTATTCAGTGCTATTTTACATTTGATAACTCAATATTATATTCAATTATCTGTAACTAATCTACATCTAACTACATGAAAAACCTAAAAAAGCACTGTTTATTTAATTGGCATCTTTTTTATTTGTGCTACTGCTTGACCTTATTATATTACAGGCTAATACTTGACTTTAAAGGGTTAGTTCAGCCAAAAATGAGATTTCTGTCCTTATGTATTCACCCTCAATCATCCTTCCAAAGCCGTAAAACCTTTGTTCATCTTCAGAACAATTACGATATTTTTTGATGAAATCCAAGATGTTTTTACTTCCCCCATAGAAAGCAACATAATTTCCATCAGGACAAAAATAAAACCTCTTGGATTTCATCAAAAACATCTTAACTTGCGTTCCAAAGATGAAGATCCAAAGACGAAAGTCTTACAGATGTGGAATGACAAGAGGGCAAGTAATTATTGACTAATTTTATTTTTGGGTGAACTAACCCTTTAAAAGTGTTTGAAATATATTATATTATATTTATGTTGATTGTTTTTATTTACATTATTCTTGCATTCCATGTAAAAGCTTTACTAGCCAATGGTGACATGAGCTTCAATTTGTCTGTAGAGGGTTGCTTAGGCCTATGTTATTGCAAATCTGAATTTCTCTCTTTGTATCAAACACAAAAGGAGTTGTTAGGCACAATGTTTATGCTGCCAAATATATATATATATATATATATATATATATAAATCACCACAAAACCATATGACTTGCGCACAACATTACATCTCTTACAGTGTCTTTGTGTTGAGATTTGGCAAATTTGGCATGTTGTGATTTCTTAGACCAATGAGAACCACATGACATTTGACACATTTTGACTTACCATATTTGAATATATGCAAATGAGATATGAAAGCAGTGCTGGAAAAGATTATCAGTGAATAATGACTTCAATTGATCTATTTTTCCTCTCACACAAAGCTACCGCAGAAAACTTGGAATATCACACATGAGTCATGAGTTAAAATAGCCAAATAGGTACACACTGGAATAAGCCACAATTTCATCACTATTGGATAGAACTGGGAAAAATCCTGCCATTTTCTAAGCCTTTTTAAAAGAAGGCATCACTATGCAGTTCATTTTTACTAACAAAGAGCTCTTTGATGGACTTCAAAATGCTAATACTCCTTTAACAAATGTATTCCTTTTGAATATCAGAGAACAACTGAGGGATTCCGGGAAAGATTGTGCTGTTGGCAAGCCATCTGCATGAGCCTGTGCTTGCTTATGTGTAAAATGAAGAGAGGGAAGAGCTGGGAGGGGAACAGCGTTCTCATCGCTTGTGAATAGATGCTCTTGACATTGCATTAAACAGACATAATTGCCAGTTAACCCCTTGCAGGTAGCCTGGGGCAGGGCGCTGCCTCCACAATTGCAGTTCCAAAGCGCAGAGTTCAGGGGCGTAGCCCAGGGGCCACCCAGGTGAGGGAGAGACGTCTATTTATTTCCGTTTATGTCGACTCCCTTTTTTCAAATTATTTTTCCTCTTGTCTGTTCCATCGCTTTCACTCAATATCAAACCTTCTCTCCAACTTTCACTCTTTATATCTTACTTCTTAACTTTTCAGAATAAGAACTAAAAGAATTTTTAGTTTGCGGTGAAAAGAACATTCTGGATGACATTCCAAACCCATATAACTAAGTTTCTTCCGAGGAACAGAAAAGGAATGTTTTTTGAATAACATACTCGTTTGTGTTTTGCATACAGTTAGAATTAATGGGGACTGGACACGTACTATAAATACTCAAATGTACCACTATATTTCCATCCAAAGTTGCGAAAATTGGAATATCGTATAAAAGATTTGAGAAATAAAGCACTGTTTCCATCCAGTGAGTTCAAATCTGGGAGATCTAGGAGAGACCGTACCATTTTGATGACAGATTTTGGCAAGATACATTTCTAGTTTAAATATGATCTATTCTTCAGATATTCCTCTTTAAATGTAATAAGTATCATCTGTGTGCAAAGTGAACCACATTTGGTTTTCGAACACTGAAAATGGATAAAATTCAACAATTTGAACATGGAGCTGCTTTGAGATCCCCACATCTATGGGACTGAACTGTATAGGGCCTTGGAAAAAAAAGATTTCAAAAGTAAAGTGCATTAAGAATGAGAATCTAGAAGGATATTAAGATATCTTGAATACTTTTAGAATTTCAGGCATGCAAACTTTGGAAAACGAATATTTATGGCACTCAGACAGGTACGTTCTATGCATTTGTGTTGAAAGAAAACAAGAGATACATTTCTAGTTTCAACATTATTTGTTCTTCAGATATTTGGTTTTTGACCACTGAAAATGTGTAGAATTTACCAATTTACTCTTGATGCAGCATTTGGATCTGCATATCTCTGGGACTGAACCATCGAGGACCTTTAAAATGAAGATACCAAAAGGAAAGTTTGTTAAGAAGCAGTATCTAAAAGGATATTAAGATGTCTTTAATATTTCTTGAGTTACAGGCATGCAAACTTGAGGCAAAAAAAAATAAAAATATGCCGTTGGCATATAATGAAACAAAGGCTACTAAACTCAATATATTTTACTAATAAACCTACCAATCTCGGTGTAAAAATAAATTATTGATTCTGCCATCTTTCTAAAGTCATTTTTACTGAATATACATCTGTGACATTTAATATTTTGGCTTTCATCACTATTTATATTTGTCTGTATTTTCTGTAGAAAAATACTTTATTCAGAACAAGATCAAAAATTTAAGCCAGGGAAGTTTCCGAAATTTGGTTGATTTGACAGGGAATCACCCAACTACTGTTATGATCTTTTTGTGACTTTGACCAGTACAGTTTTTTCAGACTATGTTTGTGTTTCACAGAAGAAACAAAGTCACACATGTTTGGAATGACATGAGGGTGAATATACCCACAAGTTGTGAGTCAATTTAACACCGGAAAAAGTTGTAACATCTAAATTAACTGGTTTTATTTTAGTGAAAAATCACTGACCCAACCTATATACATTAAATTATACCAGCAACTTTAGGGTAACAATTGCAGGTTACCACTTTTTACAGTGAAGACAGTATTCTTTCGCCTAAAACAGCTAAAGAATGATTTACATTTACACATTTTTTGAGCATAATATCATTAGCATTTTTGTACAGAAGAATTCATTTACATGCTTTAACACAAACTCTAAGGAACGCCCTGCCCATAGACCTCAATTGTAATTGCATTAATGTTAACATGTCTTTTACCTCATTTTGAAACCAGAAAATTCCTGTAATAATAATATGCTACTGCTTTTAACCCTTTCCGCACACATCGCCCCTAAGACTTCCATGGAGCAAGTGGTAATTCACAGCAAACCAGAGATGCGACTGATAGAACTTGAACCCAGAATATTCTTTTAAACCTAATATAGAACAATTATTAATATGTGTAAGTAAAACACTGATTTGCATAACTGTCTCTACATAAATTTCTCTTCAAGGCGATATCGTGGCTGGAATCCTTTCAGCACTCCAGATGTAAAAATGGGGCACTAGATCATGCCAAAAACAGAAAGAGAGTCAGATTTAAACATCAAAATGTCCTCAATGATTCACTAGTACTTCACAGAATAGTCGGAATCTTTTTCAATTATGTTATGTTGTAATTTTTCAGCATAATTCCTAGCTATGATCACCCCAGCTATATTTTTCTTCATTAAACTTCCTCAGAAACATGTCTTATAATGGGAGTAAAATGGGTTGCAAACACATTTCAGAGTGACTTTAAAAAGTCACAGTGACCGGGACAATCTGAACGAGAGCTAGCACCGCTGACCTCTGAATGTTAAAATATAGTCCACTTAATCTGGGTCGGGGTGGTAATAGTATGTCACACAGCCACAATTAATGAGATGAGCTGGTCAAATCTATCCCACGCTCCATTAGCTCGACTACAAGGTCTCGTCAACAGAGCCTCATTACTGCACTAAACACAAGTGCCAGTGGCAGACTGAAGAACACTAAAAAATTATAAACCATTTGCACCCAATTCCATAATTCTGGAGAACTAGCAGTCTAGACGTTAAGCACTTGCTAATGTGTAGTGCCTATTTGGGCTGCTGTCCGTGGTCCTGAGGCATGTTCCTCACGTCCTCGGTTCCTTTCCCCTTCCCTCCAAGGCAGCTTTGACATCATTTTCAATATCACAGACTTTAACATAGTGGCAGTGGACAGTTTAGTGCTCTTAGGAGCTCTCAAATATGCCATGCTGCTGAGGTTTAGAGCTTAGATGTCTTACATTGCCCTTAAATGTAATATGCCTTGTATTGTAAGCAGATTTAGTTAGAAAGTGTCTAAGAACATGCTCTAAGCAAGTGTGCAAACAAAGACACAAATGCTTGGCTAATACTTAATCCATGTGGTTTAAGAAAATGATCATGATAAATTTTTCGCATCAATCGATCTCGATAATCTCGATAAATGTCAGATTTTTTTCTCCTAAGTGAAAGTTGTAGAAACCAGACCAGTAATTGTAGTTTTAAACTTCTCTTTTTTGTCAGAATTTGACATTTTTCCTTGAAATAAATATCTGAATAGAAAGATTTCTTAGTTTTGCGTTTGCTAACAGGTAATATTGTTTCAAGTCATGATACACAGATTTGTGTTGCCTGACTCTGATGTCGCATATCTTCAGCACAGTTTGCAGTGAAGGCTGCAATATTAATAATATTACATTTTTTGTGTCTTAGAAATGCACGTTTGACAGCTTGAGTTGACGGTAGTAGTAGTAGCTTGAGTTAATTAAATGTGTAAATGTAAATTAATGTTCATTAGCCAAAACAGTAACATCTGTAAAAAATTGTAACAATTGTATTTTTATATGGTAAAAATTTAAATATTCTGACTGTTTGAGTTTTGTTAAAATTAACCATTGCTTTTCCATAGTAGCATACATTTAAATGATGATAACCACAGTTAAAGCCAAGCATCTAGCACCTCAATACCATAGTAAAATGTAACTATAAGACTTTTATGGTATATGCATAAAAAACAATAGCAATAGAGCAATTTTTAAACAATAGTTGAGTTAAATAAAATTACCCAGCAGGGTTAACCACTGGGTTAAAACAACCCAATTGCTGGGTTTGACCATTTTCACCCCAACTAGGGTTGTTTTTAGCTTTTTTTTATTGTGTACATTAATAACATGATAAAAATCTATATAAATATCCATTTCTGCCACAATACCATGGTGCAGTTAGTGTTACTACAGTAAATCCTTGGTAAACTATGGCGATTTGTAGATTGAAAAACCATCTGAATGTATCGTTGTAAACATTATGAACATTTATCAACCCCTTGTTAACGTTTTATCGAGGAAAATTATATCGAGATAATTATCTTTATCGTTTTATCGCCCAGCCCTAATGTGGTGGTAACAAACCTTGTTACTTAGGGGTAATAAAGTTAGTATCAATGCCATTAAAGTGTTGGTTCACCCTAAAATTAAAATTGTCATCATTTACCTACTCTCATGACAATCCAAACCAGTATGATTTTCTTTCTTCTGTTTTGAAGAACGTTCATGCTGCACTTTTATAATTAAGGTGGATGGAGAACGGGCCTGTCGAGCTCCAAAAATGTAACATACAACAAAATAAATAGAGTCCATATGACTCATGGGCTGAATTTCAAGACTTCTGAAGCAATACTATAGCTTTGCATCAAGAATAGAGTAAAACTTGAATCTTGTGTATCTAGAAGTGCTTGACTTAAAGAGTAACTTTCAGCCCTAAATAGAATAAATAAAATAAATAAATAAATACAAACGGCAAGCCATTTTATTTCCATGAGATCTCTTACTATGAAACAGTACAGTCAAATATTTACTAAAATAAATACTGAAATAAATTCCTCATGGTACAGACAGAAGCTATAAAATTGTATTTTGAAAATCCATAAATATAATGTGCTCTCTACAGATTTATTTCCAGAGGGCTTATCTGATTTTACATTTAATGTGAAGACGATAAGCCCTTCCATCCAAAAGATAAAGTAAATGAATTTCATTGAATGCCAGAATCATTTGTCAAGCAAACGCTCAAAATAGCACAAGATCATTCTTATTGACAAAGTAAAAACCTAGTTAAGATCCATAATCTCTGATAGGCAGTGCCTGAAAACAAAACAAAACGGATGAGTAAAACCCCCCAAACCTTCCTTTATTTCACTTATTTTACTATAACCCTAAAACGAATGTAGTCTCCATTTGCGTGATCTCAATATACTCCATGCCCTCACCTCAATGAGGTATCTTGTGTCAAGCAGAGATATACACATTTATGTCTATAAAGCAATAACAGCAGGCAAAAATATTCCTTAGATAGATGAAGTCTTTTTTTATTTATTTGCGCAACAGCTTTATTTATGTTGTTGCGATTACATCATATAAAACCGGAAATAGTTTCCATTAGGGATGGGTGGTACAACTATATATACACTCGCCTAAAGGATTATTAGGAACGCCTGTTCAATTTCTCATTAATGCAATTATCTAATCAGCCAATCACATGGCAGTTGCTTCAATGCATTTAGGGGTGTGGTCCTGGTCAAGACAGTCTCCTGAACTCCAAACTGAAAGTCAGAATTGGAAAGAAAGATGATTTAAGCAATTTTGAGCGTGGCATGGTTGTTGGTGCCAGACGGCCTGCTCAGTTACTGCGATTTTCATGTACAACCATTTCTAGGGTTTACAAAGAATGGTGTGAAAAGGGAAAAACATCCAGTATGCGTCAGTCCTGTGGGCGAAAATGCTTGATTGTTGATGCTAGAGGTCAGAGGAGAATGGGCCGACTGATTCAAACTGATAGAAGAGCAACTTTGACTGAAATAACCACTCGTTACAACCGAGGTATGCAGCAAAGCATTTGTGAAGCCACAACACGCACAACCTTGAGGCGGATGGGCTACAACAGCAGAAGACCCCACCGGGTACCACTCATCTCCACTACAAATAGGAAAAAGAGGCTACAATTTGTTCGAACTCACCAAAATTGGACAGTTGAAAACTGGAAAAATGTTGCCTGGTCTGATGAGTCTCGATTTCTGTTGAGACATTCAGATGGTAGAGGCGTAAACAGAATGAGAACATGGATCCATCATGCCTTGTTACCACTGTGCAGACTGGTGGTGGTGGTGTAATGGTGTGGGAGATGTTTTCTTGGCACACTTTAGGCCCCTTAGTGCCAATTGGGCATCGTTTAAATGCCACGGCCTACCTGAGTATTGTTTCTGACCATGTCCATCCCTTTATGACCACTATGTACCCATCCTCTGATGGCTACTTCCAGCAGGATAATGCACCATGTCACAAAGCTCGAATCATTTCAAATTGGTTTCTTGAACATGACAATGAGTTCACTGCACTAAAATGGCCCCTACAGTCACCAGATCTCAACCCAATAGAGCATCTTTGGGATGTGGTGGAACGGGAGCTTCGTGCCCTGGATGTGCATCCCACAAATCTCCATCAACTGCAAGATGCTATCCTATCAATAAGGGCCAACATTTCTAGCTTTCAGCACCTTGTTGAATCAATGCCACGTAGAATTAAGGCAGTTCTGAAGGCAAAACGTCAAACACAGTATTTGTATGGTGTTCCTAATAATCCTTTAGGTCAGTGTATATATCGTGGCGATGGTATAAAACGTTTTGCGATATGGTGTACAGTATATCACGGTATGTAAATATATTCACTTCAGAGTGATGCCGATGCTAAAAACAGTTATTAAGCACAATAAGCTGTGAAATAAGCTTTCTCAGCATAATTCGCAAGTACAGTTCTCTTCCACGTCTTTATCGCGCTTCAATGGTCGAAAACACACACAATTATGTCAAAAAACAATAGTGAGGCTTAACTTAGCAAGATTCAGTAATATTTACATTTTCCTGTGTTTTTTTTTTAATCAAGAAGATGATTGTTCATCATGGTGAAGAGCTCTGCGGTCTTCTGCTGTGTGTGAGTCAGTACGATGACAAAGACTTATAGTTTTATGGCAGCGTTCCTTGATTTATGGTGGCATTATTTAATTCAGTCGCATGACAGCATGAACCTGTTGGACATCTTCATCCATTAGCCTTTCGCATTGTATTCACATCTACCTTATCATCGTAAGAAAGTCAAGCTCTGAAAGGAACAGCCTGCGGTTTTCATTACTGTATTGTGGCCGGGCTCAGAGATAAGGTGAGGGAAACAGTTCAGTGTGTGACCAACCGTTTTTCATTTCCTGACAGCAACAAACCCGAAGCATATTAGCATACTAGCATTAGAATGTATCAGGCATAACATCTAACTCTTTGGAATTGGAGGCAGAACATAATGTGGCTGTGCACAGCAGCAAAATTCCCAACCTATTTTGGAGTTTTGTTTTTTTTTTCCTTCCAGAACTGCATCTGCAAACAACAGGGGAAACTGACGGATCAAATAAACAAAAGACTGCAGCAAATTTAGCATTCTCCCGCCGTGAACAGTTTGTGTGCCGTGGGTTCATTTTTAGCATAATTAGTATTTCTCTAGTATTTTGCAGCTCTGTTGTTCTGAGAAAAATCTGCACATTTGTCATTTTGAGCAATCAATTCATCAACAATTATCATATTTCAGAAAAGGAAGGTTGATTTGATTTTGAACTTACAGAAAATTATATAATGATGGGCATCTACATCAAAATATTGAGAAGGGAATTCATCAAGAACACATTGCGTTGGCTGACAGGACTGTTTAGATGCACTCGCTGACGTTGTTTTAACACACAATTCAATAAAGGACTTATGCAAATCATGTAACAATGCAAATACTCCTGGAAATGCAATTGAAATTAGAAAAAAAAAAGGAAATTCCTTTTATTGTTTAAAAAAAGCATTAAAGTGTGTCAGTATATGCTGAAATTGTCTTTCCTCTGAAGAAAGAAAGTGAGTTTGAATATGAGTTTGAAATGACATGAGGGTGAGTACAGTAAAGATTGAACTTTGAGTAACAAGAACTTACATTTTGCCTGAACAATTTCAATTTAATTCAATTCATAAAACAAAAACAAACAAAAAAAAATAAATAAAAAAATAAAATGAAAAGTAAAATAAAATTAAATAAATTTTTTCAGGTGTTTGATGTGTCCTGTTGATTGATTGATTGATTGATTGATTGATTCATTGATTGATTGATTCATTGATTGATTTATTGAATTGTTTTATTTGTGATGCAATGAAACATGCCAAATTGTGCACACATAATCTTTGGCCAGGCTGTAATACAAAGAAATGATGAACACATGAGAGAACCAACAGGATATTAATAACTGATTATATTGTAGTCATTGTATGCCTTTTCTTGTGAACTTTTTTTTTTTCAATGCTTTTTTGCATAGTAAAATAAAACCTATATCTGTAGTTTGTGATTGTCAGAAAAATACCTTCATGAAGTTTAGTGTTTTGTTTTTCCTTCATATTTAAAATGTTTAAAAAAAATATAAAATATTTTCCACATATTTTGATTATTTATATATATTAAAAAACAAATAACTCCTCCGGAACTTTACTTTTGGCCACTACTGTAGTTAAAATTACATTGCTTTCTATGGGATAAAAAACCTCTCGGATTTCATCAAAAAATATCTTCATTTGTGTTCCGAAGATGATCAAAGGTCTTGAAATGACATGAGGGTGAGTAATTAATGACAGAAATGTCATATTTGGGTGAAATAACCCTTTAAAGTAAATGAGCCACAGGTTTTACACTGAAATACCAAGAAGCAACATGATGCAGTAGTACCATAATTCTTTATGTAATGGAGGACAGCTAGTAGTTGCTGTGCGAGTAAACCTCACTCCTCTGACCTCGAGAGATGCTCTAGCGACAGATGCTAGGGCCTCCTTGTTAGAGCGTGTGACTCCCATGCCGGAAAACCCAGGTTTGAGGCCCGCTTAGAGCAGTTCAAGTAGGACCCAGGTAGAGGGGTTAAATTTATGTACTTCAGAAGAAAGGCCTTATGTTCAGGTGGCACCACGAACGGTCCATCAACCCTTAGACCGCAGGAACTGCTTGCCCTCTGGATGAGCATTCTAAGGATGTTTCTACAGGACAGGAATGCCCTGAGCCCCTCTCATTAGCTTGAAAGAAGATATTCCATCCTTGCAGAGAAACAAATCTTTAATTCTCAGTTAGGCTGTGACCTGTCAGGCAGGAGCTGACGGTGAGCTGAATGTTAACCAGTGATGTGATGAAGGTGAGCTCGTTGAGATGTTGCAAGAGGTTTGAAGAGGTTTGGAGGTGAGCTCCGAGCGCACCTCTTGTCTTTCTCAAGTTAGAATAGAATCAATGAACTTTAACGATCAGATTCTTCTTTCAAGACATTACGCAGCTGTACTCAGACCTGAAACGAGATCAATGAACTTTGACATTCTTCTCAAAAGTTTGGGTGGAGATTAGACGGCGCAAAGCTGGAGAGGGCAACTCACGAACAAAGCGGGGGAAACTAGCCTTCAGCCACAGTTCTGCATGTTCCTGTCAAGCTTTCTGTGATGTCATACTTCCTTTTTGTTTCACATCAGAGGGTGCGAAAACAACGAATCTGCCAAACGAAGCTGTTAATCGGCTGGCAATGTTCCTCACGGTTTTCCGCCAAACATGGGGAAAATACAGCACGACACAAGCAGCCCTAGCATCTGTTCTCTAATCCAGAAGACCCAGTGCTTTTTCTGTTTCTCCGGCTTTTATTTATTAGCTGTCATTTTGGCTTATCTGTCTGCGGGAAGAACGTGACATTTCTAATTACGAAAAGGCAATTCATTAGCGCAAAATCACGCCAGATGCCTGGACAGGAGGTCAGAGAACGGAGAGTGCCACCGCATCGCAATCTGTATTCAGACGTCACGAAGACGAGAGGCTTTTATCTTTTGACAAGGCAGGTATGCGAACAACGTCGCGGCGTTGTCGAGTCTTCAGCTGGGGCTGTGAAATAGACCAAGGCCGGCAGGAGAGACACAGGCGAGATGGCTTGATCTGCGGATGTCTCAGCTTTGGGGAAGCGAAGCCGTTTCAATTTGACGGTGGAGAACACAAGCAAGACAGGCTCTCAAATGGATCAAACCTACAGGGAGGTGAGCGTCACCTCAACAAAAGCACACTCTGTCATCCTACAGCTCCATTTTTACATCACAGGAAATGCTTTAGCCAGTCTACCGTAAGAATTCTGAGAAGTCTTGAAACTTGAAAGGCCCTTAAAAGCTTGAGTCAAAAGCTACAGTTATCATCAAAGTATAGCCACACAGTTGTGCGTAGTACTCACTTATGAATCATAATTCTAAATGTCACTACCCCGGGTTTCCCTGTAATAGAGCCCATCTGCAGTTTGCAAGCTTGGAAATAACTGCCTTTTTGTAGCACCACAGTACCAGTGCTTCCATTTACTCACACTCATGTTGATCCAAAACATTTGCATTTCTTTCTGCTTGTGTTTTGAACACAAAACAATGGAGCTGAATGGACATAAAAAAGATATTTTTCAAAATGTCTTCTATTGTGCTCCACAGAAGGATAAAGTCGTGCAGGCTTGGAACAACATGAGAGAGAGTAAATGATGACAGAAGTATCATTTTTAGGTAAACTTAATTTTCCAAAAACAGAAGTCATTTTCACCCTTTTTATGCGGGAAATTAATTCCCATTGAAGCTCAAAAAGTCTGGAATACTGTATGTTTTGTACAAACACCTGGTCTGTATGGTGAATTTATTAGGGATGCGCCGAAATTTCAGCTACAGAAAATTTTCGGCGGAAATGGGTATTTTTCGTTTTGGGCAGAAATGAAATCAGTGACCGAAACAGATGTTTAACTGACCCTTTAGTTACTGTTGCTATGTCTGACAAGCCATGCGCTCTCACGCCACACATCATGTTCTCACGAAGTGAAAAATACATCGTGGAGCAAAGAGGACACTGACAACAGACAAATGAAACAGTTTCATATTTAAAATATTGTAATTTTTTTAAAGAAGTTTAAACAATAAATAGCGTATAGTGTCTCTTTAAAGTGTCGTGACAGATCGCTGTAGCTCCTCGTGATCCGATCATCTCTTCATACTAGTTCATTTATAGCATCAAATAAACATGAATGAACATCAGGAATGTTGTTTCAAGCGCGGAAAGACGTGAGTACATACAATTTTTCAAGTTCAAGTTCCCCAACTTTTATCTACTAACTCCCCTGAGTCCTTTGACGGACAAAACGACGGATTCTGGGTTATGATTGGTTAGATCGCCTGTCAATCAAACTGCCGACGAAGGGTTAGCATTTCTTCGATGGCACGTTTTGACACGTGTATGAACTACAACAGATTTCTTGAGGATCATATGACACTGGAGTAATGATGCTGAAATTTCAGCTTTGCATCACAGGAGTAAATTACATACCTTAAAGAGCATAAAAGACTTTTCAAAAACATTTTTAAAAAAATCTTACCAACCTCAAACTTTCAAACAGCAATATAAATGGTATTGCTATACCATTTGAACCCATTTCTATCATCACATGTTATAATCCACCATAAAGAAAAGCCCTACAATATTGCATTTTCATCTCTACAAGGCCTTTGCTTTGCTACTAAATTGATTCGTTGGGTGCAAAAAAACAACTTGTTTGAGCAATAAACTTAAAGAAACAACATGCGCACTCTGTACACACACACAGAGTGTTTGAGAGAGCGATATTACAGCCAGGTGGACTTTCAAGTCAATGATTCAGTAAACAAAAGCCATTGAATGGGCATATGTATTTTTCTGAGGACAGAGAAAAGGAAAAATTCAAGGCAATGCCGTGTGCATTCAGAGAGCAATTCCTGTGGGACAAGGAGAAAGAGCCGGCCGAATCAAACCTTGCTTAGGAGTCATTATTTTTAGCCTTGTTTACCGGGTGGCCTCTCTTGTGCTCTTCTTCTACAGTACAGGATGAAAAACAGAAAAGTGGCTCGGAGGAATGAACACATCATTATACAATCTGATGCCACATCATTAAGATCAAATCAAGTCCCTAGACAACACTAAAATATAAGATAAACAAAGGAGGTAATAAAATGAAATAAAGAAATGTTACTGTGAGACTCAACACAATGCAATTGACTATTTTTAGACAAGGTGATCAACATTATATGATGCAGAAAAATCTCAGTTCTGAACAAAAATACCAAAATTCACAGAGTAATCACTAGTGCTAATTAAACAGCAGTTAAATTAAGGGTTTTTTGCAGTTGGTAATTTAACACATTTGATGTTTTAGTATATTTACACATTAGATCTGAGCATTTCGATTTTAACTTCTAACACATCTACTTCTATTAAAAAAAAATCCTAAATGATAAAGTCCAAAACCTACAGTATTCAAAGCATACTTTCCATTTTGTACAAATATATTTATCATCATTACATGAAATAAAAAATATCCCTGATACAGCTATACGTAATGTATTTATGGCCCTACAAACCCTCAAAGAGTATGAGAGTATTATTATTTTATGTGAGGTGTGGTTTAGCTGATCCAATATTTGTTGTGGCACGCAAATGCAGCTCACTTCTAAGTGCTGAGAATAATTGTTTATTTAGTGAACACTGGTCTATTAGATATTCCCTAAATAATTCATAGGAAATGATAGTATTACGGTTTAAATGCATATAATATATTTACCATGACGTTACGGTACACATTTTCAAATGTCGGTTTCAATTGTGTAAGGGCTAAGAATATGGCTTATACACAATGTACACAATGAGAGTCTGCAAAGATGAGCAGTCAAAAACTGTCTGAAAGACAACAAAGAGTTCGTGACATCATGCTTTGCCACATCTTTCTCCTCACAGTCATTCGTCCATTTGTAACTTTACAGTAAAGTTAAATGTTTTAAATGTTTGTCAACAAGTCAGAGACTTTAGACATGTAGAAGATGTTAAATAAGGCTGTGAGGGAAAGAAAAAAAAGACTGTACGTTCATCCATAACAGCATCATTTACAGTATAATTTATATTCAGTATAATGATATCGTTAGGGTTGTCGAAAGTACCAACTTTGAATACTGAGTCGGTAGTGAAAAAATGTGATGATGCCGGCGATTCCCCCTAGCACTCTGATTGGTTATTGTGTTCACAAGCTTAACAGATATGTCTGTGATTGGCTAGAATGATCAACGCTTCAAAAACATGTTGTAAATAGACATCTTAGCCACTTGTCACCGAGCGCTTACACAGGACATTTTGAAAGCAGGCGTCTATTTATTAGGGTAGCCAATCACAAACATATCTGTTGAGTGCATTAACACAGAGGCCAATCAGAGGTGTTTAAGAATCCGCTCAACAGCACTCAAAATGCAAGGAGGAAATCGTGGTATTGTCAAATTTATTTGGTACAGAAGTTGGTAATTGATCGTCAGCCGAAGTGCCCGCTATAACCAGCAGAGGGCACTCCACCATGGACTCAGCACCGCACACTCACTCACTTACTGTCCCCTTCAGGCAACTACACTTCCCAGAAGCCCCATAACCATCACACAACCACTCAGACACATGCACACTACAGTTCCCAGAAGCCCTTGCATTATCACTGATCATCCCAGTCAGCTGCAGCACATTATCAGCCTTATATAAGCACATTGCACAAACAGTGCGAAGTCTTGATTAACTACCTCTATCATTTCTGAGTGTTATTTCGTGTCTTGTTTTCCTGGTCTTGTTTTATACTTGTCTGCTCCGTTTATTGATTGTTCGCTGCCTACCTTGTTGGACTTACTGCTTTGGATTCCTGGACTATTGTTTGCCTGCCGCCTGTCTACGACCGACCCGCCTGTGTACTGTTTACAACTCTGCCTTATCTTCGACATCCCTGTTTGCTATCGTCTGACCCTGCCTGTTACACCATTCTGTGCTTCAATAAAGCCTGCATTAGGATCTCATCCGCTGACTCGCCCTATCATTACAGTAATTTAGTTAATATAAAGTTAAATAATTTTGCAAATATTGCAATTATTATTTGGCTTTACATTTCTCTAAAGACGTCTCATTAGATTAGCTTCATGATTCTTCCTTGCTCAGTAGCAAAAATGGCGAGAGAGTTCGATTCTGCAAATCAGCTTAATGCAAGCTGATGATGCAATGAACTGATTCAAAATAGATTCAATGATTTATTTGCATTTATTTATCACTAAATGTTCAAGGAAATCTACCTTTCGTTAGAAATAGATGAATCAATAAATACATTGATAAATCTACAACTCCAGCACTTCAGATGAATAAATATCTTGATATATAAATAAAACAAATATTTTTGAAGGGCTGAAGAATGTTGAGATCAATTTTTTAGCTATTCTGCTCAGCTCTAGTATCTATCCTAACTCACTACATCAAACCTGCTTTCTACAGCAGCTACTGTATATTCAAACACAGCAATAATAAGTCAATAAAAGAGTCACTCAGTGGCACAAAACTGACCGACTTTGCCTCTCTTCCATTCACCTTTATCATTATCTCTGCGTCAGCTGTCACGAGTACACGCATACCCATATTCCAGCTCTCACAGCTGTCATATCCGAAACTATGAATATTTCAAAGCTCACTGGCATACTGGCTATTAAATCAAATAACAACCTTCACAAACACACACCATATGATTTGAGTTTAAAGAGACCTCACTCAAAATTCACCCCTGAATCAGTCAAAATAAAACCCCTACTGCAGATGTGATAATGTGGAAAAAGTTTTGTGAAAATTAACCATGAATGAACTGCCCACACTATCTGCTTTGATGTATTACTGTATTGACTAAATAAAGTCACTGTTATGCTAAATTGTTGATGGTTAGTGAATCAAATTGCTAGGTTTTTATGCCAAGTGTCACTTGACTGTATGAACAGTTTGCCATTCTTTAACCACTGAGGTCAAATTGAAATGTAGGCAATAATAATCAGCCCTCTGAGAATATGGTCAAACCCTTGAGAACTACAGTCATGCTTTGCTGGTCTAATAAGTTCCAGATCACCAGATCTTCCCACTTGGTGTCTTCTTGTTCTCACAATCTCCCACTCATTCTTCTACAAATTCATCCCTCCATCCTCTTGTTTCTTTCCTCTATTTGCACGACTCTGTCACACGGTTACATCAGCCTACCCAAAAGGCCAGAAACAGGCAGAAAGGGAAAAAGAGAGAGCAACAGACAGGCGTATAGATAGACTGTGAATTAGACACACCTTCAAAATCATAAATTCCGTCCATTCATCAGCTCTCTGTAGAGCGCAACTTAATGAGTTCATCTTGATGGATCCCGAGCCTTCATCTGGCTCGTTCTCTGTCCAACACGACAGTCCAAAGTAATTTCCATCAGCTCTACAAAAAGTGCAGCACCCAACAAAATGCTTTTTAGTTCCCCGATAATTGCCAATGCCGTCAAAAACGAGATTCTACAGAAACAGCATAATTCATTCCAAGGACGTAGGTTCTGTTTTCACATCAGTAGGGACATTTTAAAATCCACTAAACCAACACAATCCTGTCGTGGAGTTTTCTCACTTAAACCACTGCCTGCTGCTGCTTCGGATTGCTTTTAGAGGGAAAAGATGCCCATAACTGTTGGTCTAGGATCAGTTTTCTCTGTAATAATAACATATTGGCAAAACAAATTTGTCAAACGATTTGTGCATATTTGTGTCTGTGCTCTAAAGAGCTTGTTTTGCAGTGGTGAGGAATGTAGCCAATCACAACCATATCTATTGATTTCTTGAATGCAATAGCCAATCAGAGATGTTTAAAGGGATAGTTCACCCAAAAGTGAACATTTGCTGTTAATTTACTCAACCTCAGGCCATCCAAGATGTAGATGACTTTTTTTTCTTCAATATTTCTACCAGAAACCGTAGTCTTCTGTGATTCATATAATGGAAGCCAATGGATGCCGTCACTTTGAGATTCAATAAACATATGCAGACATAACAAAATACCCACGGATCCTGACGATACATTGAGGTCTTAAGAAGCGAAATAATCGGTCTATGCAAGAAACTGACTTATTTACAACATTTTTATCTCTAACAGATTCTGAGCTCTATGTTCTAGACATAAGGTACTGTAAATACAGTATACTGTATGCTGTAAAAACAGTGTCAGCTTTTTAGTGATTGTAAAGGGAGCGCTCTTTGCGTGCTTTCTGCCATGGCAAATGCTATATACAATATGCTTGCTTTTTTGCTAAAATTAACAGTGGTTTGTGAACGTAGATGCTTTAATAACAAATAATTTATCGGGAGTGTTTATGCCGGGATGTGTAGGTTGTGCGGCGGCACATAAATTGAAACTTTTACAGGGAAATGTATGTGTTTTTAAGGGGAAGCTTCAAAGACAAAGTGTCATCTTACAAAAGATTTATGTTACACTTGTTTTTTAAAAGCTTTTCAGCAAATAAACTCATCAAATTTTTTGAATAACTCACAATCTGAGTTATTCAAAGTCATATGAGTCATCTACCCTTAGACGTATTCTGCCCATGGAAAGTCCTCTAGTTTCTTCCTCCAAATAACAAAATTCACTCTAAATATCAACATCCCAGAAAGCATCTGTCCCCATGCCACTTTCCTGTAGACAAGGACTCCATTGCCATGACAACGTAACACCTAAAACAACTTTAAAAGTGACAAGAATGAACAGCCTGACAGCTGAAATAATATATTTTTACACACACACACACACATATATATATATATATATATATACATATTTATATATATATACATACACACATTTACTCTCTATATATATATATATATATATATATATATATACATACACACATTTACTCAATATATATATATATATATATACACACATTTACTCTATATACATATATACATACACACATTTACTCAATATATATATATATATATATATATATGTGTGTGTGTGTGTGTGTGTATATATGTATATAGAGTAAATGTGTGTGTATATATATATATATATATATATTGAGTAAATGTGTGTATATATATATATATATTTGGCCCCATTTGCTCTATGGTAAGTGACTCTTTATAACTCAATTTGAATTAGTTATTTTAATTATTTAATTTTTTATTTACATTTGTGAAATATTTGTTTATTTGTATGTTAGGGAAAAGATTTTGAATGCACTAAGTCTATAAGTTCATGCACTCACATCCACATTTTCTTATCAAAATATGTAGGGCAGGATCTGGTCTTTCCCATCAGGCACTGTCATGAAGACAAACAAGTCTCTTTAATGTATTTAAATTATAATTATCCCTTCTTTGGGATTATTTACAGTGATGAATTGTAAGCAATAAGACCAGAAACATGCATCAATTTTGATTTAATGTTGACATATAAAATTAAAAAAGATATTTTTACCCAAAATGCATTCGCAGGTGCATATTTGTTGCTTGCAAACTATAGGGAAAATATCAGTCGTGATGACTTAAATCAAAGTGAAATGGCTTCTCGAAGAAGAAAAAAATGTAGGGCGGGACTTGTCAATCAGGAATTGTTTGGATGGTTGTGGTGTGCTATTGCTGTGACCTAATGTGAGTGACAAGTTGTCCCGCCTTTGCGTAATTAGTTACTTAAAATTTAGTAGGACAAACACAATAATGCAACATTAAAGGTATTTTCCTCAATAACATTTACATATGTCGTAAATCATGTTAAAGCATCTGTTTGCGTTTGTGCGGCTGCGAGACTCTTAATGCATCTCGTGTAGTCACGTCTCTTCACTGCTTGCTCTCATTCTCTCTCTTTCATTATTTATTTCTCCTCCCAGCTTCACTTGGCAGTTATTTTGTCAGGCTGTGTGGGAGACAAAATAATTGCCTCCATATTTTCCAAATTGATTTTCTTGTGCAAGTTTAATACAGTTCTCACTGCAGAGTCTGCTGACAGCCATTGTGCGGTAGCCCTCGTTTTATGCCATTTACTGTACATACTTGTGGTTATTTACAAAGGATAAGTCTCATTATAGCAGCCTGACTGGAAGAAAATTTTATTAACATCAGATGGTAAAAAAGATCATTCTGCTCTTGTGTTTGTTTATTGCCATTTAGCAAATAATTGTGACTAAGAGAACAGGCATGTTGTGAATGAGCTATGGAACTGTACATTTGTTATGCATACAGCTCTTAATATAAAACCTTAAATGAAACATGACAAATAAAGTTTGGCAGAAGCTATTTGCACCCTGGTGTAAACAGTAATCTATACTACTTGCACCCCACTTTTATTAAATGAACGAATTATAGGAGCGAATTATAAATGGCAGTTTCGGAATTGCTGCAGGAATGGAAAGGAATTCGAAGGCCATTAGCGAAATGTACAGACAACGGTCATAAGGAAGTAATTGTACGGTTTATGGTCACATGATCCCAGACAGTTCATTTTGAAAAGTGAGGTCATTTATTAACAGTAATCACCCACTTTTTTTAGTAGCATTGAAGGTCATTTTCTTATTCATTTTCTCCATAAGGATTTTAATAAAAAAATCTTGAATAAAGAACACCAAACCAACCATCTCAGAGATGAGTCACAGTATTACAATCTTTGATTTACAGTTAAACACAGAAAACTATTGAGAATTATTTTATGAAATAACTATAATTCCATGAAGGATTGTGAATGATGGAATCAAATAAATTCGCTGGCACAATTTAATGTTAATGCTTTATATTAATTGATTATACACAATAAAACAATAAAGCGTTTAAAGTTGAAATTGACATACCACTGATTGGTGGATACAACAGAAGTCCATACACTAACAGAAGGTCACGTCTGTTTTGAAAAGTTTCTATTAAATCATTAAAAAGCACTTTCTCTATGGAGAAAAATTATTTTTACTTCTGGGAACCCAACACTACTGAAGATCTTGCCACAAATTTAAAATCCTCAATTGCTTTCATAGAATATCAGCAGAAAATATTCTTACATATGTGCCAAACATACATGTAAGTTGAAGTAAAATTTAACTAAAAACACAACGAGGCGATATCTAATGTCAATGTTTTATTTGCCACAAAAATCCAAGCATGAACCTGGATTTAGCTGCCATTTATCAGGGTAGCAGATTTTCATTTCAAGTCCTAAACTTTAAAGTAGGGCACAGTGATGCGCACCTTCAAATGAAATTTACCCATGCTTTGTTAACTAGACAATAACTATGCCGGTGAATCATTTATATAAAAAAAAAATTAGTAAAGTTTACCATCATGTAAAGCCATCAGATTGACTTGAGATGCTTTTTTTCCCCAGTCACAGAAACCATAATTTTGAACAAACAGCTAAAATGGTTGATTCAACAAGCTTAAATGAAAACTGAATCAGAGTTTTAATCAGGGACGCTAATTTAATATGCTCTCAAACGAAGACAAGAAAGGATTGTCGTGCATTAAAGATCACTACAACATTCAAAATGTTGCATAATTTCACTTTGCGATCAAAATCTGCACAGCTATTTGATAAATATTTGATATAGACTCAACTAGCCTTGCAAATGTACTCATACAATGGTATTATATCAGCAATAAGCCACCATGTGCTCCAGATACCAGCAGCAGCCATTGAAAACCCATATCGTCCATCACTACAAGATAGCAACTAAAGCTAGATTTCTACTTTGAATTTTTCTGTTTTATCAGCCTGCTGAATGTTGATTAAACCAAAGAATCTGAGAGAAACCTCAGCCCCACACCGATGGCGGCCGAATGTAGGCCCTGGCCCTGGAGAACCAAAAACCAGGACAGCCAGAGAAAAAGCTGGCTGAGAGAAGAGGGAAAATGAGGGGGAGAAAAAAGAAATACACAAATGAAAAAGAACAGCAGCCTTTTTATCCACTCGCCTGCCCACTCTCGTCCCTGCTCTTCCCACTTCATCCCTCCATCTCACAGGGGCGGTGCTCCCTGGGACCCGAGAGAATGAAGGTAAAAAAGGAGGTTGAAGGAAAAAAAGCCTGGAAAAATGTCTGTCGAACATCACACCTGTGTTGAGAACCGGCTCTGTCATGTCAGGGGAAGGCAAAGGCCGCTTACGGAGGAGAGAGAACAAGGTAGGAGAATGCATTAGAGAGGTCTCATGCTCTCTCGCTGTCATTAATGAGGGGCCAAAATGACATGTCCGTCCACACACACTCTGGCCTTCATCGACACACACACACACACACAACAACAACACCGTCCCTGAATTTTAAGCCTGAGATACAAGGCTATAAATAATGGAGAATAGTGCTTTCAAAGTTTTACATGAATGCACAGACATGTGTGTGTGTGTGTGTGTGTGTGTGTGTGTGTGTGTGTGTGTCCAAAACCAGTAAATCTTAATATTGTGGGGACCTTTTGTTGGTACACAAAAGAAAACAGTTTGTACAGTATAAAAACCATTACGCCTATGGAAAGTCCCCACAAAACACATAAACACAACATGTGTGTGTGTGTGTGGGCGGGTATTCCCTACGTTATGGGGACCAAATGTCCCCACAGGTATAGTAATACTAGTAAATTTTGATCTTGTGGGGACATTTTTTTGGTCCCCATGAGGAAACAAGCTTATAAATGATACAGAATTATCTTTTTTGAAAATCTAAAATAGCAGAACATTTTCTGTGATGGGTAGGTTTAGGGGTAGGGGTAGTGTAGGGGGACAGAATATATAGTTTGTACAGTATAAAAACCATTACGACTATGGAATGTCCCCATAAAAAATGAAAACACAACATGTGTGTGTGTGTGTGTGTGTGTGTGTGGATGTATATGCAGGAGCTAGTGCAGGGGATATTTATATTTATATCTTTTGAATCTGTTCACCAAAAAGATTCATTCTAATTTGTTAACCGAATTGTTCAGTGACTCTTTCTACAAACTACATTTCACCAGTTGTTTGTGATCATGATTTTAGTTTAATGAGTGACTATTATATACATGCATACATACACACACACACACACACATATATATATATATATATATATATATATATATATATATATATATATATATATAACAAAAAACATCTCTAAAAGAAGCAGGCTACTAAAACAGAAAACCTGTATTGCCAGCTGGTGTGTTAATGAGGAGAGAGAGTGAGGAGTGGTTAACAAACAAGCCAGATGTAAGGTGCACAAACTGTCAAAGACAAATAATCTCTAAACCACTCGTTCACACGATACAGTTTATCAAAGCAACCCTTTAAAACAACAGCAGTATAGCCTACCATAGTACAGTGAACGCATCAAACAGTAATACCATGCAAGTTTGTACTATGAATGACCATATTAAAACTAGCTTATATTATACACCATATATATATAAATAAATGTTCTCAGTGTTCTCTGATATTCTATGGATTGTAGGTAAACATCCACTTAATCCGGTGCTATTTGTGTTCTCTGGGTTCAAAAAGTTTCCAGTCAATGTTCTACGGAATGGAAAACCGCTTCAAATGACTCTTTCAAACGCTTCAAACGACTGTCAGAGAGCTGTCGGAATGAATCATGATGAACCGATTCCAACCGTGTTTCTATAGCGTTCGATCGTCATTGAAAAGAAAAGCCTCAAAAGAATTATTCATTGGCGTATCGTGAATCTCTCGTTCTGATTCTAAACAGCTGACGGAATTCAGCAGACACACGTTATTATCATGGTACTTTAAATGGATTGTATATACTTTTTACTTCGTTTCGTGATAGGCTATCTTTTCTGGTTGAATATGCCTGATCATAAAGAGTCGTTCACATGCTGTATGCAGGGATGTAACTTCAATTCTTCGACTCTAACCAGGATGGATATCTATGTTTGATTCCAAAAGACTCTCTTTTGATGTATTTTTTCAGTCTATTGCATTGTTTTATGCAACGAGAAACCGCTCCAAACAAAAAGAAAGAAAGAAATTTGTTTGGCCAATCACACGAGTGAACCAACTCAAAAGAGTCATTCGTTTATTATTTGGGCATCGCTCGTTCTGATTCTAAACAGAAAAGTGTGCAGGGAAAATAATGATGTAGCGAGATCTGGTAGCTTAAATAGAATTTTACTATTGAAAAGTTTTGGGTTTTTAAAAAAAACAAAAAAAAAAACAATCGTAATAATTCATACTTTTCTCCAACTTCTCCTCCTTCAGCCTGAGGGCCTTGGGCTTAAGACTGTGCATTAATTCAGTTGTTCAGTCACTGTCAGCACATTCTCATTCGGTACAACTCATTTGGTTCATTCAGTCACAAGCGCTTTGTCCTTATTCGTTCAGCGTCTTGAGTCATTCGGCCTCTAAAAGACACCAACTCAGTCAGTGTATATGGGCATATTTATTCAGTACAGTATGATACGCTCCTTTACAGCCCATTCCATAATGTGCTATAGTCAGTCTTTGAAATGGGAAAAAGCAGCCATGTGCTTCACAAAGGAGAGAGTTCAACACTACTAACACAAACAGTTTAGACACACTGAGAATCTGAGCATCCTTTTTGAAATTATTACAGAGATGTCAGTGGTTATGGAGATGTGAGTTGTAGGTCAGCGCGCTGTTTAAAAGTTAATTCAGCCCTAGAAAGATTTCCCTGTAAGTGCCCACTTATACGGATCGTACAACTTTATGGCCAGATTTCTGAGACACGTTCATCACTGTGGTTGTTAAAGACAAGATTCCTTCCTTTAATCTCTGTGTATTTTTAATTTTCAATAAAGTTAGAACATTTTATGTATCGGCTAATAAAAGAAATGATGATGATGATCTAATGATCATGAATATATCGTTCAGAAGTTTGGGGTCAGTTTGATCAAAAAGTGAGAAAAAATTATAAATTCTATTTTGTTCGTCAAAATAATGGTTTCCACAAACATAAGAAATGTTTCTTGAGCAGCAAATCAGCATATTAGAATGATTTCTAAAGGATCATGTGACACTGAAGACTGGAGTAATGATGCTGAAAATTCAGCTTGACCATCACAGGAATACATTTAAAAATCTATTTTAAAAAAATCACAATATTACTGTTTTTACTGAATCTTCTTGTAACGGAGGCCAGCTAGTAGTTGCTGCGCGAGTAAACCTCACTCCTCTGACCTCAAGCCTCCTTGTTAGAGCGTCCGACTCCCATGCCGGAAGACCCGGGTTCGAGGCCCGTTTGGAGCGGGTCGAGTAGGACCCGGGTAGAGGGGTTACATTCTTAAGCATAAGAGATTCATAAAAAAATATTACCGAACCCAAAACATTTGAAGAATATAGAGTCAGTGCAGTATGATTATTTCACGTTTAATTGAGGCCTACTTGGAAAGACGTCATCAAGAAAGTTTTAATGAGTATAATGAGTTTTATGTAAGTTCAAGAGAACACGTTCATTTGAGAGAATGAATCAATAACAGCATCTGTCTGTTGTCAAAATTCAGAGTAACTGTGGAAGTGTGGAATTACTTTTACTGCAAGAAAGTATGTGTTCTTTGACGTTTAATTATGCGTGTGCCAGAGTTTCCTGTCAGACAAAAGACAAAAGAAATTATGTTTTACCCAAATTGTGAGTTGGCAGTCTGAGTTGATTGTGATGGCATAAAAAAATGGTGTAGACAACATGTCTTTCTTCGCTGGCTGCAAGCAATACTAGCACTGCGCATTCGTGAACAGATGACTCTTATGAGCTGATACTTTTAATAAGCATGAACTCAAATTGCTCCAATGGTAGAAAAAAAATCCATGTTCTATAGTGGTCAAGGTGCATATGCATTTTTTTAAAAATAATTAATGCCACTAAATTAATTAATTAAATCTGCAACATTATTTGTAATTAAAATTAAACAAATATTAAAAATAAAAGATGTAGTAACGACCAATTAAAACAAGGTTGCATGGAGGGTTTCTGCAAAGAAAGAATTCTTTAGGAAACACCGAGATGTGTGCATGCTTTATTTGATTGACAGGTCTTTTCCACTTGGCTGACATGCACTGAGAAAGTGGAAATACCGGCAGGAGAGAGGGAACATGGGGGTTGGCGTCTCGAACACACATTCACACACAGAAAAAAGATTGAGGGAGAGGAAGAGGAGGCGCTCACGGCCGTCTGTGATTTGTCCGTAGCTTTTGAGAGGAAGTAAACATGGATCAGGCTGTCAAACAGACAGGAGGCCATAGAGTGGGAAAAGAGAGCATGTCAGGTTCCAGCGATGTGGGCAGCTCTTCCTTCCTGTGAAAAGTAGAGCAGAGCTCATCCAATCTTGGCGTGCCTCGTTCTCTCACACGTTCTCATTTTTTTTTCCCACTGAACTCTACGTGATGGTTCTGTAGCTCGGAGAAATTAGTCACCTCCACAGATGCAGAGGCGCTGCAGATAAGCCATTGTCTTCTCTGTCCTTACATAGTAATTCTTGACGCTGTCTCAAAATGTTGCTTTGGAATCCAACCCACCGCAATGCCTTGTGTAAAAAAAGAGAATCGAAAGTATGTGGGACTGTGCTTAAAATTGTTCTAGAAGCAAACCCGGAGAATGGCTGAAAAGTGACTGTGATGTAAATATCCAAGATGTCCAACCGTATGTGCCTAATGGGCCTAATTTGTAAAAAAACAAAAAAAAAAACAGCATTTTTGGTTGCTTTCTGATCTATTAATGAGTGTCCAAAGTTAAGGATTCAAACATTCTTGTGCTTTAGAAAGGAAAGAGCATGAGATGAATGAAGGAACTAGATTTTTACACAAGAAAATGTCTGGTGTATGAATGACACAAAACTCACTGCCATGATGCTAAGCTATTATAGGTGGTTGATAGGTGGTTACTTACTGGCACAAGTCAAAATAGCCCAGTCTCATGATATTAATTTCTAGTATAGTTATGACCCTTGCACCTCATTCACTCTTTCAATGTAAGTCTATTGAAAATGTAAAACCAAAATGGAAAACCAGTTGTTTCCTCCACCAGCTTAATAATAGTCTGAAAAGGTGAGTGATAGTACACCTCTTCTCAATTAGCCATTTGTATATTTTTCTTCACTGCACGAACAAAAAAAACCCTTTAGGGGTACAGCAGATTGTCACTGGGACAGGGACAACTTTGTACCATATCTACCTGGACATTACTCTGAAGCAGTAATATGTACCCTTACAGTACTGATGTGAACATTTTAGGGGGAATAAGAGGCCATTCACACAACGATGCTTTTAACTAAATATGGTAAACTTTTCATGCATTTTGACCATTGAATTACACGACAATGGCGTTTTGGGGGCCTGAAAATACAAATTTTTGAAAATAGGTTTCAAAGTGCACATTTTTGAGTCTCGGTGTAAACTACAAAAAAGTGAAATTGTGAAAATGGTGATGTCATGAGCATACGTATTACGTGTTCAGTCCATAGGCACGTAGATTTCTTTTACAAAGTGGCATCGCCAACTACCGGCCTGGCATGCATAATACATCGTTTTCAGTAGTTTTCATGGATCCATGTGAGTAAGTTTCTTGGCTCCACAGAAAATCAAAATCAATGAGATGAATGTGTAAAATTATTACTTTCAGCTTAATTCCAGCAAGCTCATTTCCAGAAAATCTCATTTGTAAAGATATCTACCTCAGACATTTAAATTAGATAAGTAAAGGGCACAAAATGTCTTTTCATTATCTTGAATTCTCATAGTATGAAATGACAGATATGAAGGGGACACTGTCAGAATATTTTAAAAGTCATATGTAGAAATGGCTATAAAAAATAATCCTCAAATAACCATGAATTTTATGTATTCATCCAGACTTTGCTTCCAATAGTAATACCGCAACATATCAGCTAATATGGTAATATGGCGACCAGCGATGTCTTTTTGAGTATTATGAGGTTTTGTTGTTACTGTTGTCATTTTTGAATTGTAGAATTGACAGAGATATGTCTTAAAATATATCACATACATGTTAACTAAGTCATTATCATTTAAGAAATTTAGTCGCAGCTGAACAATAGACATTATCCATGTCTACAATATCTGCATATCTACAGATTTAAGAGAATCAATAAATATTCCATTTCCATTTAATTATTTGCCCATTCCCACATCCCTTTTGGGGCTTTGTAATAAATAATGTTTAAGCATATGATTGATTACTTATCCTCCATTTTGTGGAAAAGACACAAACCTACTTTGACTTGACTTGCTAGGCTAGATGTTTGTCAAGCTGTAGACACATAAACCAATGATTAATGATTTTTAATAATGTCCTGACATGGTGTGTTCCAAAGCATGTTCGTTCAATTTCAGTGCTCAATCAAAAAAATTAAATCTCAGCACAGTGTTAGGCTGCCATGATGGTCATAAGAATGCCTAAAACAAGCACATATTGTGTTTGACTGCTAAAACTGACAGGCTCGATTGGACCGTGAAGGATTTTACCTCCCTCCCCCGCAAATGTGCCAGCGATACGGAATCTTTATGCGATCGCTTGTTAGGTTTTCAAACGGCTCCATTCCAACTAGCGAATTGCTTCGATCCTCACATCTAGTCTTATCTCTACATAGCGTATTCACATATACATATGAGAGAAAACGACTTGATCAAAAGACCATGTGCCCAAAGCTGCCCTTGAGCCAAGTCCAACCCGTGGGTGGGGTTCGAGGTGGGGGGAGAGATAACAAAAGCGAATATTCCGATATCTGTTTCATATTCTTTGTCATAGATCAAGGCCAAGACAAGGCGGCGTGGAATGAATTTATGATCAGAGACCTCCTTTGAAGTTCTCGCTGTTCTTTCAAAGAATTGTCTGACGATGAGTAACTTGAAGACTTTCTATGTTAGGTCAGAAGAAAGTGCCCTGGCAGGTGGTGGAAAAGGGAGAGAAAAAGAGAGCGAAATCTTTCCTCTGTCGATCTTTCGATCTCTGCTCTGCCAGCTTATTTATTAGACATGAGAGGGTCAAAAACTGCCAGGGGCGCCCATTTCAATCTGTCAACTCTTCACTGGTGCAGTTTACACCCGGGGACTCCCGCCCCCAGCCCTGCCTGACGAGCGCAAAACGTGCGGAAACCTTTCGCATAATTGCGTGCTTTATTGTCTCGTATTCCCCTAATTACAATCAGAGAGGGGTCGTTTCTGCCCTGACAAAGAAATAACAAGCATCAGAGAAAAATAACAACCGATTGCCGTAGCCTATAATTGCGATTTTCAGCCCCAAATTGCAGCCTAATGATTACAGGCGTGGGGCGGACCTGGCAGAGGTTGCTGGGATGCACAAATGCTGCTTGAGCGAGAGAGGGAGAAAGAGAGATAGAAAGGGAGATGACGTAAAAAGTGCAGAGCGAACAAACAGAAAAAAAAGGAAATAAAGTCTTTTCAACTATACAGGCTGATGTAATTGCATGGATTTTTTTTTCTTTTTGAAACATTTCCATCGTTATCATTTCCATCAATTGTGACATTAATAAAAAAAAATACTTGGAGAGATAGATAGATAGATAGATAGATAGATAGATAGATAGATAGATAGATAGATAGATAGATAGATAGATAGATGGATGGATGGATGGATGGATGGATGGATGGATGGATGGATGGATGGATGGATGGATGGATGGATGGAAAAAGACGTATGATTCAATAGTTATTGTGGTTCCGATAACATACTATTTTGAGTTTCTGTTGATTAAACCAAACGTCTTAATTGTATTAACTCAAATTTTTCATTTCAATCAACTCAAAATTAAGGCAACCAGGTAACTGACTTTAAGTTGAACCAACAATTCTTTTTTTACAGTGTAGGCTAATTCAGTATATTTAGATATACAAATCCTAGTTATCAAATTAGCCTTAGCAAGATTAAAATGTCATTTCCACTGCCGTTGTCTACAGAATTAATGGTGATTTGTCTATGACATTCATAAGAAATGGCAAAAATGACAGAATTCCCCTGTGATTCATGTGTATACACTGTTGGACACTGTTAGCAAACTTTGATTAAATTAATTTTCCACAGGGCAAAAGTGTCCATAGTTGAAGAAACACCCAATTACAACTTCTTCTGTTCCGTCAGAGAGCGCAAGAGCAACTCCCGCTTTATCTGAAAACGCAAAGCCAAACCGAACATCCAGAGCTGAGTCGAGAACCGGCAGTAAAGGCCTCAGGACGTTCTGCGGCATTGGAGATAATGGAGATTTGGGGAAACAGAAAAGAGAAGGAATAAGGGCTGCCAAACGCCGACACGCTACAACAAGCATGGCATGGGTGTGCGGCAGGAGCGGGAACCCACAGAAGGGGAGGGAAAGTGGGACGACTCCAGCTTAGATGGCAGCCTCTGAGGCCGGTTCCAGCACTGCCACGATTATGCTGTCAGGAGCGTGGGCGGTACATCCGTGACTTGTAATGGTGGAGCACAACTCCACAGCGTATGGTCTCCATTTGCAAACACCTCATGTCTCAATTATATGTTGTGCTCATTGTAAACAAATGAGATAATCAGTACAAATATGTCCTGTTTAATTGCATACAATGAATGAAGCAGTAAATCAGTTGTCTGTAAATTGTATATAGGAACTTCTACAAGGTATTTTAAGGACACAATCCACATACAACTCAAATGTTCTTGTCAGGGACTGATCCTAATGGTTGTTTTGCTTAACTCCTCAGGCAAAATTTTGACAATAGAGGTGGAAAGAATAGCAAAAATCATGGTGAGTAATTTTATATCAAGGCAATAGTATACAAAGTAAGTCAAGCAGCAGAAGTAGGCAGCAGCATGTACGTGTATTTGTTTCTTGTCTCATTTGTTTTTAGCGCAGTTGTCTGTGCTAGCAAATGCTTGTTGTGTTTACTGTCTTAACCCGTGCTGAAGTCACGTTTGTTCTCGTGTCGTGTCATGTGGGTTTTCAGTTTTGGTGTGCTAGCGTAGCCGTTTGTTTTGTTAAATAAGGCATGTTCAACGCCAGGTAAAGTACATAACAGTGTAAGCAAGTCAACATTTTAACATTGCTACTAATAAGAAATGTTCTTGAGCAGCAAATCAGCATATTAGAATGATTTCTGAAGGATCATGTGACACTGAAGACTGGAGTAATGATGCTGAAAATTCAGCTTTGCATCACAGGAATCATTTTTGCCTTTTTCTTGATTTAAATAATGTAAGTTCTTGCAGTTTGAGAATAATAATAAGCCAGTAATTCAAACTGCTGTTAGACCCAGTGACTGAAACAATGTAGCTGTACAAAAAATATAATTTGTCTAAATTCCAAGCGTATCTTAATTTGTCCGTCCGTTCTATCCAAACATGTAAATGAAAGTAAACTAATGAGCGCTCGATCTGAAATCAGGTAGGCATGGGAAAATTGAAAAAGTCACGCTAAGCTGATCATCAAAATTTCAGCCTGGGACGATATTTTTCTGCACAGCCCTGCTATATTGAGAGAGCTTATGGTAATATGGTTTGCTTTGAGAGTGGCATATTGAAAATAAGTCCGGTGGGATCGAAAAGAGAGTGTGGAGAGAGGAATCTGGCCCTGAGCAATTTCACTGTGTTTACACAACGCCTCACAACAAGACTGCCACATAAACTCAGGCTGATGGAGCCCAGGGCAACCAGTGGACATACAGCGATCGGCTCACGGACTGGAAGAATTACACTCAAACTCAAGCAACACACAGATGTTATTGCAGTGAAACACAACTACCATAGCATACACATAATGATATTTGGTGTATTTGCAGGTAGGAATAAAAACAAGAGGTAGAGATGTAAATATGTAGATACATAGGAAAGTAAAATTACAAATGAGATCTCTTCAAAAGATCAGAGCAATGAGATTAAATGGAGACTTCTCCCCTGAGAAAACGACTCCGGTAATCTCGCGTGTGTCTCTTTTAGAGTTTCAAAAATAATCTGATCTGTGTCACTGATCAATAAAAAAGTACATCTGAACACTAACATCTGAGATCTTTTTATATCTCAATTGTTTCTACAAGAAAATTAGATTAAATGGAGACCTGCTTTACCTACTTCTCTACCCTACTTTCCTGAAATCACAGTAATCTCACTATATATATATATATATATATATATATATATGCACACACATATATATTGTATACAGTATGTATGATACAATATATAAGAAATTAATACTTTTATTCAGCAAAGATGCATTGTATTGTTCATAAGTGACAGTAAAGGAATTTGCAATGATTCAAATATTCATTTCAAATAAATACTATTATTTTGAGCTTTCTATTCATCAAATAATCCTGAATAAAAAATTTATCAGTTTCCTCAAAATATTAAGCAGCACAACTGTTTTCAACATTGATAATAATAAAAAACATTTTTGAGCGCCAAATTATTAGCATATTAGATTATTTCTGAAGGACCACGTGACCTTTTAACCCTTTCACGCGTGAGTTTAAAATATTCTAGCTGACCCCCCCCCCAGAGTGATTTTTTATTTTAGCACGTTTGCCCTTATTGTTTCCATGACAACACATCATGCTTGTCACGTAACACACCGCAGCCACAGTAACACTGTATGACAGATCTATCGCTATTATTATTCCGATTTTCCTTTTTTATTTAAAATATTCACAAACTTGCTTGCCTTGCCATCAACTATCTGATATTCTGATTCTCAAATACGTGTAAGGGAGTGTTTTGTCATTTAAAAACCTTTATAAATGATCTTAATCTTGATCTATAATGCGAGATGGGTCTTAGTTTCCGCCGTCAGTCTTATTTAGATCACGAATTCATCATTTTCTCCTGAAATACATGCAAGTAAGTGGCTAGTGAACAGGAAGAATAATAAAGTAATAGTAAACTAATAGTAAACTTTATAGTTACTTAGTCCCACTATGTGTGTCTGATATGAATAAATGTCGGCAAATTATATTTGCATGGATTGTTATTGCTGCTTTTACTGATGTCTGACATCAGTGTGTATTTATAAACTCTAAATGTGTTCTTTTACTGGTGCTTAAGTTTATTTAAATGTCTGAAACCTTAAAAAAAAACCTGTATGTGGCTGAAAATATATGACGTGTGATATATGACGAGCGCTGAGCGTGTCCGTCTCACAGCCAAAGCGCGAAAACTTTGAATCTAGCAGTTATGTGACGTCACTGAACGTTCAAAAGGTTCAAATATATAAACATGGATAAAATATATAAAAAAGGTATATAAAAATATTTTTAATGTATGTTTGGTCAAATAAATGCAGCCATGGTGAGCATAAGAGACTTCTTTCAAAAACATCCAAACTTTGTTTCTTTTTTTTTTTAATCTCTTTTAAGAAAAAAAAGTTGACACTTGAATGAAACATAAGTGAGATCTCATGAGCTATGAAATAGCAACCGTCTAACAATAACATTTTCCTTTGGGGACATAAGGAGGTAGAGAGAGATAGAGAAGAAAAAAACGAGAGCAATCGAGACCCGGTGGCCAGAGAGAAAGAATGAGACTGAGAGAGATGCATTTCCTGTTTTAATCTCAAAGGAACACACCGTGCAGGATGTGGGGATGTACTCGCTCCGGTGGGAGGCGGGATGGCACACAGACGACTCCAAGGCAACCAATTTGTTTGTTTATTGTCTTGGTGTTTTGTCGCGGTCACAGTTCATTGCAGTCTGCCTCCACTCCAGCACGCACTTTTAAATGGCATCTATAAAACATGCGGCCTCTGTCGCCCGTCTTCCTCATCCCTCTCTCATGCGCTGTCGTTTTTGTATCCCCCTTTCTTTCTCTGTCCCTTTATCCCTTCCCTCTCCTTCCCTCCTTCTGTTTCTCTCAGTATCTCGTTCTTTCTTTGTCTCTCACTCCTCACATCAGTCAAGCATTATGTGGTGGCACAGAAGCTTCCAGGATGCCCACTCACATTCTCTGCGCTCACAAAGCCGCCCTGCTCTCTGCTAAATCCAATCACACATGGAGCTGCGTTCAAGAAAGAGCACGCCGGCACAGGGAATAATCAGTTGCAAAATATCCGCAAGGTTACGCTGTTGCATAATCAAGGTTATGCGATTTTTAGAGTAATGGCTCCCAACTAGCTGCTTATGTGATGAACAACTAAATTCGGCTTAAAGGATTTTCCCTCTAAAAGCAATTTAAAGGTGAAGTAACTTCTGCACCACTAGAGTCATCCAACGGAAATGCAAAACAATGACTGTTTTCAAATAGGTTTCCTGTTAGTTTTTGGTCGGACACAAAGAATGCCCCGCCCCCAAACTTACATTATTGGATGAGTTTGTTGCTATGTACAGTCTTGCGGTAAGTTACTTTTAAAAGTAATGCATTACAATATTGTGTTACTTTTTATGGAAAGTAATATGTTGTGTTACTTTTGCGTTACTTTTTCTCATCTGGGGTGGACTGTTTCTTTGTTTGTTTTTATAACAACAAAAATGTTCTATTTTTGGCAAATGTAAAGGCCCTTTCACACTAAAAGTGAAATGAATAAGCCTCAGGCTGAAGAAAATGCAAATTCACGCCTGTACAGTAGAGGGCGCAGTTCAAACAAACCTTTCAGATGTGCTGCCATTCTGGAATACAGAAGAATAGGACACAGGAGAAGAAGTAGAGTAAATGTATGCTCACAGTTAGTCTAGAACTAGTCTAGAATAACCATCATGTTTAATCCGTGAACACAAAGCCTCAGCACTTCCTGATTTCTCGGTGTCAGTCAATAAATAACTTGCGTTACTTATTTGAAAAAGTAACTCAGATATTTTGTTGTACATTTAAAAGGAATGCGTTACTTTACTAGTTACTTGAAAAAAGTAATCTGATTACGTAACTCGAGTTACTTGTAATGCGTTAGCCCCAACACTGCCTCTTTATGAGGAGATAGCATCATGCATTTCAAGGGAATTACATGACAAAAACTGTGGTTAGTAACATAATTACACATAGTAACATTACATTACACATTTAAGGTAATATAATCTGATTACTTTTAGATTACTTTTGACCTAAACGGTTTGTCACATTGAATTTAAATAGGATAATATTGTACCATATTGATATAAAATACAAAAAGAAAATATTCCATTCTTTGTTGTATCAACATGTATCAACAACATGAAAACAATATGTAATTGTAATCAATAAAAAGTAACTGTAATCTGATTACGAGTATTTTAAGTACTTAATTTTTAGAATCTGATTATATAATCCAGATGCATGTAATCAGATACTAGCCAGCACTGCGAATAGTTTTCTGTCTCTGGATATTAAATATTTTAAGGTAGATAAATCACCTTTAATTTCATAATAAAGGCTTAGAAATGAAATGAAATGAAATGAAGCGAAAGAAGCACTATTACAATCAGTTTTTATAGAGTAGCCAAAGTTAGTATTTATTGCTAAAGGTCCTGTGAAAATCCTGTGAAATTCATTCAGTGCATTTTACAGTTACATTTATTTAAATCAGGTTTAGGTTAGGATTAAGTGTTTCCATAGATTTACCCTAAAATCCACACAGAAAATGCAAAAACTACTGATTTCATTTGGGCCTGGTCATTTACAGATTTTGTGAGGCGGGAATATAATTACCGTCGAAGCTCAACAAGTATGAAATATTACTTATAATACCTAACACAGGGGTTTACATACTTGCCAAAGGGGCCACGAGGGCATGCTAGCAGACAGTGGAAAATATGAGAAGAAATTTAAAGTTAACACAGTGTTTTTGCCGGATCAAAACCATGAGATTAATCACAATGATTTTCTACATTTTCGACAGCAATAGATATGGTTTATACATCGAACATATCATTCCAATAGTGGGTGAGAAAAAAGATTTCATTATGGAAACATTATCATGATGTCTATAGAATAATGTGCTTTTTATCACTTTTTTTGACAAACTAAAAATTAGAGTAGTAATGATTAGTTTAGTCTATTGCCAGCCATATTCATTTCGTTTCAGTTGTCTTCAGACATATTCATAAATCATCCTGATTTGATGCTCAAGAAACATTTCTTATTTTTATTAGTGTTGTGCTGCTTAATATTTTTGTGGAAACCATGATCCATTTTTTCAGAATCCTTAAATTTATATAACACCCATTATTAGGACCAGCATCTTCTTCCCTTCCTCACGGTCCGTGCTGTCACATGACTATTTGTTGTTATTTTGTAGCGATTTTGTTATTGTTCTTGCACACACACACACATTGAGATAAGCCGCGGCTCCTATGAGCCATCACAGCTTTCTCAATTGGCTACGCAACTGAGCTTTGGACACATTACGTCGAGTGTGACATCCATCTCAATGTGTGCTGTAGCTGCTATATTTGCAGATTCAATGCTCTGCAGTGGCTCTGAATTGGTAATTCAAGCATGCTGTTTTGAGACTGCTTTAGTACTTTTAATTACAAACCCAAAGATTAGGATTCAACAGAGAAAAAATCCCCAACGCTGCTTCATTATCAATGCTAGCTCTGCAAGAATGTAGAAACCAGCTGGATGTGCTAAAATGAATGAAAACACACTAGGTGAAGACGGTAAACGGGAAGACTGGGGCTAGTTGTTATGGGAATGTCGTCATCTCAGCTAACAAGGGCGGTACTCAGAACTTTGGAGAACGTTCTGGAAAGGTTTTCTCAAAGTTATGCAAAAAAAATTCTTTGATTAATGTTAACAGAACGTTCTTTCAAAGTTATCTGGTCTTTAATAATGTTCTGCATAACCAAGAAAAAAATGGATGTTAAGAAAACCATCAAAAATAATGTTTTTATAAATTCATGGGAAAATTAGCAAAACATTCTTAGAACATGTTTTTGTTAGCTAAGACACTACATGGGGTAAGTTGTCACAATGAAACCTGCTATTAAAGGGGACCTTTTTATGTCCCTTTTCGCAAGATGTAATATAAGTCTCTGGTGTCGCCAGAATGTTTCAAGTTTCAGCTCAAAATACTCCACAGATCATTTATTATAGCTTATCAAATTTGCCCCTATTTGGGCACATTATTTGTGTGTCCCTTTAAGAGGGCGGAGCTTTAACAACGCACACTTCGATTGCTCAACAACAACAACAAAGCCGGAGAATCTCACTCAGCCAAAATGGCATTTGTGTTCAGCCTTACATTGTTCAACCCGGACACTGATTGAGAGACTCAGGAAGAAGCTACAACTTTTAGAATGCAACTGGACATAAATTTATGTAACTAATTAAATAAAACAACTTTAAATATGTCTACTTATTTGCCTATATAAAAGTGATTTATTTATATACATTTTTATGTGTGAATTATTAAATGAATTAATTGATTCTTCGTTTTATTTTTATGTGGCACTCCTGGTCCTCCATATGAACTGACCCAATTTTTGTAATAGTCCGACATAAAATGAGTAACAACACTCTACTTCAACAACTCTTCCTCTTCTCAAAAGCAGCCCAACGTGGCCTCAGCCCCTTTGTTTCTTATGGGCGGAGTTTATGTAAATTTTGGGATTTGTGATGTCACCAACCCAGGAAGAAGCTCATTGTAGTCCCTACCAGCTGTTTGTTGCAGTCCTTAAAAAGTGATTTCTGTAAAAGACAATATCTCACTTTGCATTGCTAAATGATATTTTAATAAAGTATCAAAAGCAAGTAATCATGTGGTTTTATTGAACTAACCATCTAACCCATCTCGTTGCACAAGATCCCACACCCCTAGGTAACATATAAAACATTGTTTTTTGACTGAAAAGCTCATAGTTTCTGAGCCCTTGTTAGAATGTCCCTGTGTTTCATCTGTTTCTTGCTAACAGAGACCAGACTGGCTGCATGATTTCAATTTGACACAGCAACGGTGTGATTGCACTGAGCGGAGCCTCATTTCTGAGGCAGGAAGACAATGGCAAATCCATCTCACATCGGTTGCAGTTCCCTCTCACAAGCATGCAAAGCAATATCTCCAAATTACAGCCTCTAGAATTCGACAGGCTAAAGGCCGAGGACACGACTAGAGCGCTCTGTTCCTCAGGAAACAAAACAAGCTGGACGGGCCTCTCGCACTTCTGCCTCGCCTCTGCAATAAATCACCTGCCATCTCATGCATGTATAGTGATCTTAAACACCCCTCCCTCCGCATGAAATCTGCCCGAGTGATGATCTATGATCGCTTGGTGTGGCTAGAAATATAAGGTCGACCGTTATATAGCATATGCAGAATAGAGGATCTCAACTGGTTGTGCTTCAGAACAATGATTTTGCATTAGACATCAAGAGAGAGAGGTAAACAAAAATATCATTCAAATAAAATTTGAAATGTAATATTACTATCATGAACATTAACTTTACATATTGTTGGGCATATGAGTCAAATAAAATCTCCAGAACTGGATTAAAACCAAATATCAAGAGGCAATGGATGGAAATATGTATTTATTTATCTATATGAATATAATAAAATAATATACTAAATAATATTTATATATTATTTGGCAACCAAGTAATATATATATATATATATATATATATATATATATATATAATATTAACTGTATATTTTTTTATTATAATATTATTATATAAATTATATAATAATATTAATTATATTATTTATGGTATATATAGCAAATTACTAAATATATAATAATAATAGACATTCTAATATATATATATATATATATATATATATATATATATATATATATACATTTATATATTACTTGGTTGCTAAATAATATATAAATATGATTTAGTATATATAGATAAATAAATAAAGACTATATATATATATATATATATAAATATATATATATATATTCCAAATAATATGCATATTACTAATTTAATAATAGTACATTTTCTAAAACAAGTTAATATATATTTAGTGATATTACTTGGTTAGTAATACTATTTAGTAAATTTTATTTATTTTATTCATATACAGTGCTATTTTTTACCAAAAAGTATTTACAAAATATTATTAATTACATTTATGTTAGAATTATATTATTATTATTATATTTAATAATATCATTTGTATTATTTAAAAAATAATTAAAAAAAATACATCATATATATAATTCATATTTATTATAATTTGCATTTAGAAATACATTTAGACATGCAAGCAACTGGGTTCTGGGCTGCGAACCTCCACTTGAGAACCACTGAAGCAGGAAACAAAAAGGCCGCTAGACACCACCTGCCTACCGGAAGCTTTTACTCCTGAAATCATTGTGCAACAGCAGAAGTGATTCATGCACCTGCTTCGTACACATACGTACACTTGCAGAGGAAAACTAAATGTGATAAAGAAATGCTTCATGTGTAGTTCACAGATCCATTAGTCTTGTTCTAATGTTCCTGACCTTAAAAGCAAATGTTAAGTCCTGTATAATTGCTAGCGCAAATGTCTGTAAAAAAGTATCTTGTCATCCTATTACTGCTAACGATTGCCGCATTGACCTGCCTTTAAGAGGAAGTCTGAGAGCTCCTCCTACGTGCTAGACCGCCATCTATCTATATCTCACAGATCAGAAGGTCACACGCTCTCAAATGGATAGTACCTGAGCTTGACCACGGCTACAAATGAGAATTATCTGTTCAAATCTAACTGGCCTTTACTATCTTGTCAGATGAAGCACTTGGAAAAGCACTCTTCATTAAAATGCTGTCATTTTCAGTGTAGGATATCGAGTTCATTAGGGGAAAAAAAACATTGTTCTTTGTAAGGAGACATGCGAGGGATTATTTTCATCTTGTCAAGAGCAATATTCTGAAACATATGAAAGCATCCAGACAGTTGATGGTAGACATTAACTTCCATTGTATTTTTTTCCAACCTTGAAAGTCAATGGCTATAGTCTGGTTACCAACATTCTTCAAAACATCTTCTTTTGTGTTCAGCAAGAAAGAGATAAAAAGATAAAATTCTGTCATCATCATCAAACCTGGAATGACACTAATTGATATTCCAGTTTTGCATGAATGCAGGAGTGACTGAGATTTGAAAAGATTTTCAGTGAATAACAGCTTACATTTTGGTATTTTCCTATGTATATGAATTGAGAAGATTTCAAATCTAGTCATAAATCATATGAACTATTTTTATATGCACGTATGTTTTACTAGAAAATACTATTTCAGCCTTTCAACATCAAAAGTTTCACATTTATTTCAATGTGTTGCTGTTTCACGAAATTTACTAGCAATTTCTGAATGAAAACTGTTTCCAAGTAATTGCATGGAAAAAAGCAGCGAGGACATTCTACAAAAGATCTTCTTTTGAGTTCATACAGGTTCTCAGTGACATGATGGTTAGTATTAAATAATGAATGTATTCATGGGTGCACAATTCCTTTTATAGGAAAGGAAATGCAACAAATTCTCTCAGCGGTGCTGCAGAAAATGATCTGAAATGCTAATATGTGGGTGAAACTGAGCGTCTGTTTCTGTAATGCACTGCGATCTGTCATCAGACTGTCAAATGATGCTCTGAGATGTGAGACAGATTGCGATGCTGTGACCTTTGTTTGCGTGACCCGGAGAGCATAACCAATTTAAGTTGCCCAGCAGACACATTGACTTAAACTAACAGAACAGCGCCACGTTTCGCAGTGAAACAAACGGGGGGAAAAATTCCGCAGCTGCCCTTTGGTCCGTCTGTCAGCAATTCCCACAAATAACACAGCACAATAAAATCATCGCCCAACAGGCCCACAGGCGTTTTCAAAGGCTGCTGACGGCGATCTATAAAGCACAGTAATGGGTCACTTGTCACGGGGCGTGAAAGGGAAGATCTACGGCGGCTCTCCAGTCGCTCTCCTGGGAGCGCAATTAATCAAGGGCGAATAGTATCAGCATGCAACAAAAGCCGTAAGGTTATTACAGCCACTGTTCTGCTGGATGAAATGCGATGATAGCGCTAATTGCAAAAAACAGCTGACCGCACACGAGACATGAAAAGCAAGATGAAGGGCAGATGAAAAGGATGGAGACAAAGGAGGGGATGTAAAAGGAGCAGAAGTTGCGCAGAGAGTTGGTGAAGTCAGGGCCGGCCCTGCTGACAAGATAAGCAGGGGTGTTCGCTTTCATTTCTGCTGCTCCGCTCTTGTTTTACGGTTCATTTTCATTTTTTCACTCAGGGTTTCATTACAGGCTATAAGTGAACATGCTATTGGTCTTGATTACTAATAGACAGAAACCTGGAGATGGATGTTTTCGTAACACTGCTTCATGAAGCTTCAAAAAAGCAGCGGTTCGGAGCGCGAATCGAACTGCCAAAGTCACGTGACTGACTGTAAACCAGGCTTTGTTACGTCATAACTGTTTCGAAAAGTTTCTAAATTTCAGGGAGTGATCTCAGTGAACGCTTACCTGACCTCGAAACAGTTTTTTTTAAAAGTTGCAAACATTTGTAATGACACATTTGTAAAATAAAAAAGGAAGAGCAGTAGTTAATTGTCTCTTATTGCCCTGACTAGACAAAATGCAAAAACAAACCCTACAAATGAATAAAAGAACACATATTATGCAGACACTTCATATTTAATGGTATTTGATGATTTGTAGATTCCATTTAAAACATTAAAGGTAGGGTAGGCAATGTTTCTCTAAAACACTTTTTTTTATACTGGTTGAAACTCTTTTCACATCCTGATAGCAATCAATAATAGAAATGATCCAAAAATATATATACTGTATATAGGTCTAAGACACATAGTAAACACACTGTGTCCGAATGCCGGCTCATTATTGGCTGAAGCTGATGTGTGTGATGTTGACGCAGGAGCCGGCCAATACTGAGCCGGCGTTTAGATGTTATTTTTGTTTTGTTTTTGCACACAAAAAGCATTAAGCACTGTAGTCACGTTGACTATTTTAACAATGTCTTTACTACTTTTTCTGGACTTGAATGATGTAATTATGTTGCTTTCTATGAGGGATAAAAAAAAAAACCACCTCGGATTTCATCAAAAATATCTTAATTTGTGTTCCGAAAGTGAACGAAGGTCTTACAGGTTTGGAATGACATGAGGGTGAGTAATTAATGACAGAAATTTCATTTTTGGGTGAGCTAACCCTTTAAAGGAGTCTTTTGGACCCCATTGACTTTCACTGTATGATCAGATTATCTTCTTTTGTGTTCTGCAGAAGAAAGAAAAACAGGAGGTTGAGTAAATGATGACAATTTTAATTTTTGAGGGAAATTTTCATTCCTTTAAGAGGGAATTTTGGACATGTCAGTTAAAGAATCGTGTGGAAGCAAATTGCTATTGGTAATATTTAAGTCGTCATTTGGAAATGTTGGCTGCATTAGCTGACTTGTTGCCTCACTGCCCTATCAGGCTTGACTTTACAGGCAGCGTTTGTGAGCAGACGTATTTCACAAAACTGATCTCGGACAGACTTCTGATACAGGTTTAATGATCTGCAACAAATTAGAGATTGAAAAAGTTGATCAAAAATGTATATTTACACACAAACTGACCACCAACTGCAACTTTCAGATGGCATAATTATTTTTTTAGCTCAACTATCATGGAATGAAATACACAGGATATCATAGGCAGTGACGGATACATCTATCCTGCCTTACAGGATGTGACACCATCTCTGGATTTGCCTTGTTGCCTTCCTACCTCTGAATCCTGCCTGCAGAGGCAGCATTTTTCAGATTATTTAAATCTGTATGCATTTTGTGCACTTGATGAATAGTAGAGAAAAAGAATGCCAAAAAATACTTATTTAGCCAGTACATGAGGCGACAGACGTACGTGACAAAACTTAATTTCTCATCATTCTCTTTCAGCAGCATGTGAATGATAAAATACATGGGTAAAACATCAGTTACACTCCAATTGTGCAACCTTTGCTGTTCACTTTGTTGCAATAACTCTAAAAGGCTTCATAAAAAGCCTGTCTTTTTCAGGATGTGAAGCGAGCTAAAGTTCTATGAAAGTGCTTAACTGTGTCCATTTACTTCCAAACAAAATCACTTAAATGAACCAAATCACTTGTGAATCATCACATGCATCAAAATCACTAGTGAATCATCATATCATAATTACAACTTCAGAACTGGAAATTTCTTCGAAGGCTTTGAATTCTGATGATCTAGAACAAATGAGCTTTAGACAACCAAGTGAGCATTTAATAACCGCAGTGCTCATAGGAATACAATTCGAGTTGAAAGGAAAAAATGGCATTCATAAATTCATTTACTTGCCATTTTTATTCTGTGAACTGCACAACACACAGATTTTTGGGATTCATTGTCAGTAAAGGATATATATATATATATATATATATATATATATATATATATATATATACATATATATATACAAATATATATACATATATATATAAAATAACTTTAAAAACCACTAGATGGAGCAATTTCAGTCGATTTTATGTTAAAATGACTGCGTTTCAAACAGTATAAATTCTGAAAGCCACTGTTTCGGAGTGAGAACAATCATGGAAGGCATATTGAAACACTGTTCCAAACCTGAGTGCTCAAACTGGCCACTTCAAAGGGACCTTCAGAATGAAGGATTTCGAAGGGTACAACTGATGAACACTTCGCTCCCATGATCCTTTGCACGGCAAGTGGCGTACACAATTGTGCGATGACAGCACCTCCAATTGGCTCGGCAAGATGACGCAGAAGTCGCATTTTTGTCCCCCATACACCCTTCATCCCTTCAAAGCTCGCACTCTGGAAGGTAAACCCTTCGTAGGGTTTAGGGAATAGCAATGTACCTCTTCAGGAAGGAATGCAGAGAATTTACTTCTGTAAATGTGACACCTACTTCCAGGGAAAGAAAATTTAGGGAATTGGGAATTGATCGGATTGGTTTTTAAGGAAAGGAGTTTGCAGAACTTTACGGAAACATTGGATTCCAGCATGCCTTATGGTACTGCCTGATAGATCTCGGACACAGTCATTGAATTTATTTGCAAGGGTGCACCTGTACTGTGGCCTGCAACACAGATCCTGACTGACTATAATCATACTTGTTCAGTAATTATGGGTAATGTGACATTGATCTGCAACCCCAACAACAATCAGTATCGATTCAGATCCAAACATCCAAATTTACCTTTCTAACCCACCACCACAGAGCATTTCACATCGGTCGGCAGGGTGTTCCTCATGTGTTCCACCATAATGTCCAACTTTAGTGGTCACCACCATCTCTGTTATAATCTACCCAATCCATCAACATCATATCATCATCAGCTCTGGTATTCTCACTACCATCTTCATAACATTCAAATCATTTTTTAATGAAAATTCCACAAAGTTATGAAATAAATACATAGTAAATCTGAATCAATACACTTTAAATCAGGTATAGGTAGAACAGCTGTCAATTATGTTCAAGTTATTTACTATGATTATGTCTAGTCACATTTTAAAAGTGCTTTAGGATATATCTGTGTGTGTATATACATATATATATATATATATATATATATATATAGTTTTTGTTGTTTTTTATTTTTAATTTGGAACCACAATTATAATATTATAAAAAATAAATAAACAGTTATAGTAAAATCTAACAGTATTTCCAACATTCTTTACGCTCCTTCAGTGACTCAGATGTACAAAGATTTTTTTCTAATTTCAAGGCTAATTTGTAATATAAATGAACCCAGGACTTACCTGTGGTTGAGCCGTCAATAAAAGTGCAGGGATAACCGTCTCATTTGCTTTTCATTGTCTGAAGTAAAACCCCAGCAGTGCCAACGACCGATAATTTCCCTTTGCGCAAAAACGCTCCCGAGAAAAGCATCACCTACAGATTCAAACAAGAATGCAAATCAAATTAAAACGATTCCTGCACCAGTTCAGAAAGTCTCAAATGAGTCCTTCAAACTCCCACTCTCCAAAGTTCCTTCAGATGCGTATGAACTTTGCGCGCTGGAACGGATCTGAATACGCATGGATGATGAGATCTTTAGTTGCAGTTATTATAACGAAGGGTTCAAATCTGCAAAATTCCTTTATCCATTATAGCTTCTCATGTGGTGTAGTGAGGGCTTTTGGCTGCTGCAGTCATGTGTTCAGGATGGCTGCTCGCGGTGTTGTGTGGAGAGGGATGGTGAGGTGCTCGACTCGCCTCTCAAGTGTTCAGCACTTCAAGCATCCGTTCGGAACCCATGGGAGATCTCTGCGCGCGCGGCGCTGTGGAGAGATGGCGCCCCCTGGTGGCTACTGACTCGTTGTACGTGAAAAATGAACGTCATTGCCATGGATTACAAAATATCAGACTTATTGACATCTGTATGGAAGCCCAGTTTCGCCACGTAAAGAAAAAAAACATTCTTTTGGTATTTTATATTATGATTATGACTTTTTATGTCATAATTGACTTTTTATTATGTCATAATTTCAACTTTGCATGTATAATTGACGTGTTATGTCATAATTTCGACGTTTTAATTATAATTATGACTTTTTAATATATTATTTTCACTTTTTGATGACTTTTTAATAATTATTAAGTCATATTTTTTGTTTAATCTCATAAATATGACTTAGTTTGTAATAATTTAGATTTTTTTTATGTCATAATTATGATTTAACATGATTTTTTCCCCCTTATGTGGTGGAAAGGGGCTTCCATACATTTGTTTAGAGGCACATCTTTTCATGATAAGTTATAATAATTTATGATAAAAAGATTTAAAAAAATTAAATTAAGTTGTAATTATGACATACTAAATCATAATTCTCAGATTAAAATATCTAAATTCACATACCATCATAATTTTGACTTTTTAATGACATAATAATGATTTTTATGTCATAATTTTTTATGTCAAAATCTCAAATATGATTAATATGTTATAATTTAGACTTTTTATGTCAAAACATGATTTTTGGAAATGGGGTTCCATACATTACATCAGAGGCATCTTTTCATAATAATTTATAATCACTTATGATAAATATTTAAAATTAACATATTTTACAACAACTTGTTATTTTCTTAGAGCGAAAATTTGGTTTGTCTTACTCAAAAAAAATATTATTATTATTAATAAAATATTCAAATTAAAAACAAGCATATTCATTTTTAAAAACTAGCAAAATTTGTTTGCAAATGCCACTTGATTTGATATTTTTTATATAATGCCAAGACATCTTGTGTTGTTTAAAATTCAAAATACTTTTGGAATCAAAAGTAATAGAATAGCGATTGAGTAATTCCAAACACATCTGGTAATGAACCCCAAATTGCACAGAACTTTGATCACTGTCACTAATTTAATTTGTTCAATCAATTCCAACATTATTTGCATTGAGAAGCTTTATTGCGACTGAGTTTGATATTGCTTTAATGATTCTACTTTGCAAAAATGCCCGAACATTTCTCAACAGCCTCACAAAGCGAAATGTGCATCTTTGCATGAGTCTGTTATTCTCTAGGTCTCAATCATAAAATGGTTCCATATGGTAATTCCAGTACTATTATGACTTCATGAGAGTGCTCCGGCTACCCACTTCCATAAGAAGCAGATGGGAAGAATAATCAATGAGGTCAGTGATTGCTTTGGCTCAGGGATGATGCACAGTACATTAGTGTTCACCTTTAATGACCATAGACACTCTACTAGCATCATAAACAAAACCCTTCCACTGATAGCCCGTGCCATGCACAAACCGATCAATGCTTACTGCCTTTTGTACTGTCGGGCCATTTTAAGAACTTTCACAAATATACATTTTTAAAATAGATAAATAAATCAATACATCAGGTCATGACCCAAACGCAACATCAAGTTATGAAGACAAAATATATATTCTGCACAAAAGAAATAATGCCTGTTTGATAACCATGAAGATTTTTGCTTTTTGACATTATTTTAATGACAATTAAACACATTCTTTACATTACCGTAATGTGTTTCTTTGTAATTCCCATTTTTCTTAAATGAGACCTATTATCCAAGATGTAATAGGTGTCTCCAGAATGTGTCTGTGAAGATTCAGCTCGAAATACCCCTACAGATTATTTATTTTACCATGTTGTAAATGCGATTTTTGAGTAGAAGCAAAAACATGCTGTTTTTCATGTATGTATCTTTAAATGCAAATCAGCTATGGCTTTCCAGAAGAGGGCGGAGCCTGTACGAAAAATTAATTATCATCTCTATCGTGTCCACGCTCACGTGACATTGTAGCATTTCATCATCATGAAAGTTTATTATCTGAACGCGTTTTACAGCCATAAGAGTTTAAACTTGGTTTGCTAAAAACACACATCCGAGCACGCGTACAGAAAGCCGTCTGTCAGACAACGCGTCCTGAGTATTAAACTTTCTCTTAAACATCTTATTGCACTTAAGCTGTCAAATACACACAAGGTTATGTCAAAAACACTCAACACACATCTAAATACAGTTGGTTATGTATGTGAACTTAAACCGCATGTGTATATCAGTTCTGTGTATTAAAGTGACTGACCTACTACTGTAAATGCTGATAATATGAATTGAACAACAAAAGAAAAAAACAGAAAATCACTCACTGCTCTTGACTGAATAATTTCAATAACTTTAATAAGACCACATGTCTTGAATGCTGCTGTTAAATGCTCTGGCGGGGAGATAAACATGGCGGACTGTGTATGGTTCACTTAGGGGAGGAGCTAAGTTAATAGGGCAGAGTCTGTCGCCAGTCATGGGCGGGGCCTGTTCCAATGTGACGTAAGATTGGAATACAATATATATATATTATATATATATATGTGTGTGTGTGTGTGTGTGAGTGTGTGTGACTTAAGATTGGAATATATATATATATTATGGTAATGGGAATGAGAATTGGGGTAGAGTGTCTAAATGTAAAAAGAAACTTTACTGTCATTTACTTTCCAATGTTACAAAGTCATTGTCCAAATGACTTTTAGGAAGTAAGTAAAATGCAAAAAAGCCCATACAAAATTACAATGAGTTTTGAGATTTGTAGCCGTATAGAAGTACAGTATAGTACAGTATTTAGGATGGATGGATGGATGGATATGGATGGAGGGATGGGTAGATGGATGATGGGAGGATGGATGGATGATGGACGGATTGATGGGTGGATGGATGGATGGATGGATGGATTGATGGGTGGATGGATGGATGGATGGATAGACGATGGAAGGATGGATGGATGGTGGATGGATGGATGGATGGATGGACGGATTGATGGATGGATGGATGGATGGATGAATGGATGGATGGATTGATGGGTGGATGGATGGATGGATGGATGGATGAATGGATGGATGGATAGATGGATAAACGATGAATGGATGGAAGGATGAGTTTTGAGATTTGTAGCAGAATAGAAGTACAGTATAGTACAGTATTTAAATATTTGGATGGATGGATAGATGATGGAAGGATGGATGGATGGATGGATGGATGGATTGATGGGTGGATGGATGGATGGATAGACGATGGAAGGATGGATGGATGATGGATGGATGGATGGATGGACGGATTGATGGGTGGATGGATGGATGGATGGATAGATGGATGGATGAATGGATGGATGGATTGATGGGTGGATGGATGGATGGATGGATGAATGGATGGATGGATAGATGGATAGATGGATAAACGATGAATGGATGGATGGATGGATGGCGTTTTTTTGCATTACAGTAATGACAATTGGGGGGGAGGGATATGAAGGAGGAATGTGCTATATATTACTGTCATAATGTAAAAAAAAAAAAAAAAAAACGTTTATAGTGACAAGTTCTAGACAGGTTTCTTGATTCACCCAAATAAATGAACATGTTAGCTATGTAAAGTGCGGATGTGATTTAGAAAACTACCAAGATTTGCTGCTCTTATTCTCAGATACAGCAGAGTTTCTGCTATATGAGCAAAACAGCAAAACTGATCCAAGACTAGTAAACAGAAACCCAATATTCCCGTCCTCAGCTGTGGTGTTGTAGCACGTAGTAGATGAAGAACATGAAGGAGCTGAATTGTGGAGTAATCTGTCCTCATTATCAGTGATGGATGTGTGTCTGTGGGACTGCGTTATATAACCTTTTGCACTGAAGGTGCTTCATCTTCGCTGGCCGTGTAATATTCCGAAAGAATTGATGGCAGTGCGTCAAAACAAAATTGAAGTAGGATGCTGCTATATATCCAGGATAGAGCAATGCATGATTGTGAAATAACAGCTGTGAATGCATGTGATGTAACAACATGCCATGGGTCATTTGCACAAATTCTGAATTCAAACTATTAAAGGCACATAAGAACTAAGTGACAAGTGGATCAGCGATGACTAAAGAATCACATCTGCGTTATGCTGAGGATAGGGACTGCTCACATCTCATTTAGTCATTCGCTTAAGGGTGAAACTCAAGCCTCTGAGATAAAATGTGTTTCCCGAAATCCCTTCGTTTCAGGGCCAAGCAGTCAATCACACTGCTGTTGCTTTCTTAAAGGTTATGGCACACTGAGTGTAGACACATGGGTGAGAAGAAATTGTGAGCCGAAGGCTGACTGGTGGATACAGTAGAGTTTTTGAGTGTTTTTGAGTACATGGAGCATATTTACAGCCAAGGTGTCGTTTTATATACCTCTAACCTTTATAGACTTACTGAAACACATCATTTTTGCTCATATCTAGAGTGAGAATTATTTGATACTTTTGAACTTATAGCCAGAAAAGTAGATTTATTTACTTTGGTTTAGTGTAGAATATAAATATTTTTGTTTTATTTTATTTCGCTATATTTCATATAAAATATAAAGTTCATATAAAAACATATACTCAAAATACATTTAGGCTTAGGTCATTTCTGGAGTGAGTACAATTTTATTCATTTGATATACTCTTATCAAACATAAATATATATATATATATATATATATATATATATATACATTTAAAACTATGTACATTTCTGGCTATATATAGCCATATATAATTTTTACATTTATTTTTGGTTTATTAGAACATCAATATTTTATTTTATTTATTTTATTTAGGCCTAATTTTTTGCTGAGTACAATTTGATACATTTAATAAACTCTTATTGAACACAAAATATAGCAAGAAAAGTAGATAGTTTTAAATTTATTTTGGTTTATTGTAGAATTTTTTTTATAATTTTATAAGGTAATCACACATCTCTGGTTTTTAAATTGTATTCATACATATCCTAAATGAAATGAAAACATTCATGTCATAACCTTCATATAAAATAAATATATACTCAAAACATATTTAGGCCCAAATTTAAGATTTGTGTATTTGAATTACATATAAATCTTCCATCCATTTGGTTTATATATTTATAAATCCAATTCATGCATTGTAACTAATGAATATTGTTATAAATCTCTCCATAGTTTAACCATGTTAATTGTCATGATCGTGTCTGTTGATTCTGTTCCCCTGTCCTGTCATCGTCACATGTGCTCTTTGTTTTGAGTTCTGTTTTGTCATGTGATCTTTGTTTTGCCCTGCCATGTGCTCGTCTCGTTATCAGTTCATCGTCGTCAGCTGTGTCTTGTTAGTCTCATGCCTGTCACCTGTGTTTTCACTCATTATCCTCCTGTTCTCTGGTGTATAAATTCCCTCTGTGTCAGTCCTGTCTTTGTTCGTTGTTAAAGTTACGTGCGTGTAGTATCTGTCTGTGTAGTCCTTCCTTGTTTAAATAAATCCTGTATATCTTCTTCGGTCTGTGATCTCCGTGCTTCCTCGCACCACCACGAGCAACACGTTACATTAATACTTCTTAACTAAATAAAATATTTTCCTAGTGAATAAATTTATGCTGATTGCTCTAAGCAATTTAAATAAATGCATTATTTAAACAAAATGCAGTAGACAATAAACTATGCCAAGATTTTTTGAGTGTATAAATCTTGCCTGTTTCTTGTCTCTTTCATTTATGTACAACTGACAAATATGCATTACATTAAGTTTCACAGTTTATTAATGTTAAAATGGTGTAATGGATGGAAATGTTATATGTAACTCAAGTATATAAATCCTAAATATTTTTTATGTGTATAACATGTTTAAAGCTCGTCCATCCAGATGTTTCTCCGCTGGGATACGGGTGGTTTGGAGAATAGATGGATGGAGATCATGTAATCTTTAGTTTGACCTCCTAAGGTGCGATTGAATAACATTTTCTGAAACTCAAGCACCACCTTTTACTAATTTCTTTCATCATTCACCCTTTTCTTGGAAAGAGCCCTTTAGAACACACATAGCAAGAGTGTTTTTGTAATACTATGGAGAGATTTTGTGTAAAATAAATGAAAATAAATGATAAACCTCACATGCAGGAAGACTAAAGTACTCCAGTCTGCATGGTGCAGCTATTTATTGAATCAAAATAAGATGGCTGGAACAAAATCACAGTGTCCTTCGTTTGAACTCACAAGGTCTCCTCTGTGAATGTGATGAGTGCAGCTTGTCAGTGCGTTTTAAAAAAAAATTGAAGTGTAACATGGAGAGAGAGAATAAGGAACTAATGGTTTCAGGGGGAAAGCAGCAGTGAATCAATAATTCAATACGAGTTCCTGTTATTGCCAACATGAGGCAACAGGTTCACGACACACGAACATGGAGACATTATGTACACATTACCGTGTGTTCGTTGTTTACACTTTAATCAATAGATTCTCCCAATATAAGCTGTTATCTGCAGCTGGTCACAGATTGGTTGATCCAGTGCCTTGCATTTTAATGTACGGTATGTCTTTCCTGTGGAAAAGCAAATATAAGTATTTCATATGGCATCATTATTCAATTCCTAATTAAGGTTTTAACAGAATGGAAAAGAATCATGTATGATTTTCAGTACAATGAAACATAAATTGTAATATTAAGGTTTATAGTGCAATTCTGTAATGGTGGTTTGTTTTTTTTAGGCAAATACTTGCAATTTCATGTGAGAGCCAGTAGATGTCAGTCTTTAGCTTAGAATGAGAAAGAGTCCTGGAACACTTCGGCATGAGTGAACAGTTTTTTATTGTATAAAATGTTTGATTTTAGAATTTGTTTAAAAATCTACCATGTCAGTGTCAATGTTATACTGTGGTAAGTTCGTTTGAAAAACCTTAAAGTACAAGAATAGTTATAATCCAATTTATTCTCAGCATCTCTTGCGATAAATAAACCCTTTTCAGACTGTGATGACGCGTTTTAACTGTTATCAGTAGGCCTAGCGTAAATCCTGCAAAGTTTTCTATATTTTTATTTTTATTTACATTTATAACACTATACTTAGTGTTATATTAACTTTGAATCAAATTACAAAAAAACTAGTTAACGCCAAAAATGACATCTTTCTCTCTTCTGACTGCCGCCGTTATCAATCGCTCTCTTTCAACCCCCTCTTTTTGAAAGTTTTTAAAACACTATTCTTGAGTTTCTCTTTGTGCAAATGGAAACAAAAAATGTATTTAATGAAGTCTTTCATTCACCACTATAAAAGTTTACCCAATTATGACGACTTCCGCTTCTGAGAAACCCGGAAATGTGAAAAGAGTCCATAGATTAGCATTAGCGACAAAATAATGCTAAGAACAGTGTGCTGATGCTTTATACAAAATTCTGTAATTAGAAAACTGATTAAAACAAAGAGGCAAGAAACAATTCTTCAGTGAAAATGTATCAAAAAAATTTTGATTCAATTGCATGGCCTGAGATAAGAGCTAGAAATCTTGTAAACAACACCATTAAAGCAGAAAAAATAGTGTAATTGCGTCATGTTAGCTTTGTATGATGAAAAAACAGAAATTTAAGTTATTCGGTTATTACCATAAAAAATGGGTGTCAAGAACTTACTGTCCATGAGCAAATGTGGCAGATTTCAAAACTTGTAATTGTCTTATCTTTAATTTTGTATATTCACTCATTCATTTATAAGTGTATTTGTTTGTTTACTTATTGTAGGTGAAATATTCCTCTGATGTCTGCATAATTTGATCATTTTAGGCAGCATTTACTTGCCCCAAACTAATGAGATGGATTAACATAAAGATAAGTGTATGTGCTTTGACTGTGAAGAGGTGGATGAGCTGCTCTTGACATAGTCAGTCTGAATAAAGATGCCTGCTAGGCAACTAAATGTTAATTACTCTTATGGGCAAACATTGCAACAATAATACTGCTGATATCACTCGAAGATTATTGTTTTCAAGTACCTGCTTCATGTTGTGTATTAAGAGAATCTGAGAGAGCTAAAGAAAGGGAAAGAGAAAGGATAGAGACGAGAAAGCAACATATTGAACAACAGCAAACTCACTCTTATAAATAAGATTATTATTTTCTGAACTAGATAAAATTAATATTTTAATGTAAAAAGTGGCATAATAGTAACCATAATAGTAAAGTTTGCTACCTTGATAAAGCTTGCCATCATGACGCTAAGGTGTTGTAGGTGGTTGCTAGGGCGTTGCTATGCAATTGCTAAGGTACTGTGAGTGTTTTTTTGCCACCATGATAAAGCTTGCCATCATGACGCTAAGGTGTTGTAGGTGGTTGCCAGGGCGTTGCTATGCAGTTGCTAAGGTACTGTGAGTGTTTTTTTGCCACCATGATAAAGCTTGCCATCATGACGCTAAGGTGTTGTAGGTGGTTGCCAGGGCGTTGCTATGCAGTTGCTAAGGTACTGTGAGTGGTTTTTTGCCACCATGATAAAGCTTGCCATCATGACGCTAAGGTGTTGTAGGTGGTTGCCAGGGCGTTGCTATGCAGTTGCTAAGGTACTGTGAGTGTTTTTTTGCCACCATGATAAAGCTTGCCATCATGACGCTAAAGTGTTATAGGTGGTTGCCAGGGCGTTGCTATGCAGTTACTAAGGTACTGTGAGTGGTTTTTTGCCACCATGATAAAGCTTGCCATCATGACGCTAAAGTGTTATAGGTGGTTGCCAGGGCGTTGCTATGCAGTTGCTAAGGTACTGTGAGTGGTTTTTTGCCACCATGATAAAGCTTGCCATCATGACGCTAAGGTGTTGTAGGTGGTTGCCAGGGCGTTGCTATGCAGTTGCTAAGGTACTGTGAGTGGTTTTTTGCCACCATGATAAAGCTTACCATCATGACGCTAAGGTGTTGTAGGTGGTTGCCAGGGCGTTGCTATGCAGTTGCTAAGGTACTGTGAGTGGTTTTTTGCCACCATGATAAAGCTTGCCATCATGACGCTAAAGTGTTATAGGTGGTTGCCAGGGCGTTGCTATGCAGTTGCTAAGGTACTGTGAGTGGTTTTTTGCCACCATGATAAAGCTTGCCATCATGACGCTAAGGTGTTGTAGGTGGTTGCCAGGGCGTTGCTATGCAGTTGCTAAGGTACTGTGAGTGGTTTTTTGCCACCATGATAAAGCTTGCCATCATGACGCTAAAGTGTTATAGGTGGTTGCCAGTGCGTTGCTATGCAGTTGCTAAGGTACTGTGAGTGGTTTTTTGCCGCCATGATGAAGCTTACCATCACGACGCTAAGGTGTTATAGGTGGTGACTCGGGTCTCGGGTCTATAGAAGTCTTTAACATATTATTTATTTATATTTAGTCTGCTATTATTGCCATCGATTAAAATTTTAAATCCTGTCCCTTAGAAAAGTGCATCTTTCCTTTAGTAGCACACATATGTTTACACAATTTAAATCTGTAAACCATTTTTTTCCCCCGTTATACGCTCATATTTCATAAAAATCATTGAAATTGTGTGGCTATACAAATTTAAATCCTCTCATCTTTTAAGTCTAATCCAGAGGATTTTGATTCATTGCAGATCTAAAGCAGCTTGCTATATGAGGTAGTGAAACATTGTAGATAAACAGTCTTGCGGTGTCTAGAGCTCTGCTGGCTGAATGCAGGCAGGAAGCTTGTGGTTTATGCCACAGGTCTGTTTAGCCCTGATCAAGCTGAAGTCTGAAATAAAAAAATATATATATGAATAAAAGAGAGAGAACCAGTGTGGCTAAACCCTGACACGCTTTGATGATAGAAGTGTCAGACATGGTATTTAAATGTTTACCAGTGTAATATGAAACAACAGGGGAGGCCGTATGTCTGAGTGATGGACAGTTAATGGTCACAGAACACAGGGAAGAGAGAGAATCCTTCAGAAGAAGCACATCAGAGTTCTGAGAGAATAGGGAACATCTGAAGGCATGTTTGATTTAATGTATTTTCCTGTCTCTCAGTGTGTGTGTTACTGAGAATATAATGTGATGGGGTTTCAAATACTTATTAGTGCATTATTCCTTTTCAAGGCATCTCATGGGAAACACTGCACCCCTGCCGAGAGTTTCTGTCAGACACCTTTGATTCAACCAAGATGATGCAAAATCATCTGTTAATGTGTCACATTTGATATCCACATCCAAGAGAGTGTATACTGTATTTCGTCTTAAAGGGACAGTTCACTAGAAAAAAATAATTCTCGTCCCGTGAGGAACATTTCAAACGTCAGTCAGATCGTGTATTTTCGCCAAACAGCCTCCCGAAACGTTTCGAAGCCTCGTTTAATGAAATCACGTGACTTTGGCTGATTAGAAACAAAAGACTCGTAAAGCTTCGAAGCTTCATATGATATCGCCCATCACTAGAAATCGTTGCATAAAGTCGTTATTTACTTTTTATTTTTTTGACACATAAAAAGTATTCTCATCGCTTCATAACTGTCTTTAGTACCTCTCCGGGCATTGAAAGTGCGTATTTATTAAAAATATCTTAATTTGTGTTCCGAAGATGAACGAATGTCTTACGGGTGTAGACAAAATTTTCATTTTTGGGTGAACTAACCTTTCAATTAGCCTGTCATTATCTCTTCCTTATCATAAATATACAATATAATAATAATGTTAATACTGCCAATAATTAATTAAGTTAAATTAATATTTTAAATATTTTATTTACACTGAGCTAATGATTGCATCCTGAAATGACCTTTTATTTAGCCTTTTATTATCGTTGTTGTTATTATTATAAAATCCATTAAAAGAGACGAAATTCCTTTAAAATGGTTGGTCATTGCATAATTGGGACGGTGTGTATTCACTGGCTGGTCGGCTGAGAGTGCTCTAGTACCGGCAGCACTTACATCTTCCGTGCTATAGGCGGATATAAGCTTCTCGGGTGATGATACACACTCTGCAGGGAGCGGATTTTTTCGACGAGGAAAACATTCTCTGTCAAATCGTCACATGGGGTCAATCGCTTCCTGCATCGCGAATGAACTGCTGTACGCGTTTCTGCGTTTCGTTTTTGCCGCTTGGGTCGTATAGGGTTATATCGTTAAGATTACCGTTCCTCGCGCGCCGCTGATGCCACATATTTTATTGCGATGATAAGCAAAGTTAAAAATGCCATGTCCTCGCTGGTGGGAGGAATTATCCCGCACGGCCACCACCATCATCAGCAGCAGCACGGATCCGCGCAGAACGGCGGCACGGACGGGCTGCCGCCGCGCTTCCCCTACAGCCGACCCGAGTTTCTGGACCTGACACAGGAGCTGCTGCAGTACTCCACCGAACACGCGTCCAGACCGGTCATCACGCTCAAGAGAGACAGCCGGCTGCCGTGGCGCACGGGATACGCGGAGTGAGTCGTGTTTCTGTATAGCGACCATGTCTAAAATGCGCATAATAAATGAATTGTTGATTTAAAGTGACGTCATTGCTGAGGAAGGTTATATGTCACTCCTAACGAAGGGCAATGGCTCACCACCATCATCATCATCATCCTCCTCTAGGCGATCTAGAGTCAGCTGGAATGTTGGAATGTTTTCACTTGAAATGTGCTGGAACGATGACGTAGCTCACTGTATTAATCGTGATGTTTAAACATAGAAATGCTGCATATGTCAGGTTGAGCTTTACTAGTACTATAGTAGTCATTGAATGCTTCTTTATCACAGTGCAGTGCATCTGAGACGACATACAGCTTTAAACACCTGACTTCTAGGCCTGAAAGAGTCAGGGAAATGAAGTCTTTAAAATTATTTCTTTTGTCATATTGTGCACTTCTCTAGTTAAAGCTCAGATTCTGGGCTGTTTTCAGGGGAGACACTTGGGAACATTGTCCTGGGCTCCAGTGATGCATTAGGGCACTATATAGTATTGGTGCATTCAAGTCATGGCCGAATGATGGTATTTAAAGGGATAGTTCGCTCAAAAATGAACATTCTGTCATCATTTACTCACACTGAAGTTGTTCCAAATCTGATAAACACAGAAGAATGTTGACTAGGCGCGTTTACATGGAGCGTTGTAATCGGTTTAAAAGTCCAAGCCGAATGAAAAGGCTCCATTTAAGATCTTAAACTTGGAACTGGATTAAATATTTTGACTGTTGCGATCCCAAATCGGACTTATGACCTGTAACTCTGCCTGAGTATCGGGCAAATGTTCACTGTTGGCCAGAGGAGAACTGGTTTCTCCCAAGGTTTTTTTCTCCATTTTGTTGGAGTTTTGGTTCCTTGCCACTGTTGCCTTTTGGCTTGCTTGAGTTGGGGGCACTTGCTTGATATTCAGCAGTGTTTTTAGTATGCCTGCATTGGCGCCGTTGTATGCGAACTGAGCTTAGCCGGACGATTACGTCAGTTTTCTCCAGTGCTGATATACATAATTTAACTAGACTAATAACTATTGATCTTTGCGATTGAATGAATCAATAATATATAGAATAAGCTGGACAATGACACCATTTTCTTTGGGAGCTGCTGTGCAGCCAAAGATTATTTGCCAATTATTACTGTAAAGCTGCTTTGCCACAATTTGCATTGTAAAAAGCACTATATAAGTAAAGGTGACTTGACTTGACATATAAACACCTCAATCGGAATAAAAATTCTGCCATATAAAGGCATTAAACCGATTATTTTGCATCTACGTCATCACGTCAAGAGGTCGGGGGTCGTCAGAATGCAAAATGACAGTGGCAAAATCAAACTGGAGTAAAACTAAAACGACACATTTATTAAATACATTGAAGGAACTCGGTGCATTACGACTACAGACCTTCATCCACACGCTTCTGCTTTTCGGAGGAGGGAGGGGTAGTACTGAGATGTTCTTTACAGATGCACAGCCACCAAAAAGGTCAGCTTCCTGCACCTGCCTTTTCCTCATACCTTACAGCAGTAACATTAAGAGCAACACTTTACATAAAAATAGCGCGCATCGGAAATTATGGAACTCTATGTTGACAGGAATAAAAGGCGGAAAACAGGATATAAGCTAATGTGCGCATGTCACAAAGTCATTCCGATTGCATATCGGATTAGATAACGTCTCGTGTAAACAGCCCACCGAATCTTTTGATCGGAATGATTAGAATCGGATTGACAAAAAAGTGTACATGTAAACGTGGCTAAAGGTTTGGAACAATGTGAGGATGAGTAAATGGTGAGGATTTTCACTTTTAGGTCCTTAAAAAGTTAAGTTTGTTTAATGTCATAATTTCCGGGGGGAATCGTATAGGACTTATGACATAAAAAAATCAAGGTAATAAGTAACTGTGAATGTTACCTATACACCGTATGTGTTTGCTATTATATAAATGGAATTTTTTTAAATTGTAGATTTATTATACATTTTAGATTTAGATAATGAATAATAAAACATTTCAATAATAATAAATAAATTGTGCTACTTTCATTCATTAAAGCTATAAGAAAAATGAAGGACTCAGAGAGAACTTTTTTTATAAAAAATTTCTAGTAAAAAAGTAGGGGAATCCTGACTTTCATCAGGCGTGGTCTGTTGAGTGAAGATCAAGGCCATACTTGCACAAAGTGGCCAAGATCAAAGCCAGGGAGATGATGCAGTCTTGAGTCATACCATCAAATTAATGAATATAATGTTAGGTGGTTTGAGGAAATTGTCATATTTCTGTGACATAGACCCATCGAGAGCCCAGTGTGAAGAAGAGATGAAGCGAGAACAGGCCTTGATACTGAAATAAGCTCAGTTAGCCTCTGGTTATTCCATCTATTATTAACTACAGCACAAGATGAGAACTTTGTTTGGGGCTGCGTGATGATAGAATTTGAAACTGAGCACATTCTCTTATGTGGCGAAACAAACAGGCTTTTTAGCTGGAAGCTTTAGCATGAGCTCACATACACAGGAGGTAAAAGTTTTTAGCTCATATTGATAGTCAACAAGTGATGATGATCAAGTCTTCACAATCCATTTTACTTCTAATGTGATGTATTTCAGAGTTAAATGTCTTTTGTCTTTTGGGATATGTTTTGAAGACAGGCCAAATACACAGAAATTTCAACTGGATCATTGAATGGATTCATAAATGAATCATTCAAATAGGTTTTGTAAACTGGAACAACCGATTCTTTAGATTCAAAATGGTCAAAATAAGGTTTCACTAAGGCTTCAGAAGACCACAGCACACAAGAATATTTTAAAATACATTTATAGTGCGTTTGAAGTTGAACATTTTATTGAAATTTCATGGAAAAAGCGGCCAGCAAAATTCTCCTTTTCCTTTTCTGCAGTGGCCGGTTGGATAAAAAGCTAGTTAGTCATCTAACTTTAAGTCAGTTACTTAAAAATGTAGATTTGTCTAATTTGAATCAGAAAAACAAGACTGATTTCCCTTTGGCTAACTGTATAACATATATGCTCTTTTTTGCTTTCGTTTCATTGTGTTTTGCTTCTGTTCATTTTTGGCTGTTTGCCCTGTCCTAGTTTCCTAGTGTGTGCCAGTTTGTTCTCTTGGTTAATTATTCCGTTAACCTGTTGTTCAATTAAGTAACTCATTAATTCCTTTGTGTATTTAAGTCCTGTGTTCATTCAGTTCATTGCTTGGTTTCGTGTGTGGTTACGCTATTTCACATTCATTTTGCCTGTAGAGTGTTTGTGAATTTTATTTCAGCTATCTCCTTCGTTGTGCGATATTGATAGTACCTGCGTATGACAAACTGCTAGTTGGCCTGACTAGTTCTTAAAACAGTCTTGACATAGTGGCTAAGTTGCTTCTCTTCTCTGATGATGTGTTTACTGGTGTTAGGGCGGGGCAACCTGTCACTCACATGAGATCGCCCAATAGCAATCCACAACCATGCAATCAATTCCCCGTGGACAAAATCAAGTCCCGCCCTACATTTTTTTTCTTGCCGTTTCACTTGGATACATCACAATAGGGATAACTTCTATTTCATGCTGGCTTTAAAGATCTGGTGGCCTCTTAAAAACACGTAGCGGCCTGTAGATTAATGGCAGCACTGTAGACTCCTCAGATTCCCCAACACACACTATTTCTCAAGATATTGCTGAGTCATCCGCTGTGACTCAAGGAGATTGACTTTCTATGAACATGTTGCTGCCAAAGTCAAACAGATCCAGCATGCACCCACGCCAGAAGAGATTCATTCCTGTCAATAAATGTGTGAGTGCAAGTGAATTATAATCATTGGTTCTCTGTAGGAATGGGTCTGTACTTTCTCATTCAGTCACCCAACAACCAACTACTCAGTGAGTTAAACTAGTTCATCTAGATTTTTCCCCGTCGTGTTTCAGTTTTGATATCCATCTTTGGTGAATGCTTTAATTAGCACGCCGACATGCTGCTTTTTGCCTAATTTGTATGGTAAAACCTAGTCAATTTAAAAAAAAAAAGAGCTCTTTTGCATTGAAGAATGTCATTCTCAATTCAGTTTGACCTAACCAGTTGGTGTGGCACATTTTTGTGTGGCTATTGAAGGATGGGTCAGTGCAAACAATATTAATCTGTCAAATTGGATATTCTTTATTTCTTTACTTTTCTTAATCTACTTGACAACTAAGGCACAATTCAAGATAAATAGGGCCATAAAAAGAGCTCATTTATTCTCTATTCTTAAGCACAGTGGGTGGAGGTGAAGAATTGCTCATCGGGTTATTCGAGTTACACAGTATTGAAGCTGCATCTCTCTCCTGAGCTACAAGAAACAACTATACACATCTATAGAATGCATGCTTAATAGTATTTAAAAAGGTTATTAAAGGTGATTATAGGGTCACTTTTATTGTTAGAGGAAGGATATTTGATGTCAGTGTATGTTTTATAAATCTAGGGCTCAGAACATGTTTGTAACACGAAACGGACACTAGAATGTCTTCGCGTGAAAACATTGTCTATATGGTCTAGCCTGAAGCACTGCATTAATAACACTCTCTGAGATTGTCAGATCAATGATGTGAATCTTCTTCTCATTTAGACGTTTACTAATCTAGTGCACACCATACCAGTGTCAGTTTTTTAAATGCCATGTGATTAATCACTCAGTAAAATTGTAAAATATTCACTGGCAAAACGGCGCTATTTCTTGGAATACTCAGTCAATGAAGAGAAACACTTTTTCTTACAGAATGGTGTAGTTCTGGTATTCCACCAGCAGGGGATAACTGGCTCGCGCTAATCAGCCAAACCTTGACCTTGACGGGTCTCTGCACTAAAACGTACTGTGCAAACTGTTCACATCAGGCTAAAATGATTTACAAAATGGTTAAAAACAGACTTCAGCCAATCTTTTCTAATGTTGTGTTTGGCAGCCTTCAGGATGACAAATAAAATGACAGAGAGGCTTAGCATGAGGAGACATAATGACTGTTCTGCTCGAGATTGAAAACCATCATCAGATAACCTGAGACAGGAAATGCTGGTTGAAATGCTTGCCACTTTTGTTTTGGTCTGTGAGAATAGCACTAGTGACAGTAAGCCTTGCAAATAAAGGGTTTAGTTTTGTGGCTTTAGCTCATTGCTCTACTCTGTATTTTCCACCGATAATGACCTCAGTTCTGCTTTCTTCTTTTGCGCGCAAAATGGATGCACTTCTCTTAAAAGTTACAATTTTCCATTTAAAGTGTGTTACTTTCATTTAAAGAAATCCTACTATGTCGAAACCCAGTGTGACAGAAGTAAAGAAATTGTTCCTTCAGAAGAAGGAACTTTGCTACAATGAGACGCTTCCTCTTTTGAGAGTAGCTTACAGTGGGACTTTGTCAGCTGATTCTAAATGAAAACCACAGCAGAAAGAAAAAATATGCATACATGTGTTGCATAATTGTAACGATATGTGCTTATAGGCAGAGGAAAGCAGGAGAAGCAGGTTTCCAAAGAACCCTAAAGGTTTAATAGTAACTCAAAAGGTTGGCAAAACACATCGAAACATAGCAGTGACTGGACAGAAAGAAACTCAGGGAATATAAACACAGCAAACAAGGGAGTAAACGAGAGTAATTAGCAAGAAACACCTGAACTGAAGACACTAATCAAATCTGTAACTATGACAACTAAGGAGTGGCGGGAAACTGAACAAAGGAAGACATGTGACAAAGTGTGAACCGAAAGTTCAAAACAGACAGACATGTGACAGTAATGATGTATTATTATGGGTATATTGCTTAAAAATCATTTGAAGTAGTATATCTTCAACATATCTCCCAATTTTAAGTATGCATGACGTATGTTGGTTGAAATGCATCTTTGCTATCATTTTTTCTGCGCATATAAATTATATATTGAGTATGGTTTGACAGACAGATGTAGATAGCTATAAATAAAATAGAGCCTGGTCTGTACAGGTTTTGATTTTCTGTTCTCACAGTTTAATTACTCCTTAATTACGTTTTTAATCCTTAGGGATCATCTGTAGAAGAAATATAGCACAATAGTCACACACTTTTGAAGAGAAACCCCTAACATTTATCAGATCTGCTGGGTCATGTCTGTGCCCTCTGAAGCATCTTACCGCTCTCCGCAGATTAGGAAGAGAATGGCTTTTTATAATCCAGATTTGGGAAATAATGGTTTTATGTTTCTCTTCATGTTTGACTGCCATCATACTAGAAATGATATTCAGCTGTATAATGGGTGTTTCTCCTATTTGAAAATTATTTTTACAGTTTTGGAAAACAAAATAACACCAGTGATTTGGTTTCTCTCTCTCTTTCTCAGGGTGATAAATGCTGGGAAGAGCATGCTGAATGAAGACCAGGCTTCCTGCGAGTTGCTGTATATCAGGAGGATGAGTAGTAAACAGCAGCGCTGCTCCATGGTACTAGAGGACAGTGGGGTAAGCTGGCCTACGACACCACATCCTGAAAGCAACAGGATGTAGCCAAACAGTTTTGTGGCTGTGTCACTGTCATCATTTTTGCATGAAAATACTGCACTTGAATACTGCGAAGTACATGCTAATGCAAAACTCTATTAAAGTCAATGGTGAAGTGAGTCTCCAGTGCGCTTCAATTCTAGGTATCATCAATATTTCTGAAGTCATTGAAACATCTATATGAAAAGATCCTTAATCTACTTTTGCAATGGAATTGTTGTGGATCAATTGAACTGGACAAAACTGGTCTCAGGTAAGATTATGAAAGATTTAGCTTGCCGAGGAACGCTCAGCTCGCTGACCCTGGTGATCCCATTGAGCTCTGGCATCTGTTGCTGAGCGCATTCATTTGAAATCTGATCTAAATTTGAAGGAAAGCCACATATATTTTTTAGCTAAAGTTGTAGAAGTTTACCAAGATTCTGAAACTAAATCAATTTTAGTCATCATGAAGTCAAAATTGACAATTCTTTTTTTTTTTATGGAATTTTGCAGTTTATATTATTGTAGAATGTATGAATGATTATGTGCCTTTATTATCTTGAATCAAAATAACTTTGAACCTCTGTTCGGGACAACTTGTCACTTTCATGAGATCGACCAATAGCAAACCACAGCCATCCAATCAATTCTTAATGGACAAAATCAAGTCCCACCCTACATTTTATTTCTTGTTTCACTCGGATATGTGTTACAATAGGATTGAAAAGGCCATTGATAAAAGGCCTTCATGCTGACTTTAAAATGTCAGGAAAAGCATAATTCGGCCATCATTATTAAAGGTAAAATAACTTTCAAACAGACGCAAATCCTGGTAGTAGCTGCGTTTACATGGACCCTAATAATCTGATTGTAATCGGACTAGTAGCGTAGACGAAATAGAAAAGTCCCTTGTAACCATGTCAGTTGGAATGAATTTGTCAAATCCGACTAAAATTTAGAACGAGCTGTCATTATTGTTGCATAAAGTTTCATAAATGACTGTCATGTCATTCTAAAGTTGTCATTGCTTGCTTCAGACTTCCACAGACGACTTCTTTTAGGTGCAGGAAGGGGCGTTTTTATTGCTTGATAAATAACGGTTAGTTTACATTCACCATTTTCAACTAAAAACAAAACACATTTTATGTGTTCAGTCTATAGGCGCGTAGTGTTGCTTTGCAAAGCGATACCGGCAACTACTGGCCTGGCAGCAGAATACTACGGTTTTAGTCGTTTTCGCGGATCCGCGTGAACGGGGATCGTTTTGACAACGTTGTTGTCTGTATGTGAAAAACACAAAGGAAAAACTTTTTATTACATCATCATTATGTAAATGTACCCTAAAGCAGTACGGCACAAAGCTCGTCGCCTGCTAATTACGACCCGAAACAGATACTTATTAAGTCTGGTTTTTAAAACAAAGAAAAGAAGCTATGGTATGAGAATGTGTAAAAAGCAGGAAAAAAATCGGATTTGAAGCCTGTGACATAGCGTTCATGTAAACACTACGTTTGGGTCCATCAATCGGAATGAATTGAATTGAAATGAATTGAAACAAAAGGTGTCCATGTAACTAGTGATTCATCTGAAATGTCACGTTAAATCCACCAAAAAAACATACGCTAACCCAGTTTTACAAATGATGTGAAACTCATTATTTTTTTGCTATTCTATATTTTTTGAAAACTTAATCAAAATATAGAATAGCTTCATTGCATAACTGTAGATCTAGCTGTAGTGAAGCTGAAATTTCCTATACAAGGTCACTTTCTAAAGGCCTTTGTGTCTTGGTGAGCATGTTGAAGTGAAACTTTTTTTTTTTCCTGTTTTGAGAGTTTTGATCATGTGATGTGGTCCAGGCAGTGTTTTCACCTATCCTGACCAAAATGTGCCTTTGTGTTTGAATGCGGGCATTTCTGTCTTGATCCCTCTGTTGCATTCCTGTCTCTTCCCCATTCTCACTTATCTCATATTTTTCGCCTAAAATTGCACAGGAGAAATTAAAAATAAAAATAAATGAAACAGGAGTTGATCTGTATTGCTGACAGTAAAGTGTACAAAACTAGATCTTTATATTTTTCTGGAGAAGATATAAAACTTACCACCACAGTTCTAGGGAAAAAAATTATGTGTGTGGTTGCCAGGGTGTTTTTATGCAGTTGTTAAAGTATTTAGAGAATTTTTAGCATGATGCTGTATGTTTGCAAGGTAGTTATGGGTAGTTGCTATGGTGTTTCTATGCAGTTCAAGTGTTGCTATTTGATGTCTAATCCTTACAAAAAAAAAGTTTATTCAAGTGTGCTATTTAGTATAATTCTTTTATACTAAAAACAAGAAAGTATACTTTCAGTCTACTTTTTTATGTATTTTTACTTCTCAGAAATGTACTTAAAATTACACTTAAGTATACTTGACTTATGCCGACAGAAAAGTCGAAGTATATTTGGCCTATACTTGTACTCAATCGAGATATACCTGTACGTAAAAGTATTCTATATTCTGAGCATACTTGGCTTGTAGTTGTTTACTCTATTGTTTGAGTAGCCTATTAAATACTCTTTCACATATTTTTACATACTGTCTTATAAAGTTGGTTTATAAACATTCTTTAAAAATATTGATTTATTAAGAAAACGGATATGTTCCTAATTCTAAGAATGTGAATTTTTGTGTAGTCCACTGGTAGTGTACAAAGGTATTTACTTCAATATAGTTGCAGTACAAATGAAAAACATAGTTGTAAACTAAAGTTTACTATTCTTAGGCTGCATCCGAAATCGTATACTTCCCTCCTATATAGTAGGCGAAAAACAGTACATGACAAAAGTAGTATGTCTAAATTCACAGTACTCATAAAACAGTTGGCACAACATGACTTATTACTTCCGGCAAGATTTTGAAGTGTGCATACAATGACAATTTACTATCCCTTGAGGCCACGGGAGAGGATTTGTGAATGGCAGTGAAGCGAGACAACTAACACTGGTAGGTCAAGTGGTAATGACAGCATGGCAAATGTAGTACGTGTGGATTACATTTGGGAAGTTATTATTAATTTAACATAAGTACCTACTCGAGAGAGTAAGCGATTTCAGACACAGCATCACACTTACAGCATCATACTTAATTTAGCCTCAAGTAGTATTGAAATAGTACACTTACAAGTATACTACTAGTATATTGATATTAGTATACTTACTACAAAGTATACTTAAAATATACTTGAACTTAAATATACTTGGAAGTATAGAAACTTGAAGCATACTTATTTTTTGTAAGGGAAGGTGTTGTGGATAGTTGCCAGTGCATTACTCTGTTTGCTAGGGTATAATGGGTGGTTTCCAGGGCTTTTCTGTCCAGTTTCTAGGCTGTTCTCAGTGTTGTTGTTGTTTTTTTGCATGATGCAGTGTGGTTTCTTTTACATTATTTACCTACATTTGCTCCCTATTTAATCTCATTGATGTGAAACAATTGAGTTCAATGACGAGATCTCATTTGTTATTTTCTTTAGCATAGGTCATTTAAAAAAAAAAAATCAGAAATGGACTGGTAATCTCCAGACAGTGACTTCTGTCTCTCTTTCGCTTCTGCTCACATCACGTGACGTTGCCCTCCCCCACATAATACCCTCTCTCAACTCTAAATCAATTACATCATCCTATCATCTGCTGTGTCGCCTGTCTGCAAGAGTCCATATACAGACAAACAGGCAGATAAAAAGATCGCAAGGCCACATATTCACTTGACGTGGACCTCTTGAGATCCAGTCACAAACATTTGCTGCTGCCACACGTCTTCCCAGCTGACCGTTGATCTTATATGATTGAGCGGGTGTAAGCTCTCTGAGTTAATCTTGTCAACAGGTAATGACAGGAAATTGAGATCGGAGGGTATTTCTAGAAAAGCTGTGGAAAGTGTCGAGATGCCCCCCTGTGGTTTAAAAAAGGCTTTGCATGTTGTTGTGCCATCTTATGAAGCTCTCTGAAATACTTGATACTGATTGGTCCATTGTGGCATTCTGCAGTCAAATGACTTTGTAGAACATTTTCTATAAAATGACCTATGTCCCAGATACCCGATTAATCTGCTAGTACTACTTTTCACTAGTCAATAATTAAAGTGGAAGCATATATATATATATATATTTATAATTTTTTTTTTTTTTTTTGCAAGTACAATACTTTCTCCTATTCCAGTATATTGCGCAGAGAATTTAAGTAAACCACTGGTAGTTTGAGTTCCCAAAATGTGTAAACAGTTTGGCTCTTTCAAAACATTGCTCTGATTGTTTAAACTAAGAGGTCAAGGTTCAGCTAGTTGGCATGTATTTATTCTGACCTGACAAAATAATTATTATATATATATATATATATATATATATATATATATATGAGTACCCTAATTTTATATATATTTTAATATTAGATATTTTATAAGCATATGTATGTATACTTTATTCTTTATATAAAATTATATTAAAATATATATAAAATTAGGGTTAGGGTTACATTATACACACATACACAAACATTATATATATATATATATATTTCATTTGTTAACATTAGTTAACTACATTAGTTGACATAAACTAACAATGAGCAATACTTCTACGGCATGTATTACTCTTAGTTAATGTTAATCGCACCAATTTACATAATACTACATTTGTGAGATCAAAACTTGTATGTTAACATTAATTAATGCACTGAACTAATATGAACATAAATATTTTTATTAACTAAAATAACAATTAATAAATGGTATAAGAATATATTGTTCATTGTTTGATCATGTTGCATTAACTAATGTTAACAAATGAGAGACGTAAAATGGCAGTATTCTAAAAAATATTTGTTATTATATATTAAATATTATAAATTAAAAATCTGTGTGGTTCAACAGGTCATCGTGGCTCACCCAATTGCATAAGTTTGGGACAGGGCTACCTGATTATTTGAACAAAGACATACATTATACAGAAGGAAAGATTGTTTTGCGATTCTATTTCATGCTACTAATGATGCAGAAATGACACACCTTGTCCTCTTTCTCGTCCCTTCAGGACGCCACAGGCATTCCTATGCACTTCTGGGGAGTGTTTGATGGACACGCCGGCTCTGGTGCTGCTCTCATGGCATCCAAGCTTCTCCATCGCATCATCCGCGATCGGCTTTGTGATGTCGCCCATCTTCTAGAAAATCAAAACAGCCCTCCGCCTATCTGCCTGGCCAAGAACGGGAGCCCCTTCCAGGCTGAGGCAAAGAAAGGGGCTTGCCTGGATGGAGAGGACCAAGACGGGCTCCCGGATGAGCCGCGGTTCCACATGGAGAAAGACATCAGTGTGGAGAGTCTGATCATGGGGCTCATAGAAATCGCCTTCAAACAGATGGTGAGAACTGTAAAGGATGAAATAAACCTGTGGCTTTAGGTGTGCCTGTTAAAAAGTAAATAATTCTGTGTTCATAAATACAAATTTAAATAAATAAATCACTTTACAAATTGAAAAAAATTGAAAACATGTAATAATGTTTAAATGTTGTTAGATGTAACAACTATTATATTTATATATAATATAAAGTGCAACATTTGCATTATTATAAAGTATTTAGCAACTATTTTTCTTTATCCTTTTGTCAGAGTTGAAAATGCTATTAGACAGTTCAAACTTGTGAGCAGCCAATGAACTTCCAACTGAATATATCCTTCTTTTTACATTTCAGCTTTCTTTTATGTGTAATGCTGCTATTTAAGCATGAAAAAGGTCTTATAAAGCACAAAGTCCACTCCAAAGAGAGTTAATCTATATATCTCTATAGTAAACTCTGTTTCTAAACTCCCTGAAATAATTCCCGCCCATGACATACGCAAGGCCTGGTTGAGTTGCGTTAGTAGTGGTGAAACTTGCGGTTAAGATAAGAACGGTGACCTTTCGAAAACACACTCGAAGTGGTTGACCAATCACAACACACTGGTCCAACCGACCACTCAGAGCGCATTGTGCTTTTCGGAAGGATCAGATTCATTGAGACAGGAACCAAACAGAGTGTTACTGACAGACTGGGAAGAGAGGTGCTGCAACAATGGGTGCTTTTCAAACGGAAGGCTGCGTCCTAGTGATTTGATAATTTGGGAAATTTTATTGTAATAGCTTACACAGGCTTAGACTTTATGTGAATCGTTGAACTACATTTACATAAGACAAGTAAACAATCAGTAATAAGATGAGAACAAATAAACAAATTGCAAACGATAGTACAAATACCTGTAAATACAATAGAATAAAGAGAAATTAAATAATCATGACTTTAAGTTTTTTTAGGTGGGTCTAACGGTAGTGTTCAGGTAAGAAACACTACAAAAATGAAAGTAATCAAATGTAATATAACACTAGATAGTTTTCATTGTAAAAATGAAATACAGATCAATGCTTACAATTAATGCTTGTTCTTTGATTAACATGACAGACAGCAGCAGGTTTATTAGGCTGCTGTCACTTAAAGAGTGAATGCACGAATCCAATATACTGTTACACAACATGCGTTTTCTCTCAATTATTTACTTTCCAAAACTAACTGTGTTCACCTGAATAATGTCCAAGACATTATGTATACATTTTGTATACATTTGACCGTTTAAGCAGAATAAGCCATGAAAAAGAAGTCCATTTTGGTACTCATGAGCTATTTAAAAGGCGAAAACTGGTGGAAATATTTTAGACGCCAAACTATGGGAATTCGCCATCGGAGAGAAGAGAGAGTGAGAGAATCCGCAGCTGGGATCGATATTGCTGAAAAGGAGTATTGGAGCCATTTCATATATGTCAGTATTGATACATATCAAAATATCGATATTTTTGACAACACTATTATTGCAGTGTGGTGAAATTGAACAATCTCAGTGCCGATTGGATGTGTGCAAAGGATTTTGGGTGATTTGAAGGATGTGAAGGTTACATTTAATCCATCTTTTAAAACAGGCAGAGTGAAGGACGCTAAAGGAAGGCTGCCTTCAAAGGATCCTTCCATCCTTTAAGTGCTTACTTAAAGTAAAATGTTAACTTAAAGTGTTTACCTTTACTTGTGTTTTCTTTTTGTTTATTTTTTAAGTACATTTTAAAAATGAGATATTATGCATTGTTTTATTGTGACATTTAATTGTAAAAGTGATTAATTTATTATTTATTTGTTTTATTTATTTCGGCAAAGGATAGACTTTACAATTCATGTTGTTAGATCTAACATCCATGTGTTACTGGCACAAAAAAGACTGGGCATTATACATGGAATTCATGTTTTCAGAATGTGATTTTGCTGAATGTTGTGTGTATATATGCAAACAGAAGAAAATACTGAGTCTGTGTTGTGCATCTCGACAGGATGACCTGATAGAGAAGGAGAAGGAATCTTACAGCATCTCTGGTGGCTGTTGTGCCTTGATTGCAATTCACTTGTTGGGGAAACTCTATGTAGCAAACGCAGGAGACAGCAGGTAGGAGGCCTTAAATATACAGTGATTAAATGTGCGTGTTATATTAGCAGGCTAACAGAAGATGGTCTTTACATCATATACATCAAAAAGTCAATAATGCAAAATAAATTTGGTTTTAAACGTCGACCCTAATCTTGCCAAGATGCATTGACTTTAAAACTGTGAACTTTCATTTCATAAGAGTTTAGTGAGTGCATTGTCATTTTGTTATAGGAAATTGTATTATATTTGCTGCAGTAAATGCTGATTTTTTTTTTTTTGTCTAATGAAAGTTGGAGGAAATTGTTATTGCTTGAAATGAAAAGATGACAAATATGTCTCTACGGAGGCACTGCTGTATTCTGATTTACTGTTATTGCAACAGTAAAAGCCATGTTAATTTTTGTAAGATGTTGGCCAAATGACTCAATTACTGTGACAGTTACCCATCATGATCATCTTGGGAACTTCAGCAATAAATGAGAAAATAATGCAAACCACTGCATAGCAGACATATATTACTTGCTATTTATGATCCAGTGTTGCTATAAGTTGTATAATACATTCAATATAGCTGTAAATCACCTAAAACAATATTATTTCCCCACAGAGCCATAATTGTCCGAAACAATGAGGCCATCCCCATGTCCAGTGAATTCACACCAGAAAGTGAAAGACAGCGGCTACAGTACCTGGTGAGTCACCTATGTTATTGTCCCAAAATAATTCCCATTCCATTCCTAGCGTCATTCTAAATCCTACTCATTCATTGTCCTGCGTGACTGTTCCTTTACATGACAGATCTTCAATTCTGTTACAATTCCTTTGTATTTGTGTTGCTTTTGTCTAGGGCTTCCTCAAACCGGAGCTGCTTGGGAATGAGTTTACACATATTGAATTCCCCAGACGCATCCAACACAAGGAACTCGGCAAGAAGATGCTCTTCAGAGACCACACAATGACTGGCTGGTATTTATGAACCGCACATTATGAGGATGAATTATAGCAGCTGTTATTTTATTAAAAACTATATTGTTTTGATTGAATATATATATTGAAGTCGTTCACTTTATTGCATTCATAACCATTACCTGTTATTATTTCAGGGCGTATAAGACAATTGTAGAAGATGATCTCAAGTTCCCGTTGATTTATGGGGAGGGGAAAAAGGTAAGTGAATAATTCTGCTTTGTTTCTATTTAATTTTTATGTAACTTGAAAAGGTTCTGTAAATAGATTTTATGCTGCATAACAGTAACATTTCTTACAGATCTAACATGTAATCTAATAAAGGTGTCCACGCAAAAAGCTTTTTCCACACAGTTTTCACAGCTAGTTATTACAAAGCAGGAGTAGTGAGGTGTTGCTAATGGGAATGATGTAGGGCAGAATAATGGTTTGATAAAGTTTGTATGCATATAAAATAAACTTTTTGCTGTAATTGCACATAAACCATTGTGCCGTGAGTGAGTGAGTATGTGAGTAAGTGAGTGAGTGAGTGTGAGTGAGTGAGTGTGAGTGAGTGAGTGTGTGATTGAGTGACTGAGTGTGTGATTGAGTTAGTGAGTGTGTGTGTGAGTGAGTGAATTAGTATGTGAGTGACTGAGTGTGTGAGTGTGTGTGTGTGTGTGAGTTGTGAGTGAGTGTAAGTGAGTGAGTGTGTGAGTGTGAGTGAGTGAATGAGTATGTGAGTGAGTGAATGAGTGTGTGAGTGAGTGAATGAGTATGAGTGATTGAGTGTGTGAGTGAGTGAGTGGTTGAGTATGTGAGTGAGTGAGTGAATGAGTATGTGAGTGAGTGTGTGAGTGAGTGAATGAGTATTTGAGTGAGTATGACAGTGAGTGTGTGAGTGAGTGTGTGAGTGAGTGTGTGAGTGAGTGAGTGAGTGTGTGAGTGAGTGAATGAGTATGTGAGTGAGTGTGTGATTGAGTGAATGAGTGTGTGAGTGAGTGAATGAGTATTTGAGTGAGTATGACAGTGAGTGAGTGAGTGTGTGAGTGAATGTGTGAGTGAGTGAGTATGTGAGTGAGTGAATGAGTATTTGAGTGAGTATGACAGTGAGTGAGTGAATGAGTGAGTATGTGAGTGAGTGAATGAGTGTGTGAGTGAGTGAATGAGTGTGTGAGTGAGTGAATGAGAATGTGAGTGAATGAATGAGTGTGTGAGTGAGTGAATGAGAATGTGAGTGAATGTGTGATTGAGTGAATGAGTGTGTGAGTGAGTGAATGAGTATTTGAGTGACTGAGTGTGTGAGTGAGTGATTGAGTGAGTATGTGAATGTGTGTGAGTGTGTGAGTGATTGAGTGAGTATGTGAATGAGTGTGTGTGTGTGTGTGTGTGAGTGAGTGTGTGAGTGAGTATGTGAGTGAGTGAATGTGTGAGTGAGTGTGTGATTGAGTGAGAGAGTGCAAGTGAATATCTGTGTGTGTGTGTGAGTGAGAGAGTGCGTTCTTTTTTGTGCTTTATGAGGATGCAAATTTGAGTAATGACACGGGTATGACACTGGTATTACAACTTAAATGTGAAATATGAGGACATTTCATGCATCCTCATATTTCAAATAACTTACATACTAAACAATGTTTCATTAAAAATGTAAAAATGCAGAATGTTTTCTGTGATGGGTAGGGGTAGTGTCTCTTAGCAATAGTTTGTACAGTATAAAAACCATTACGCCTATGGAATGTCTTCACTTTGATTGCAAAACAAACCTGTGTGAGTTAGTGAGTGTAAGAGTGTAATAGTGTGTGAGTGTGTGTGTGAGAGTGTGAGTGAGTGAGTGTAAGCGTCTATGAGTGAGTGTGAAAGTGAGTTAGTGTGATTGAGTGAGTGAGTGAGTGAGTCTGTGAGTGAGCGTGAAAGTGTGTGTGTGTGTGTGGTTCAGGTATACCCTACGTTATGGGGACAAAAGGATGGTCCCCACAAGGATGGTAATACCAGATATTTTTGGTCTCCATGAGGAAAGCAGCTCATAAATAGAGAATGTTGATAGAATGATGGCTTTTGAAAATGAAAGAGTGCAGAAAGTTTTTTGTGATGGGTAGGTTTAGGGGATAATATATACAGTTTGTACAGCATTAAAAATTATTATGTCTATGGAATGTTCCCATAAAACATGAAAACCCAACGTGTGTGTGTGTGCTCCTAGGCTCGAGTTATGGCTACTATTGGAGTGACGCGTGGTTTAGGGGATCACGACTTGAAAGTGTACAACTCCAACATTCATATCAAGCCCTTCCTATCCTGCTGCCCAGAAGTGAGTATATAAATGGATATTTATGTGAAAATGTTGCATCTCTTGATTAAGTGGACAGAAATGCTCCCCCAAAATGTTTTTGTTTAAGTAAAAAAATGGCATATGCCGCAAAATTTCATGAAAATAGTATAATATCATGCTCATATCTAGGTCAAGGTGTACAACATCTCTGAGCACAAACATGGGTCTGATGATGTCCTGGTCATGGGTAGTGATGGATTATGGGACGTTACAACTGATCGAGATGTTGCCGAAGCAGTATCAACTTTCCTCTCTGGCCGTGAGCCCAATGATCCCTTGAGGTAAGCGTTTGATCTTTCCATCATAACTGACCTGATCACCGGTAGATCTCATGAAGATCATTTGATTTCGCCATTTTATTCCACACGTTCACAAAACTGCAAGACTAAATACAAATAAGAAAATGCAACTACACCACTGATCAAAAGTTTAATGTCTTTAAGATTTTATGCTTATGCTGTCCAAGGCTGCATTTATTTGATCAAAAATATGTTAAAAAAAATAATATTGTGAAATATTATTAAAATTTAGCATAACTGTTTTCTAGTTTAATATAACTTAAAATGTAATTTATTTTTGTTTATAAAAGCTGAATTTTCAGCTTCATTACTCCAGTTTTCAGTGTCACATGATCCTTCAGAAATCATTCTAATATGCTAATTTGGTGTTCAAGAAACATTTCTTATTCTCTGTGTTGAAAACAGTTGTGCTGCTTAATGTTTTTGCAAAGAAAAAAATATGACTTTTTTCATAATTCTTTGATGAATAGAATGTTCAAAAGAACAGAATTTTAAAAATTTACGTTACTGTCACTTTTGATCAATTTAATGCATCCTTACTAAATTAATATATTATTTCTTTTAAAAAAAGATCTTACTGACATCAAACTTTTGAATGGTAGAGTATATCAGGTGTGAATCAGATGTGTTGTAGTAGTTACACCACCAGATGTCAGTATACAGTTTTTCACCACTAAGGCCCTCAATGGTCATTTTTTGATTTTCTTTGATGTTCAAATAATGTCATGTTTGCCATTTTATGTTTTTAAAGGTACACTCTAGCAGCACAAGAACTCCTGATGCGGTCGCGTGGAGTGCTGAAGGAGCGAGGTTGGCGGCTGCCCAACGAAAGACTTGGTTCGGGTGATGACATCACCGTGTTTGTCATTCCATTGGCCGGGGCAGAGTTAGAAACATGACAAGGTTGGTCCACCTTCACTGGACAAGCACACCAGGACACGTCCTTGGCTCCATCCCAGAGAAAGGGCTAGGAAAACCAAGAAATCCATTTTCAATCTATCAGATGGCTCGGAAACGAGAGATGTTAAATGCAACTTTCCCTTGTCCTCCTTCTCCTCCGAGTCGTACCATGAATATCGTCAAGCCCATGTCAGGTGTGAGGTCACGTCATCAAGTGCCATTCCTCTCGCTCTCCATCTCCTTTCTGATTTGTCGAACGCAACCTCTGCAAGTCAGTACGGGAAGGGAGGGCTCGTAACGCTTGGGTATTCTTTAACATCAGTGGGTCATTTGAATCTGAATCTCAGTGTGGCATAGGAATAAGCCAGTACTGCTAAAAAAAAAAAAAATCAAAGCCCTGATGGCAAGGGAAATAAAAACCGAAGCACTTTATATGTAGCAGAATCCATTTGAGCTGTAATTTAAACTGCTGATTATATTTCCTAACTGTTCTGGGCTGCGATTCCCAAAAGCATCGCAAGCCTAAGTTGATCATGGGGACCGTTGGTGGCAGTGGTGTCTACGAACAACTTAGGTTTATGATGCTTTTGGGAAACACAGGCCTGACTGTCTCCAAAGAATGTTTCTGCTGACCGAATTTAAGGTTTTCTATAGCAAGATACAATCAAACAACAAATACGATGGGCATTTCTTATAAATGCATAGTTTTTTTCAGTCATTTCAGCTGTTTCGGGTTCAAACAGGCATAGTTTTACATGAACCCAATGCAAATGTCTATATTCTGGAACAAGTATTAAGCATACTTCTGTAGAACTAGTTGAACCAGGTTCATTTTCCCTACACCTTCAGAAAGCCATGTACAAATAACCTAAAACATCATTGAAGTGCACCAGGCTTTCCATACCCGGCTGAACTGATTGCTTGAACTGCTGTAGAGCTGAATGACCTGCTTATTTTGCTGTAGATAAAACCTAATTTGGTCTAAACTGTGTCAATAAAGAATCTCAAATCAAACAACCATGTAAACCTGAAACTGAGAAAAAATCTTTTTGTACACCTTGAATGTACCATATTTCCTTTACTTGATGTCAGTATTGTGTCTGTGTAGTATAGTACATATATATATATATATATATATTGATTTCTGCCTTTCAAATGATGATTCATTGTAAAAGGAGCACTCTTTGCAAATTATGTGACTAATTCTAAATAAATCTATCCTTTTTATAATGACTTCTGTTATTTTTGTGCTACATTAATTTGCTCTATTGTGCATGAGAAATGAGTGTTACTGGTGTTATTAGTTTATGATGTGCTCGTTATTTGCTCTACCACTCCACCCTGCTGTTAGAAGCAATTGCGGCAATTTACAAATACTTATTAAGATTATAATAAAGATTATAATACACATGCTGTTCCAGAGAGTGACCACTGCCATCTAATTCAGATTTAGAAAAACAATGTTTTTGAAAGAAGTCTCATACTCAACAAGGCTGCATTTGTCTGTTCAAAAATACAATGTTGTAAACTATGATTACAATTTAAAATAACTGTTTTATATTATAATGTATTTTAAAATGTAATGTATTCCTGTGGGGCAAAGTTGAATTTTTACCATCATTCGTCCAGTCTTTAGTGTCATTGGAAATCATTCTAATACACTGATTTGTTGCTCAAGATTTCTTATTATAATCAATGCTGAAAACAAGTTATATAATATTATAGAGTAAACACTGGAAAACCTTTTTTTTTCAGTTGAAAAGAACTGCATTTATTTGAAATAGAAATCTTTTGTGACATTGAGTTATTTTATTTTTTTGGTAACTTTTGATCATTTAATGTGCCCTTGCTGAATAAAAGATAATTTTATTAAAATATTAAATATTATAAAATATTGAATGGTAGTATGTAATATATATATACACTGCCATTCAATATTTAATATTATAAAAGCAAAGGGGAGTTTTAAATGTGATAATTATTTAAATAAATATATATAGATAGATAGATAGATAGAATAAATAATATATATATTATACATACATGATGATTATTTAAATATTTATTGAGTTGAGTTTTTTTGTAACTTTTGATCATTTAATGCACCCTTGCTGAATAAAAGATAATTTTATTAAAATATTAAATATTATAAAATATTGAATGGTAGTGTGTGTATATATATATATATATATATATATATATATATATATATATATATATATATATATATATATATACTGCCATTCAATATTTTATAATATTTAATATTATAAAAGCAAAAGGGAGTTTTAAATGTGATAATTATTTAGATAGATAGATAGATAGATAGATAGATAGATAGATAGATAGATAGATAGATAGATAGATAGATAGATAGATAGAATAAAAGTATTATGACATACAGCAGTTTGGCCAACAGATATTTAAATAATTATCACATTTAAAACTCATGTGACAAGTTCCCTTTGCTTTCAACACAGTTCTGCATTTCGATTAAATCCTAATTATACGGTTCTTGTCCCAATGCATGTCAGTGTGATTTTATTGCTCTCCCTTGTTATAAACAAAAATGCTGATCTTAGCACCGGAGCCCGGCTACACAGCAGCTTGATTTAGTGATTTGTGGTGAACGACACAGCCTCCCGGCCAGCTTCTCTCCACAGCGATCACAATGATGTCATTATTATCGGTGGCGGAGGGAGGGAGGGGCCGCGGCGATCCTCCTCAGCGCCGAACCGCCTCCTCCTCCAGTCAACAGTCAGCGGCGCAGCGGTCGACAGTGATTCCCATTAATGCGGGCGGGTCTTCTGCGAGTCGAGCTTCGTCTCTTAGCAATAATAGCGTGAAATATCTCCACATTGCCCCTAAAACTTGGACAGGGAATCGATCCCCGCGAGGATATAAGGTATTTATGTTTTCATTTGTGTACATGACATCTTATTTGACATGTCGGACTTTTGGTAGAAAACAAGTTTTCTGAGGCGATGTGGGAAAAGTAGGTGGTGGCTCGTGAACTAGTTCTCATACTAGCTCGTTTTTTAAAATTACGTGGAAATGATGTCAAATGTATAGTTTAAGCAGACTAGATAGTACGAGCCATACGAACACATTCAGAGTTCTGTCGAGTGTTGTATAGGTATTAGAAATTACACGACACGTTTGCGAAAGCAAAGTTTTGTTTACGTTCTTCGATATGTTGCGAACTAATTAATTGTTCGCGTTTCGGCTCGTGCGGAAATCAGTGTTTCCTTCAGTCGCACAAGGGCGTTGCAGTCGACAGCGCTTCAGCCGAGTTCAAAAGTTTCCCCTAAACCCAGCCGAGCGACTAACTAACCTGTTGTTCCACCGAAGAGACTGTCAAGATGACATGTTTGCTTATCTACAGCACTGCCTTCTTAAAATGTGCCTTAGGCCAAAGGCTGTGGCGAACAAATTCTTGGATAAGACTTAAGACAGGCCTGATCTTTAATCCTTGAGGTGTTGTAGGCCATTTTACAGTCCTAGCTTTGAGTTCAGATGGCCTTGAGAGACATTTCATAGTTTATACCCAGATTTCAGTATTTTGTGTGATATTATGGAAAACTGCTGTTTTGTGTTCCAATGGTTCTGGAAATCCTCGAAATATCAGGCAATGTCAAACGTTTGATTTATTTATTTATTTATTTGTTTTTAATTATTTATTTATTTTTTTCCCCAGGCCTGGGAATTTTCTCGTGTAAATTAATAGTCATAAAAGGATATGGATTTTTTTTTTTCCCACTCTCTTACTCTTTTATTCTGATTGGGATCTGTATAAAATTAATTTTTTTATAGGCCTAATCATTATCCAGTCATCACAGCTGGAAAATTCATAGATTTTCTTTGATAAGAAAGAGAGTTATAATTTCACTTTATGAATCACAATATGATATTTATGAGGGTAAACAAAATAAAATGGGCATGAGCTAATGTTTAAAAATTCGGGCGTTTTGGTTCAAAGCTGATTCTAAATCATAAGTCTGTATTTTAAGATTCTGTGACTGTAATTGGTCAACATTTTTACTGTTTTATTTTTAGTTACACCTTTTTAACACACAAAATCAAGCTTGCTTCTGTAAAACATATTTATGCATAATATGTTTTGGGCCCAATTTTCTGTGAGTTACTTGGGAATTTCTTATGGATTTTTACAATAGCATTTTTTATTATTTTTTTTAAATTAAGGTGACTTTCAGGTTTTATACATAAATATTATTTTTTTTTTTAAACATACGTTGCTAATAAGGTGCTAATATCGAATGGTTGTCCTAGTCAAGCATGTAATCCCATATCCTTGTTAGTTATAGTCCTTGTTTAACTTGTTAGGTACTTGTTAAATAAAAATGCAACAACTTTGAAATGTATGTTTTGGTTTTGACTTTGTGTAGTTAATATAAAGTCCTGCCAATGACAAATAATGTCAATCCCAGACCTTAATTCAGAACTAAATTGAAAAATGCCATTCTAAAATCCTTTAAAACATCAACAGAATACAAACTGGACGGGTCTTTTAGAAAAATCTTGTTTAAAATACTTTTAGACATGTGAAGGCCAATTGATGGATATGTAAGACATAATGTCTGCCGCAAGTAGAATTAAAAGGCTATTAACAAGGCTTGTCGGGAAATGACCAGGACTGAGCGCCGCCTAAATCCAAAGCTTATTAACTGTTGGTTACCACCTTCTGTTTGTTTGTGGTTTTTCTTATTATTTAATGCATTTTGCATTTGAAGAGAGGAAGTTGGTGTCAAGACAGTAAGTCATGCTGCTGAACTAATGATTGAAGACTGAATGATTGAGATTAAGACTTAGAATACGTCAAATATATGCAAAAAAACCGCATGTTTGATGGTAAAACTTTTATGCAAAACATCAAAATCTTGAACAACCCTTCTCATGTATTATTTTGGTGCATTGGAGTCTGACCCAGACTCCGCTAATATGGATTAGGTTTGCTGAAAATGAAAATTGACCAGTTTCAGACCAGCTCAGCATTACGAACTGCTCCCAGAATCCTCAGTCTGCTTCCTGTTGCATTAAGCCTTTGGCTGCCTTTGTCAACCTGCCATCTGGTGAACTTTGCCACACTTTTCAAATATTTTCCTGCAGCGGAAAAGCATTTTAAGGTCTACAACCCCTAAGGTGCATACACCATTTTGTGGCAATATATATATATTTTATTTTATTTTTATTTTTTTGTGACTAATTGAGTCACAGGACTGAACACTTTGTCCAATCTTTTTAAGATAAGACACTGGTTAGTCCAAATTTCACAAAATGAAGCTTAACATGTGAAAACTTGGCAGTGAGAGAGAGGTTCTCCTACACACTCTGGCAAAAGGAAGTCAAACCAGTACAAAGACGTTATCATTGTTTACTTAAACCAGATCCCTTCTTTTTATTATTATCTTTTTCATTGATGAGGCATTCATGAGGTCATTGTATCACTTGCAGCGTCATATGGGCTATGAAATGAGTCAGTATCTGTCCCTCATGTCACAAACAATTTACAAACATGATTTCTTTTGGGGGTTTTTTGTGGCTTCATACTCAAAAAGATTTAGCTCTAAATTTTGTTTAGCTCTCTGATTTTGTTCATTGGGAATTGATTGGATGGTTGTGGATTGCTATTGGTCGATGTTATGTGTGTGAAAGGTTGTCCCGCCCTCGCGCCAGTAAACGCATCATCAGAGAAGAGATGATTATTAGGGCTCATGAATTAAAAAAACAAAACAAGGTAATGTGCGGATAAATCATTTATATAAATACTGCAGTATTTCATAAAAAAAGAATTGTCAAATTTGATTTTATGGTGAGTTTTGTTGATTTCACTCTTATGTTACACCAGCAAGAGTGAAATCTTCATTCTTACTGTACTATTAAATGTTGCTCGTAAAATTTCTGGCCAACTACTTCAGTTTTATTTATTCACACATCATTTGTGGACTTTGAACGGTAAACTCCGACAAACACTTTGTTTGGAGACCTTTCAAGTGTTGTCATTTGTATTGAGTACTTTGCTCTGGTTGTGTAACCTTATAACCTTACTTTAGGCCATGGGGAACAGATTGGTAATCTGTCAATTAAAGGGATAGTTCACCCAAAAATGTGAAAATTGTGTGTCATTTACTCACACTCATGTTATTCCAAACCCATCAGAAATTTTATTGGAATCTAATTTCTGTCCCTCCCCTGACAGTCCATGGACCTATAGGGGGCTAGAATTGTTGCATTATTCCAAATAAATAGATTAAGATCCACAAATAAATGTAAAGAGTTTCACAAAAATTAAGAAAATTCTTTAAAAAAAAAAAAAAAAGAGTCACAAACACAACTCTGGCTGGCATTCATTTGTGAATCGCTTTTGTGCATTTGTAAATCCCAGCACACATTTATGGATTTCTAGCATTAAGACGTGCAGACAAATCCACAAATAAATGGATTCCACGAATTGTTTACTCAAGCCAATTGGATAATGGCTGCATTGCGCTGACCAATTATAGCACATTCTTCCTACAATCAATCACGTTTTGCTCAAACAACATGCTTGAAATATAAAATGAATGCCTATGTATGAACAAACTGGAAACGCAACCATGCCTAATAATATATAAGAATAAGGATTGTTGCAACATACTAAGTTCTGTAAAATTAATTTAATGTAAGTAAGCTAATTAAAAAGCAGTAAGAATGAGAAGTGCTTGATTTCACAACCTATAGCTTCAGTTATATACTAGTATATGAACCATGTAATTGAAAAGACATTAATGGTCATTATCTCGCATTTAACAATATAAATCATAACTTGATTTTGCAGAATTGTAATCGGGTGCTAAAAATAGTAAAATTCCATTGAACCAATCGATTCCTGGGGGGGAGTCGATTTCTCACCACACCGGCTCCCGCCACGGTGTACTCATTTCGGCTTCCACTATAAAGATACCACTGAGGAGATCGACAAGAGTCATGTTGTTTGCAAAATAGGCCATGCTATAATCCAAGTTTTTTTTCAGATCGTATACTTTTGGTGGCGTATTCATGACTGTTTCGTCTAAAATTAAATCCTCTTCCTAAAAAAAAAAAAAAAAAATCAGTATATAGCGATATATATCGTCTTTCTTACAACATCACAATATATTGCAATATATCATATTGTAATCCCTGATTCTTTGCGATACGCAGCCCTAGTAGGCACAATGTAAGACATGGCACAGCGGCTGGTTTTGCCTTTTAAAGCAATCACGGTGACAAATAAAGGACATATCATGTTTAATACCAGCAAATATGAGCCCAAATGAACATCAGTGATGTAAAAATACAAGCCTCAGTGTCACTGGGCATGCATCAGTGGATAATGCAAATAAAAATATTGCAATGCTGAAATACATCTTTGCATTTGTCTTGAATGCTGTAAGTAACTTTTACAATCAAAAACTATTAAGTCTTATTCATATGATTATATGTTTAATCAAGTGTTTTTAACTTATAAATAATTATGCATATTGCTTATCTGCTGGTCATTTTGCTTTTAAACGCATGATATGATTTCTTTGGATCATGTTAAAATGTCTCATGTCTCTACAAAGAAAGGGAATTGTAATACATGCATTTAATATTTAAAATACTATTTACAATCCTCTGTAGATCATGAGATCCACAGAGCTGCTCATATCGCCATTAAAACTGCTTGACTGAAGAAGTGGGAGGCTGTTGTGTGACAGTAATTTCACCTATTACACACTCGCATGTTTATCACGAGGATGAATCCAGTTATTCATTAGTCAGCAATATTGATGCTTTTCTGTTCAATCTTGAATAACATGACTTTTCCATAACGAGTTGTTCCCATAACAGAGATGTGAAGTGTTTCTCTGGCATTTTCAACGACTCATAAAATATAATACTTGGCCTTGGCTTGATACAGTCTAATAGTATAACAAAATCCAATTTTTTTTCTCTACCAATTTTATGTGCCTTATACTCCTATTTGAGCCGGTGCAGATGAGTCCGCCAGTTATTTCAGGGCAAGACTTGATTGGTCACCGCAATATGGCTGTTATCTGATTGGATTAAGTAGACGGTGGATTTGTCTGCGTCTTGATGCTAGAAATGTTTCAAAATCCACAAATGCCACAAAAGAGTGTTTTGTGACATAAAACTTACTATCAATAAAAATTAATCTTTTTTTAATTTATGTGCCAATCTCATTTTAGTTATTTGTGAATTTGATTATTTTGTGCAACAATTCTAACTCACTACATAAACAACAAATTTGACTCGTCAAAAAGGTCATAAAGAGATCGTAAGACTAATCCAAATGAGTGGAGTGGTTTAGTCTGAAGACACGCGATCGCTTTATATTATGAACATTGAATTTCACATATAAACATTCATCATTCAGCCCCGACAAAATGATGCAGAACGTTTTTTTAAATGGAAATGGTAGTGCGTTGAGCACCCAGTTCTGGTGACGCAAGAGTTGCAACTATGGCAGCTGAGAAGGCCATTCTTTGTGTTCTTTTTGAATAATTTTCGGAGCCTGATGAAATCAGTATAAATACGTATTTAATACTGCAAAATATGCTCGATGTTACAGTCACTGCCCTTGCCGTGCAGAATAAAAGAGAACACCCCAGTCGAGTGAAGGGATTTGTGGAAACTGTGGTTCTCCTGGTTATCAATTCTAATTTAAATTTATTTTATTTCTAGTTCTTACTTTTTTTTTTAATACCTTGTATTTTCCTTCTCATTTTTATGTAAAGCACTTAATTACCATTGTCTATGAAATTTGATTTATAAACAAACTTGCCTTGCAATGAAGCTAAAAATATAACCAACTACACCATCATGTTGATGTGTTTTTACTATAAAACTCTTACGACAAACATGTCTTCTAATATCTTCAACTGTTGCGTATACCGAGCTTCAGCGGACACATTTGTAAACTACTTTACTTGGACACATTGTGCGAGCTGTCTGTTTAACACCATGTGGTTCATATACACGTTGCTGCAGATTGGGCTAACGTTTTTGTCACACCCACCGAACAAGAGAAAACGTATCACAACCTACGTTACACACCGTTTCCAGGAAACTAACCCTAACCCTAACCCTAACCCATTCAATCCGGAAACTGTAGCAAAACGTTTCGCAACGGTTTGAGCTTGAACGTGCCCCAGTTATGGTAAATGGAAGCTCAAGAATGTGTGCTTGACATGCGGGAACCCACGAGGTTCATTCTCATGTTACGCATCATGTTTGAGCTTCCCCAAAAACCAATGAGGCTTGTTCTCACGCATTGAGCAAGTATGGTTGAGCTTCTCTTTATGTTTGCTGATGAATGTTTATGCGAATAAAAGCCTAAATTCAGTGTATTCATCATATAAAGCCATGGAGTCTATTCAGAAAATATGGACAGAACTGCTTGATATAGATTATTTTTACTCTTTTATGAACTTTTTGAAGTAACAAAATCGTAGTTGTGTTGACTATCAACGGAGGGACAGAAATGTCTCAGATTTCGCTAAAATATCTTTATTTGCGTTTCAAAGATGAAAAGTCTTACAGGTTTGAAACGACATGAGTGTGAGTAAATGATGACAACTTTCATTCACTTTTTATTATTGCAAGTTGCATGTTTGAACCTCAAAATAGATGTGTTTGGACAGTTCTCCTATCCTCAACTAGAAACGTGTCTTTCAGTGTTTGTTTAGAAGAACTTTGGGATGTGTCCCGTCCAGATGTGTGACAGGAAACGTTTTTAAGCCTGTGCTGTTCACATGCGTTTGAGTCTCTCAGACTGTGTGAAGAACTAAGTCTTCAACAATAGTCTGTTTGCTTCTCTAACCTGAATTTCCTGCTTTCCTTTATTTGTGTACTCATCTTTTGTCAATAATTGAACAGGCATTTTTCAGATGACTCATTTCAGAGGGTTCTTCATGTTTTCAAACAAAACATCATGACTTCAGTTTAAAGGCCTATTTACAGGAAGATGGAAAACAGCAGGGAATTCCATGCATTTCAGACTCTGCTACGTAAGAGATTCAGTACTTATAAGGAAGTGTCCCTGATCGGTTGCTTGCTTTTTATGTTCCGGCTTTCAAATAAAAGTGTCCCTGAGCATCGACGAATTTCCTATTTTAATACCTTTTAATACCTTAGAAAGAGATTTCAAACTGGACTCTTTGTGACTTTCTCACACTTTACTATTTTTAGGCAGTGTTGCGTAGCTTTTAAAATAACGAAACCTTCTTGTCAAAGTTAACATTATTTATCTTTATTTAATGTTTAAATGTTTTTTAGGATTATATGAAAAAACAATTTTATATTTATTAATTATATTTAATATTTATTATATATATATATATATATATATATATATATATATATATAATATATAATATATAATATATAATTTTTTTTTATTTATTTTTTTTTTATTTAATTTCTATATATATTTCCATTAAGTTGCATCTTGTTTTTATTTTCCTAAGTGTCCCGGCACAAAAACTGAAACTGAACTGTGCTTTTCCTCAATAAAATTCCCCTAAAATGTTTGCCATTGTATCAACAAAACTTGGCTGATTCATTCTGTCATAGAAACAGCAACTTCTTCTCTCCAGTTGTTTCTGTGCTCCCTCCCTCTCTGTTACTAGGAAATAAACCCCTGCGTTTCCTGTGGGTGGATGGAGCTTGATGTGAGAGAGAAAGAAACCCAGGCTGTACTAAAAATAAAGTTCTTTCTGCTCCAAGGAAGCACAATCTGATGGAGGGCTGTTGATAAGTGGTTGTTTTAAAATAAACCCAGACAGCGTCAAAGGCTGTTTGTTGTAAGATTACTAAGGAAGAATAGATGAGTGTTGGGAAAGATGATATGCACAGCTGTGCTTTCCTATTGGCACATATTCATCATGGATGCGGGACAAATCTCTCATCTCCCTCATCGCCCACATAAAGACCCGAGCGCAACCTCGCTTACGTCTTTCTCAGAATTCTCACACTACACCAGCTCCTATAAGCAAGCGAGTTAGTGCAGAAATTGATGTTGTGTATCAAATGCGTGACCGATTAACACGATAATACATTCTCCGACGAGATCTCACTGAGTTGATTATGAGTAAATACTTTCCTCTTTTGCCCTACTGACATCTTGTAGCTTATAATGCAAATTGATTTGAATTTTGTAGCCAGAGTCTTGAATTAACACTCACCAAGTGGCAGATGTGAATAAAATTGGGTTTGCTGGGCTAATAAAATGACATTTATACAAGGTTTAAATCAAACTGTAAAAATGATGTATTTGATTAAAATAAAAGATGTAGAATTTTGATAGTGTTTTGTACCAGGTTCACATGAAACTGATGTTCATATCATGTTTGCGTGCACATTTTCCCCTTCTGCGCTTGATTCAGCGGCTTGCATTTGCCTGCAGGTCTATTGTTTTGCTGTGGTGGATAACATATGGCTGATTGATAAAGATAACATTGGGATATACTTCAAAAAAAGAACAACATAAGTAGTTTTGTGTCAGGACACGTTGGAAGACCGAGCGTGGAAATAATTGAACAGCTGTTTGTAATTCAGTGTTGAATTTTTAAAGAATTTCCTGACCACTCTTTTTAAATAAAAAAATAAAAAAGTGAGTGAGAGCAAGTCTATCAAGCTTCAAAATGACAAAAACACCATAAAAGTAGTCCATATGACATCTGAAGAGCCTTGATCTAACCAACAGATGGAAATGTCTTGATCTTCTCTGTGCTTTCTTGACTGATTCATGAACGAATCATTTAGGCCAGTTTTGTGAACCGATTCCTGGAAAGGATCTGACTCAAAAGAACAATTTGTTCTCAGAGACAGCCTTTGTGGATTGAAACCAAACTTCCAGTATATTTCCATAGTCGGTTCATCTCTTATTTTAAGCTCGAAATTAAAGAGTTTTTTCATGACATGGAGCTGATTTGTGGTTGAAGCAAATCTCATATTTGCTCTCCAGGTATGGCTGCTATCAGGAAAAAGCTGGTGATCGTGGGAGATGGAGCTTGTGGGAAGACTTGTCTACTCATAGTGTTCAGCAAAGATCAGTTTCCAGAAGTCTACGTGCCTACTGTGTTCGAGAACTACATTGCTGACATTGAAGTCGACAGCAAACAGGTTGGTATTGATTCTTGGCTGCCTCCAAACACCCTGAAGCATGTTTGTTTTTTTACAAATCGTCTTAACAATATTTCCAGACCTTGAGATTTGAGTTGGTTTTGAAAATTGCTGATTGTGAAACCCTAGCTGAGATCTATAACTAACCCAGAATATGTCATAACTTTTATTTTCCTTACTGAGTTTTATCGTCATGTTCATCATGAAATTAGCTTAGAATCTGTGAACAGTGTTGTTGTTGTTTTAGTCTAATGACAGTATTTCCTCTATAGACGCATTGCCCAAATATTTATCCAAACGATCGCACCAGTAAGTGTAAAATAATAGCCATTGTTTCATTGTTTTGGAATAGTGTTGTTATTGTGTGAACTATAACCATTAAAAAGCATTTTCAGTAAGTGAGGTAAAGCTAAAATAAATAAATTTTATCACTTTTTTTTTTTTTTTTTTACTGAAACAAACTGCAATAAAAATAAATTAAAGCTATATATAAATATAAAAAAGTAATATTAAAAATGTCAATGCATAACAATTACTAATTTAATAGCCATTGTTTTGGAACAGTGTTGTGAACTAAAAGTACACTGAAAAATCAGTGTAAAATAGCCATTGTTTTGGAGCAGTGTTGTTGTGTGAACTATAACTAATAAAAGCATTTTCAGTAATTGAAGTAAAGCTAAAATAACGTAATTAATTTGATCAATTTAAAATAAAATAAAAACTTAAATGAAAATTAGTAATGTCTTTCCAATTAACTTAAAATAAAGATGTATAGAAATAAAAAAACTAATAAAAAAGCACATAAAATGACTAAAACTAAAATTTCTAAAAAAGAAGCTAATATAAGCTAATTCGAAATATTAATGAACACAGTAATAATATATAATATAATATAATGCTTTGGAATAGGTGACGTGGAGGGGTCTGCCAGCCCATAGTTCTGATGTTTTGCAGCCCTGACCACTATGAAATCTAAAGGGGACTTGGCAAAACAGGAAATGGCTGTTCTCTGGTTTCCTGACTGGACTCGAGATATCCCCGCCCCTGTCGCTGTGAATCGCCAACCCTATATAGCATGATTAAACGGACCACTTCATTTCCTGTGATGGAAGAGGGTTTTTTGGGGGGGAAGGTGGCTCATTCTGTGTCTCCAGCACAGGAAATGTTGAAGTCAAGGAGCAGGATGACATCTCTTTTAAAACCCCTCACTCTCTCTGCAGTGTTGCGCTGCATAGTTTGTCAAGATATAAAAGCTTTCCAGTGGTGATTGAGCATAAATCTTTCCAGCCTTTGGGAACATTCTGTACTTTATTCGCCCAGTGGATAAACATACATTTTCGAGTCAACATGAAAATTGGCCCTATTTACTTCCTTAATACACATTCTTGATTCAGTAGTGTATGTTTCTCCAAAGAGGAAAAATACATTTATCTTAATCATCCTTCTCTAAAACTCGCTCTGCAACCGATATGACGTTCATTTTTGGCTGATGCCACCTTTGCATGCTCCTTGAAAAATGATGAGCCATTTAAAGTATTATGGTCTTTTTTTTATTCCGCAACTGAACCGATGATTATGATGTAGAGCTTCAGATCAGTGCACAGCAGAGGAAAAAATAGTCATCTCTCTCAGCGAATTGAGGAAAGGTTGTGTAATGATGGCATCAGGCTCGGTGTATGACTCAGCAGTGGTATGAAGCTAAGCTTCAGTCCTATAGGAGAGCAGAAGGGATGTAGTTTGATTCCCTCTAATCACCCGTTTAACTAATGCAATTCATTAGGCTTGTGATTGGATAACCTAATCCTTGCTTTTGTGGCCCTGTACAGATTTTGTAAGGGAAGAGTGACATATGCAAAGGATTGATACTTTAAAGTTCATTTGCTCTTATAGTAGGGATCTTCAATATATCTAACACCATATCAGTGTGTTGGCTGATGATAATTAAAAAAAAAAAAGCAACTGGAGAATGTTTATACTATTGGAGAATGAAAATACTATATAAGTGTAAATAAGAAAATTGTAAAATAATTTTTTTTTTTTTATTATACATTTGATTGTTTATTTTCTCTCTCTCTCTCTCTCTCTCTCTCTCTCTCTCTCTCTCTCTCTCTCTCTCTATATATATATATATATATATATATGGTCATACTTTGAAAGTTTTCAAAATATTTTTAAATTTCAGCCATTTTGGTTGTTGGCTGTAGCATTAAAAATAGTTAAGTATTACCAAAAAATTCTATATTGGTGCATCTGTAGTGTAAAGGGGCAAAAAATATGTAATAACCTGCATAATAAATGCATAATAATAACCTGAATATATCTGGTCTGTATAGGCCTAAATAGAAAGGGCTTGTGTGAAGGAGGGCGTTACATGCCTACTCACATGTTTCCAGTTAGCTGTCTTAAAGCAGAACTGTTTTTTTTTTAGGAATGTGTAATGTTCTTTTTTTTTTTTTGCCTCACTTCGTGTATAGTGGTTTGTACTCATAAGAAGACGCCAGTTGACCCTTCGAAAAGATCCGCCCCCTTCCCTTTAGTTACTGTTGCTATGTCCGATAAGCCATGCGCTCTCACGCCACACATCATGTTCTCACGGAGTGAAAAATACATCCCAGAGCAAAGAGGACACTGACAACTCGTCGGCAGACAAGACAGAGCAGGTTACTTTTGATAACAGTTTCATATTTAAAATATTGTAATTTTTTTTTAAAGGCGTTCAAACAATAAATAGCGTATAGTGTCTCTTTAATGTGTCGTGACAGATCGCTGTAGCTCCTTCAAGCGGCTCGTGAACCGATCATCTCTTCATACTAGTTCATTTATAGCATCAAATAAACATGAATGAACATCAGAAGGAATGTTGTTTAAAGCGCGGAAAGACGTGAGGACACACAATTATTCAAGTTCACCAACGTTAATCTACTAACTCCTCTGACTGCTTTGTCGAAAAAAATGGTGGATTCAGAATTATGATTGGTCAGATCGCCGAGGCAAGGGTTCCATGGTCTGCGCTTCTCCTTTTTGTTTAACTTACTTGGTTGTAAATAACCTATCATGTGAGAGATCATAAAATGCTTTGACTCATCCTGTCCAATTTTGATCCACAGGTGGAGCTCGCTTTGTGGGATACAGCAGGACAGGAAGACTATGATCGCCTGAGACCTCTGTCTTACCCAGACACAGATGTCATCCTCATGTGTTTCTCCATAGACAGTCCTGACAGTTTAGGTAATCAGATTTTCCAAAGTCCTCAAAATCCTCAAAATCTGCTTTATATCTTTAGTTTTGAGTCATCCGTGTTTGTGTCAGCGCCTTTCTTACTGGAAAACCGATTCACTAAATCATCACTTTATGCAGGAAGTTCCTGTTTTTTGATCGGAGGCGCATCATGATAACACTTGTATCCATGACATCACTGTCCTTTATCTACACCAGCTTCCCGAAGGAACATCCCAGTTCTTTTCCTTGTTATAGTAAATGTCGGGAAGCTTCAACAAATTATATAAGCATGTGTTTAAAAGTTATCGCAGACAGTTCTGAGATTAGTCAGAATTCAGCCACGTGATTCAACAGAGTTCAAAAGATCAATATATATACATATAATTCCCCCAACTGTGAAATGGATTGGAACCACCATTATTCTTTAAAGACTTTAAAGTCATGAATTGCTTAATGTCAATAATAGGATTGGATTTGTTGGGGCAAATCCCTTATTTTATTCAGACTTTCTTTGGGTCACATTAAAATTACAAAACAAAGTTTTATAACACTATATGCAAGTATTATTTAACCTTTTTGTCACCATATTTTTCCTTCAAATTACTGTACCTAGTTTGAAAGTCTGCAAAGACTTTCTCATTTATTAAATTATATTATATTGTAGTACTTGTATTTATGTAATGCTTATGTTTTTTTTGGCAAAAGTCCATGATTAAAATATTTAATGTATATTTTTACATATACACTGTGTATATACATATATACTGTATATAAACTAATATCTATATACTGTGTGTGTATGTATTCAATTTTTTTTAAAAATCTCATATCAATCTTGAATGTGTGTGATCTCATAGAGAATATCCCAGAAAAGTGGACGCCGGAGGTGAAGCACTTCTGCCCTAACGTTCCCATAATCCTTGTGGGTAATAAGAAGGATCTGCGGAACGATGAACACACACGGCGAGAGCTGACTAAGATGAAGCAGGTGTGTTCCCTGGGCTAGCCGCACCTCCACTATGGGGTGTCCCATTAAAAAGCTCTTAGCAGCCAGCATTACTGTCATTCTGGAAGGCCTGATCATTATCATTTGTCAAACTCCTCGTATTCTAGCGATCAGTCCAACCTTTAATAACCAATGACTGATGCGATCATGCCTCGCCCCTTAAATAATGTGTCAGCTATAGTGTTCGGTTATCTGGGCAGATGGCCTCCGTTAAATCGATCCATTTAGCGAGCAGAATTGATATTGTATGTCATAAGTCGGCCTTTTGCTGCAGACAGTGTCGTGCATGCCAACGTCCATCATTCACAATGTTCAAACAGTAATTTGGTTCTAAATCATATTGAATGTGATAAATCAGTTCCAACTCATCTGTTTTGCAGGAGCCGGTTAAACCGGAGGAGGGCAGAGACATGGCCAACCGTATTAGCGCCTTCGGCTACCTGGAATGCTCAGCCAAGACTAAGGAGGGGGTGAGGGAAGTATTCGAAATGGCCACCAGGGCGGCGCTGCAAGTCCGTAAGAGGAAGAAGAGGGGCGGATGCTTGCTGTTGTAAGAGAACTTTCCGGTCTATTTCCAGAATGATCTCCCCACTGACCAGGAAATACCAAACTCCACAGAAAAAAGATTTTTGACCAAACAACATAAATACACTGGACTGTATGTCACATTTCATGCAAACCAACAGGTGGGAAATGTAGGAAAGTAAATAAAATATGCATCAAACAGACAGAGGCTGGGCAGAAAAACAGGTTAGATCAAAATATATCTATCACTGTATATCTTGATTTAGTTTTCCTCTATGGCACAATGTTTTTCAGAATGCAAACTTTTTTTCTCCAGTTTGTACTGTATGGATGACGTCAGTCATAACGATATTGTATTTTTGCATATTTATCAATTGACCATTATAATCTGTTGAGAGAACATCTTCATAGCATTGTAATCGAAATTAATTTAGCCACATAGAAACCTCTTAATAGCACAGAATTTGGTAATAAAATCAGTGCCTTCATGATCATTCCCTCCACAAATTGAATGTAAAGTGTGTTTTGAGCTTCTCTGTGACTTCTACACACTCTTCTAGTAGTGAATAACTCTATGAGCCAATTAAATGTATTTAAAAGTGACAAAATCTCCAGTAATGTTCAGTATATAGCTTTCATTCCCCAAATAAATATCAATTACATGTAATTTGGAGGCTCAGTTGGGTCTAAAACCAACCAGGAGCGTGACATTTGTCGTTTTTGTCCTCCACACAGGCATAAACACACGTGCGCACCTGGACTGAGCTCTATAGATACTAAACTGGTTGAACTTCGAACTCGAATATCTAGGCTGATCTCATGCCGTCACATAATCTGACTGTATTGTCCTCACGTTAGCCGGCACGCATGCTTGAGTATTGTTAATGGAATTATTACTTTTAAGGTGCACTTTTCTAGGTTTCTAGCACTGCGAAACGTCGAATAAATACACAAATTAATGATTGTTAGCAAATTTATATCAGTTAGAAGAGGCCTTGAGTGCCTTTCCAATTCCCACAGAATTGTGTGCCTTTAGTTATCAGACTTTAACGTGTTTGGGTTGAGATGAGATGATGAACGTTTATGTCCATGCATGCGTTTTGTCACGATCAGTGTTGTAATGTTGCATGCCAGTAATCATTAGGTGTTCGGATCATCACGTTTTTGACAATAACCATAGCTAATCATGCAGAGTTGTGCTTCTAGAAGATCTGTAGCTTTTATTAGCTGGTGTAGAATCCATATAATGATGTCATTTCCACTGCTGGTGCCATGAGATGTCTGACATGAGGTAAATTAGCGATGCTACTTAAATCCAGCCCCATGTTTCCTGTCTGTGAACGAGTGTTTAATTCATTAGCTACGTTTCCATCGCCTGGAAAAACAGGAAAATCACCAAAACAGTCAAGAAATAGTGTTCAGGGTCATACGTCAGCTTAAAATGGAAAAAAAGAATATAGTTTGCATTGGTTGAAAGTTTTTATATATATATTTTATATATATATATATATATATATATATATATATATATATATATATATATATATATATATATAAAAAATAATACTATATATATATATATATATATATATATTTATTATATTATTGTTTTATTTTATATATATATATATATATATATATATATATATATATATTAGTATTATATATATGTATTATATATATATATATATATATATATATATATATATATATATATATATATAAATAAATGGTTTTTAGTTTATTTTAAGGTGAAATATGACCCAGGCATTTCTTTGAGAGGCAAATGTTCCTTGGGGTATTTTATGTTTAGGCCCATCAGAAGCACAGAATGTTAAACTAACCATCTGTATAATTGTTGAACACCTGGGACACTATGCCATGGATTTTAATTTATTAAACAGGGCATTATTAAAACACTAACTGTAATGTACTGACTGTACAATACAATGCACAAGGAACATCCTATTAGACTACATACACACTACTCGCAAACAACGGAGGAACTTTATCTTTTTAATGTACTAATTTGTGGAATCCGTGATGAAATCCTCGATGCAGGCGTGAGAATAGACCCATGTCCTTTGCATGAGGAAATTACTACAGCAACCAGTCTTAGCATATGGAGCTCTACACTGGCCTCTGAGATCAATCTGCTGTGTTCATGTGGTCTCTTCCTTTTTTTCTGGAAGTATTAAATATGATTTATTAATCCAGATTTTTACGAGCGCTCATAGTAATAATGCTTTGTAAACGGGACTAGTAGTAATTGTTTGAATGAAGTGAAACCAACTTATGTTAATAAACTATTTTTTCGAAACAAAATAATGTTGCACTTTTTTTACTTTTGTGTGAAATTACATGCAATGAAAAGAATTCAGTTTACAAATGTTGGGTAATTTACTGTTGAAAAATAATTTGCCATGTATTATCTGCCTATTTTTAGGGCCCAAGCCCTAAAACAAAATATTATATAAAAAGTATTCTAAATGCCATCATTTCTTTAAACAAAATGTTCTATATAAATAAAAATCAAAGATATTTATTGCCATAATTTGCAATTGCTTTTTGATACATTTTCAATGACTGAGACAGTAGAAGTTATTTTTAATAGCCATTTTTTAAAAAAAAAATGTTTGACTATTACTTGTTAGAAACACTGTTTCAATTAATGACTTTCAGTAAAGTGATCAAGTAAAGTGCTATGAAGATTTTAAATAATACACATTGTTGGGAAAAAAGCAAGAAATAAAACATGTAGCAGTTTAAATAAAAAAAATATGCATTAATAAAGAATGTTGATTTAAAAGTGATATTGCGACTGATCTTTAATCTACATCAGTTTGCATAAGTGCTAGAATCTCTTCAGGATTGTCTCAGTAGTATATAAATTAACTGTTTTGCTGAATTATGAAATGAATGTATCGTTTTACTAGCTGCAATCAACATTAAAATGAGTTCATGATAATTCAATTGTGATAAATTGATTTCCCATTTAAACCGATTGTCTCATTTAATTGTTGTAAATCTGGTCCTCATTGTTCAGCTCTCCACTCAGGGTGCACATGTTGCTGTAGTGGGCTCTCGTCCATATCTAGACATAAACACATCGTGTCATACGAGTACATAATACAGTCACACTTCAGGTCTGGATGTGTTATGTAAGGCCGCATACCATCAGAGCTGATTTTTAAAGATGCCAGCCGGCTGACCACATCCTCCTCTCCTTCAGCATCTTTGTAGTCAAAGCCAGTGTTGCCCTGCTCAAGCTCACAGTACCGGATAAACCTACACAAACAAACACACACTAATAAACTACTGTATTCTCTACAGAACAGATTACCAGTTAAAGGACTAGTTCACCCAAAAATCAAAATTCCGTTATTTATTACTCACGCTCATGTCATTCCAAACCCGTAAGACCTTCGTTCATCTTCGGAACACAAATGAAGATATTTTTGATGAAATCCGATGGCTCAGTGATTCCTCTATTGCCAGCAAGATAATTAACACTTTCATATGCCCAGAAAGATGCTAAAACATATTTAAAACAGTTTATGTGAGTACAGTGGTTCAACCTTAATGTTATAAAGCGATGAGAAAAACTAAACGACTCTTCTTTGAATCAGTGGTTCAGAGCGCCAAAGTCTTCAGTAAATGAGGCTTCATTAAGTATTTCGCAATTTCAACGGTTCACATGATTTTGACAGTTTGATACACGAACTGAATCACTGATTCAAAGCAAAAGATTCGTAAAACTTCGAAGTGTTTTGAAATCCACCATCACTAGATATTGTTGTAAAGTCGTTATTTTGTTTTTTTGGTGCACAGAGTATTCTCGTTGCTTTATAATATTAAGGTTGAACCACTGTACTCACATGAACTGTTTTAAATATGTTTTAGTATCTTTCTGGGAATCTGAAAGTTTTAATTGTCTTGCTGGCAATAGAGGACTCACTGAGCCATCGGATTTCATTAAAAATATCTTCATTTGTGTTCTGAAGATGAACGAAGGTCTCACGGGTGTGGAACGACATGAGGGTGAAGAATTAATGACAGAATTTTCATTTTTGGTTGAACTAACCGTTTAAGGCCAGTTCACACCAAGTACGATAGCTAAAACAAACATTTAGTTCTAAAAATCCTAAATGTAAAAGAATAGCAAAGTCCACAACACATCTATTACAATAAATGCACAGAGAAACAATGTCGTTGGAATCACTCTCACACTGATGAACAATACAAAAATTTACAGCCAATCAGAATCCATCCTGCTTTAAAGAGCTCAAGCATTTAAAGCGACAGACAACAAAACTGCAGATATGGTGAGTTGGTGTGGACGCAAATATACTTATCATTCTTGGAGTGAACTGGCCTTTAGTGTGACATTTCCTGAAATTATACAGCACTCTTTCCAGTGTCAAATCTATGAACAAATAAATCTAGTAACAATCACAGATCTAGACAGTCCGAACTTGTGTGCATTGCTTCTAAATATAAGCGTAAGAAAAGCAGTGAGATCTTTCCGTTTGGCCATGTGGCCAATGTAAAGCTAGCTTATTGTTTTGTTCAAGAAATGCAAATGCGCTACACTATAAAAGATTGAGTTAGCCAATCAGATTGAAGCTTGCCCTTTTCAAGTAAGCTTTTGCTAATTTCAAGTCGTATATCCTTCAGAATGGTCGGTAAGTGATCTGTAGCACGCCATTAAAGTTTGAGACTAGTTGCCACCGGGTTAGTGGCAGGTTAAGTTTAGAGGAACATGTATAACTAAGATCTTACCTCTGCCAAGTAGGATCCTTGCTTAGGATAACTGGGTTTCCCACCACGATGAGCAGGGCTTTGGCTCTCGTTATGGCCACATTAAACCTCTGTGGGCGACAGAAGGGGTTTACTACAGGACGGGCTGGCATAATAATTTCTCTAATCTAAGTCCAAACAGATGGTCAGAAACATGTGTTTGACCTCTGTTCCTCATTTTTCTGTGAACAATCACAGATACATTTTTTAACTTTTACTCTTGCAGCTAAAAGTTATTGGTAACGCTTTACAATAAGGTTCATTGGTTAACATTAGTTAACTACTTTAGTTAACATGAACTAATAATGAGCTGCATTTACACAGCATTTATTAATGTTACTTTCAACATTTAGTAATACTGTGAACGAACATGAACAAACGATGAACAGCTATTTTCATTCATTAATGTTAATGAAGATTAGTAAACCGTAATACATGTGTTGCTCATGGTTAGTTCATGTTAGTTAATACATTAACTAATGTTTAACTAATGAACCTTATTGTAAAGTGTTAACAAGTTGATTCCACAAATGCTCTTATGAAGTAGCTCTTGTAGCTCTTGTTCTTTTCTATATACACAACTCTTCAAAATTTTTCAGAAAGCTTGTTTTTTAATACTTTTATTCAGTAAGGACACAGTAAATTGATCAAAAGTGACAGTAAAAACCTTTATAATGTTACAAAAGATGTCCAATTCAAAAAATTGTTGTTCTTTGGACATTTATATTCATCAAAGAATCCTGAAAATGTATCACTGTAAGCAGCACAATTGTTTTCAACACTGATCATAATAATAATAATAATAGTTTCTTGAGCAGCAAATCAGAATATTAGAATGATTTCTGAAGGATCATGTGACACTGAAGACTGAAATTCAGCTTTGACATCTCAGGAATAAATTAAATTTTAAATATATAGAAATAGAAAACTATGGAAGCCTGTTACAGCCACTGAAAAAAAAAAGATTATTGCGACTTTTTATCTCACAATTATGACTTTTTTTTTACAGAATTGTGAGATAAACTCACAATCGCGAGATATAAAGTCAGAATTGCATGATATAAACTCGCAATTGCGACAAAAAGTCAGAATTGAAAGATGAAACGTTGCAATTGCGAGTTATAAAGTCAGAATTCTGACCTTTTTTATATCGCGCAATTCTGATTTTATATCGCGCAATTCTGACTTTATAACTCGCAATTGTGAGTTTATATCACGCAATTCTGTGAAAAAAAGTCAGAATTGTGAGATAAAAAGTCGCAATAATCGCTTTTTTTTTTTTTTTTCAGTGGCGGAAACGGGCTTCCTTGATGAGCACAAAAGACACTTTCAAAAAGATTGAAAAAAACTTTTGTTTTAAAAAGCTTTTGTAAGGTTGTGCATATGTATATACTTGTATATATGTTTGTATACTTGCTTTAGTCAAGTAAAATTGGTAATTAGGTAAATATCCAACTTATCAAATTGAGTATATACCTTCTCATTTGACAGGAAGCCAATGTTGAAGTCTTGGTCCATCTTGACATAGTTGACGCTACTACGGACAGTCGAAACTATGATGACTTTTCTCTCTTGACCCTGAAACTCTTCCACTGACCCCACCTACATGAGCCAAATAATCAAGCAGCAGAAATCACTTATTCTGAGATCAGAGAGGCAATTTGTGGGGGGAAGAAATGATATAAATCACAGGCCAACCTTGATATCTTTCCACTTGTTTAACTCCGTCACAGTGTTCAGAGCTTTCCGAATTTTTTCCACCTTAAATGAAAGAAAAACCTTTTGTTAAAGAGTAAAGCATTTTCTTTTCAGCATTTTGCCATTTTTCATTATTTAATAGAATACATTTTCAAAAACAAAACAAAAAAAACGGATTTAATCCAATTTTAATCCAATAGGATTTAACATCCTACATTTTATTCTATTTCTGAGCTAATTTTACAGCACAAAGTACAGAGATCCTTTCTCAGTCTTGCCTGTTTCCTGTAAGGAGCGATAATACCGATGTCATTGGCGCTGAGTTTTGGCAGGCCCTTCTTGCCCTGCGTTTGCATGAGCTTGTTGAGGTAGCTGACGATGACCTCGATCTCGGTCACGTTGAAGAATGAAGGACTGTTGGCCTCTCTTTCATCTTTCCCCATCACTCCATGAAACACGACAGGAAATCCCTGTTAATCACAGAAACAAGAAAAGTGCTTTATTCATTTATTATACAATTTGTGCAGCTTCTTTCTTCCGTTGAAATAAAAAGAAGGTATTTTGAAGATTTGTTGATGGTTGCCATTGACTTCGCAAAAATAATGGCTGCCGTCAACTGTCTGGTTACCAACATTCTTCAAAATATCTTCTTTTGTGTTCAACAGAATTTAAGAAACTCATTCAGGTCTGGAACATCATACGGGTGAGTAAATGATGACAGAAATTTCATTTTTAGGTCAACTATCCCTTTAATAACAGTCCTATATTGTTGAAATAACGTAGTTTAAATGACAGAAGTACGGCCGGTTTCGGGAAACAGTCGTGACTAGCTTGTTAGTTTCAACAACGACACATCGTACTATGGAGGTAAAGCAGTGAGTTACATCATTGTACAGGAAACACACATACTCTGACACATAAAACACACAAAAGCACATATAATCCAACAACACTCTTAAAATTAAAGGTTGTTTGTTGCCATTTACGGTTCCATGAAGAACCTTTAACACCCATGGAACCTTCCCATTGCACTAAAGTTTTTTTTTTTAGTAGGAACGGATTCTTTAGATTATTAAAGTGTTCTTCACACTACGAAAAAACGTGTTCTTTTAAGAAAGGTTCTTTAGGGAACCCAAAATGGTTCTTCTATGGCAAAAACACCAGATCACACTTATTTAGCCACAGTGTGCTTAGTATATTTTGGAAAGACAATTTTTGAACATCTAATTATAAGAATAACTGACGACGGGCCGTTGAATTATTAGAAAATAATACACACCCGAGGTGGTAATGCGGCCACAATGTGAAGCGGGTGTGCATTATTTTCTAATATTTCAACAGACTGCAGTCAGTTATTCTGCTTATACTATGGTTATATTGCTCAGATGTTGTTGCTGTATTTCAAGACATTTGAAATTTCTTCAGGACCAATTTCTCACGCATCTCATCCATGCCTCGAAAACGTAATTTTAGAGCTAGTAATGGAGGCTTGAGCCATTGATAGAATTAATACAGTAATTAAAGAGAGAGAGAGAGATTAAACTCGTGTGAATTAAGAGTCTGTGGGTCTCTCAACAGCGTCTCTATGAATAGCGAAACTGTCAGTTTATCTGCTTGTGTGTGTGCGTTTTCAGTGGGAGTGAGAGCGGGAGAAAGAGTATGTGCTTTCCGTACAAAACAAAATAATTTTGTGACAGAAATATGGAAATAATTTGTCGTTTTTATCCTGTTTACTATATATTTTTTGCTTGTGTCATTGTGGGTTTTGGTTCGTTTGCTGTTGGTGGCCGTAAGGAAATAACTGAAATCATTTGGCGAAGTGATATGGAACAGTAATGCGGTCAACACCTGCCTGGAACTACTTTAACCGTGAGTTTCCCTTTAAAAAAGTTGCACACCTTAGAACATTCGCCTACCAATAAGATTCAAGCATTCAACGGCCCGTAGTATAATTATCTATAAAACACAGCACATTTCTTTGCTTCTTACATCTTCATCAGACAAAAAAAACCCAAAGGAGCTTTTGTACAGCGGTCTGGTACCTTCTTAGGGAGATGCTCCCAGCGACAGAAGGCCTCGCGCTCCATCTGGTTTGCAAACACCTGCAGCTCATTCTCATAGAAAAGCTCGTTGGGGATTTTGAGGATGGCGGGATGAGACCTGGGATACAGAACAGTAAGTAAGTCAACACTTATGACATCAAATATTGAAGGGAGAAAAAATCAGTACCTGTAGTTGCGGAGAAGTTTGGTGACGAAGCGGCTGTCATATACAGAATGACCATCCTGGCTCTTCTGATAGAGAGTGTTCTGTTTCATTAGTCTCTCCAGGAGGGACAGACCTGTTTCATATCAAACGATATCTGTTAGGACTTAAATCTGAGTTAAAGAAGAAGAAACAAATTTAACAATAAAATGGAAATTGTGAAGAATCTTTGAGTACCCAGTCCGTGTAGTTGCGCTAGTGGGGATCTTAAAACGGGGCCCAACTGCTGCGGATCTCCGGCCAAAACCAGCTGGCCCTTCACAGGGTCGAGCAAACCTTGGGCACAGAGAGAGAGTGCAATGTAGAAGTAAACAATCTGTTTATCTGTTTTAATTCATGTTCTCATTCGCTTCTCCCAACCCTTCCTCCTTTACCTGCAATCCCGATGATACACTCGGGCTCCACGGCTTGTCCAGCCTCATCTATGAAAATGTGTGTGAAGTGACCCTTAGCAATGCCTCCTGACACGAGCCTGAAGAGCACACAAACAGATATTAGTTTTTAGTCATCAGAGCAGAACATCCTAGCTAGCACAAGGGAGTATGACAGAGAATAGGACAGAAATATTACAGTACAGCGCACAACCAGAAAAGACCCAAGATTCAAAAGCAATATTAGAGTTGTGATGGGCGTGCTGTACCTTCCAGCGGTGACCAGTGTAACCACAATGACTGTGTAGTCCATCAAAGCTTCTCTAGGTGGAAGCAGGAAGCTGCCCTGATTTTTATTCCAGTTACTGTGTTTCTGTAGAAATTGATATTTAGGTATACATCCTCTGTTTTACACACACACACACACACACACATATATATATATATATATATATATATATATATATTATAGGTTAGTATTACAAAGATATATATTTCATTTACATATATAAATTTTTTTAAAATATTAACATAAAAAAATTATATACACACATATATATATGTTCTTTACTATATATGCACACTTAAGAATTATAAATCAAACATTTAATATAATATTACTTTATATGTAAAAATGTTAAATTATATGTTATATAAATTATAAACGTTATAATTTAAGTATGTATATATATATATATATATATATATATATAGTAAAGAACATATATAAATTTTATATATTAAAACATAATAATATTATTATTAAAAATAATATATGTAAATGAAATATATATAAATTAAATCTATATACTTATAATACCAACCAATAAAATATTATATGATATTATAGGTTACATTTCATTTAGATATATTTCCTTTAAAATTTTATGCATATTACATATATTGATATATTAATGTTAAAGTATATGATACAAATGTGTGTATATATGTATAATAAATAATATTAATATATCATAATATATATATATATATATATATATAAATACTATGTAATATTTTTTATTAATACAATTTTTTACATTTAATTAAAATGTAACAAAATATCATTATTTAAATACATCCAGTAATAATTTGTCAATCATGAAACAAAATTAGAATGGTAGTTTGTCATTTCCAGAGATGCTCCATGCATATGTCTTACCAGCAGTTTCTGCGGTATAGTTTTCGGGTCTCTACTGGGGGCATAAAGTCGGTAGAGGCGATGACCATCCACATATCCTAATAACCTCTCACACAGGAGGTCACTGGCACTGTTTGAGGGAGCACAGGCCAGGATATGGGTCTTGGCCTCGGACTTATTCACCTGATGTAACAAAAAGCAAACACAAGCCATGAGTCACACGGCCGTTTAACGCTGAAATAAACACATGAAACATTCCTAATGAATGCTTTCACCTGCTTTATGGCTTCCACTACTGTGACAGTTTTGCCTGTACCAGGGGGTCCAAAGATCAAGTAAGGCGCTGGCTTGGATGTGCCTAACAGGATGTGCTGCACTGCTGCCTTCTGCTCAGGGTTGTTCTCTAAATCTTTGTTGAACATACTGGAGGACGAACACAACAAGATTTTATTAAAACACAGTGGCAGAACACACACACGTATTTGTAATATGTATATATTTCCCCTTGTGTCACATGATTTGAATTATTTGTCACATGTTTACACAGACTGTGCACACAGAGTGTCTAATTAAGGTGATCACCTGTTTTTATAACTGAGTTGGATTTTATTCTACATTGGTGTTGTGCCTAATAAAGACCTGATGCTCGAAATGTTGCGCTATCAATAAGTTTTTTGGAGCTGTTAGTTTCAGTGTGCAGACATCATGCATCTTTTTTCCAAAAGTCTGAAACCACCATATTTTACATAGATACATTTAGCTGAATTTACAGTATCTTTGTGTTCTTACTGACATTATCAAGGAAGAAATTCCAAACACATGTGCGGATATATACTGAGTGTGTGTGTGTGTTTGAGTGCAGACCTCAGGTTTGGTAGTGCAGTGTGTTTAATGCCCTTATCAGAGGGGAACAGCACATCTCCCAGTTTGTGCTGGACGGCGATCTCCACCGCCCTGTGCTGAAGCTTCAAGGGAAAGCGATTGATGTTGAACTCCACATCAAACTTCATGTTGTTGAAAAACTTCTTGAGAAGCCTACAAACACAGAACCAAAAAGGAATCACTTTTTTCAGATAGCAAGTGTCTAAAACCAGGGTTAAGAAATTTTAATTAACTTTCTAGCTAAGGATTTGTTAATAATTTAGTAATGAAGTGATGTTAGTTCATGAAGGATATTGTTATTAAGGCTTAATGAAGACTATTAGTGTCTGCCAAGTTTGAAAAGGGGTTGAAAAAATATTATATAAACTAATATATTATTACTTATTCCTGTGATGGCAAAGCTGAATTTTCAGCACCATTACTCCAGTCTTCAGTGTCACATGATCCTTCAGAAATCATTCTAATATGCTGATTTGCTGCTCAAGAAACATTTCTGATTATGAATATTGAAAACAGTTGTTCAAAAGAACAGCATTTATTGAAATTGATTTATTTTGTAAAAATGTAGAAGTTGTCACTTTTCAATTTAATGCATCCTTGCTAAAAAGGTATTAATTTCTTTAAAAAGAAAATCTCAAACTTTTGAACAGTAGTGTATATACGTATACAATTCATGAGAGTTATTTAGTAATCAGTAAAAGTATTTAGTAATTCAACATTTTATTACATATTATTAATTTAAAAAAAATATATATGAATTAAAATATTTATAATACATTAAAAAACATTTCACAAAGTAGCCACTATCTATGGAAGCTAGGTATCACATTAACATTGTTTGTAATATTACATATTTCTTACTTTTTTGAGAAGCCGAGTTTAACTCTCTCAAGTTCTACACAATGCACATAGCCTTCATAGACTGTGACGGGCTGGTTCCTGTCCTTCGACACCCACACGTTCAGTTTATCTCCTCGCAGTACGGACGGTCTGTTCTCTGCCACCCCTGGTACCTGAGTTAAAGACAAAGATAAAAGTAATCATAAATATGAAAAATGACATTCAGATTTACATCATCACGATATCTGTGGCAACATCTGAAATAAACAAGAACACATTTGAAGATCATTTTGCTTCTCACTCACATTGAGAACAAGCAAATTTTTGTTTGCTTTGTCGAGGACCATGGTCTTGCCATAGAGATCATACTTCTTAATGTCCACCTCCATCTGAATCTCTTCCAGGTATAGAAGGAGGTGAAAGCGATCAGTGTAGATCTTCATGCAAAGCGGAGTGTCCAGCACTCGCCTGAGAACATACAGATGTCACTGACCAATGCACACTCAGAGAGAGACAGCTGTTTTCAACACAATTTCTTTGTTCGAAAAGAGTCCAAGCTTGCTTGCCTCACTCTGGGAAGTTGCTGCCTTACTGAGGGTGAGAGGCGCTCGGAGTCCTCCAGCTTGTGTATGGCCAACTGCTTCAAGTAGGGTGGGTAATTATATGGCTTCAACCTCACCATAATCATCAGTCCATGTGTGATGGAACTATAAAAAATAGAATGGGAAGAAGAGTGATTCAACAACACTGAATCAGCTTACCATTCTAGGAAGTGAGTGGAAGGATGGATGGATGGAAGACAGACAGATCTAACCTCTCAGGTGGTACCCCTTCTTCTACAATCCTGTTCTCCGGACGTAGTCGTCTGTTCTGTTTGGGGTTATATGGGCTCTCTGGACCCAGTGTTCCAGCTAGTCCGGTCTGAACCACTGCCTCCAGTTCTCGGACTATGCAGAAGGGCTTAGCAGTACCAGGAGGATCCGCCTCTGGGCAGAACTCAAAGTACATGGTAGCTGGAAAGTGTCCGTGATGGTGGACGTTGTAATGCACTTCAACATCATAACTCTCACCTAGCAGGAAGACATCAATGTAACATTTCTGTGAGCATCTGACAACCTACATACATTTTCATTTGATTATCTATCTATCTATCTATCTATCAGATTACAGTCTCAATGTTGTTCTCACCTGGACAGAGGAGAAGAGGAGAAACACGGTTCACTCTCCTCTTATCCACGAGAGTAAAGCAGCGCATCTTGTGCAAGGCTGTGTAGTACGAGAAGTAGACGCAGCTGTCGCCCTGATTTACGATGAGAAACTTCACCACAAACAGCTTCCCTTGCTCCTTGATGATAAACATAACCTTCCCTTTGGTGGCCTTGGGGTCAGAGGTTATTTCAACACCTCCTTTGTCTTTGATGAGCTCAGCTCTGAAACAAAGACACACTTGACAATGAGTTTCAAAAGGAAAATGTGCCATTGAGAAGGGAAGCCTGTGATTACCTTCGCATTACTCATTTTTCTCGCATCGCATGAATTATATATTTAAAGTTGATTTTATTTTTCCTAGACAGCCAAAAAACAGGCAGATTTATATCTCTGATGATCACCGTTTCTTTTGGAGTTTGGTGAGGATTTCTGAAGCAAGCTTCCTCTTCGGGGTCAGGACAGGGTTAGTGGTCGGAGGAGATGAGGAAGAGGATGCTGGGACGGAATCTGTGTCAGACTTTTTGGTCTTCTGCTGTGCGAAGGACTTCCACTGATCGCAGTAGTACACGCGCATCTGTCAGGAGGACGAGACAGAGAAGAGATTTGCTAAAATATGACAATGAAATGGCTTGATGCTGAAGTGAATTAGTTTGTCACATTCACAAGCACACTAGAACATCTCAGAGCTTACACAAAATACGATCATGTAAGTTCTCACCTTTGGTTTCCAGTGAAACATGACTTTCCCATGCCCTGTAGTGGCTTTATGGAAAACTCTTAAGGCATTGATTACATTGGAAAATTTGGGTTCTTTTCTTCCATCCCTGAAAAACAAACAACTGAGTTCAGCCTGGAAAAACAAGGCTATTGCATCAATGTAGAAAAAGACAGGCTGACACACGTCAGAAATATCATACATAAACAAAACCATCACAAACAAAACAAACTATTTTTATTATTACAAGATTGTCTTATGACAAACACAAAATCAAGCAAAGCAGATGAGCCAGACGTTCAACCGGTGACTGTTGCAAACCTTTTAAACTCAAAGTTGTAAATATCCCGAAGTTCGTTTATGTCTGTTTTCGAGATCCTCTGCCCCAGAAACTGTAGAAAGTCAAGCCCTACTTCGTATGATGTTCTGAGAGATGACATTGTGCTGCTGTTGTCTATGTGTCAGTAGTTTACGTTTGGGATGTTAACTGATCTAGGCGATTCCGGAATCGAAACTGACTGAATGCAGTCTAACGGAGACCAAAGAGGGTACATCAACAAATTACCTCACTAAGGAGCGTTGACATTTTCTTCACTAATTAAATTATTTATTTGACTGTTTGAATGCTGAATAACTCCATAAACAATATAAATGTCTCAGGGAGTCAATTCTTTTACATTTCGCATTTACCAGTCAACGTAAGTGTAAATAAAATTTCACAATGAGCAACGCTCTTTTGCGACACTCCCTAAAACCGTGGCGTTACATAAGATGCGTATGGGAGCAACACTTTTCATGGACAGTTAAGTACCTGGATGGGGTTGTTTAATTCAAAACTCAATGAAGATTGGCAGATCTTGATTTTAGAATCATTCACTTCCGTCAAACCAGAGAAACTTATATATTCCAGTAGTCATTAGTTTGCATATCCAAATATGGATGCAATTTTTATTGAGAAGAGCAATATAGAAATTTAGACATTAAATATGAACAGTTAAGGTGAGTTAAGACAATAACACAAATAATTAATTAAATATTTTGTTTATCATACTTATAGAAACAATATGTGTTTTTTTTCCTTTAAAACTTTGCAGAATCAGAACATTCTGCTAAAAACATAGCTATTTTTATATGCTATATTTTTCATTAAAGCTTACGTGACACACAAAGTGCAATAAACAAACGTCAATAACTAAACATGAGTACATAAATGTGCAATTTTAAACTCTTTTGTCATGTTTATGATTGTTTTCCCGTGATGCAGTTTGACAGGGCAGGTCCAATTGAGCCAAGATGGCGGACTTTGAGGAACAGCTTTCCGACGAGGAGAAGGTATATGATTATCTATTCAGGCTCCCTGATTTATTTTCCTTATCTGTTATTAGCATAGATAGAACTTTTATATTGTCATGAACATCTCATATATGTTATTATGCACATTGGATGTTTTAAAATCTATAAAATCCGCGATGAAGAGCGTGCTAAGGAAGCTAGCAGGCTAACTGAAACTCGATCTAATCGATGGTCGCACTCTCAGAGACGCTAAACTGAGTAGATGGTAACTGAGATTAGCGATTAATATGATTGCTACTTGTTGAAAATGTAGTCAATGAGATAGTATTTACGGTTTCATATCAACATCGGACGTAATATTGAGTTTACGGACTATTAGAGGCTGACCGGTAAAGCATCTAAATAAGGGAAAAATCACTTCATCATGAATAACAATTTATATGTTGTATATAACAGCAAGTATATTTACAGTAAAGCACTTTTTATTCTCTGTAATATAACTTAACCTATGACAGTTGAGTGTCGTATAACAAACTTGTTTTAGATCACTGTTGCTATATATATATATATGTAATACATAATGTTGCACTATATATATATATAATACATGTGTATTTTTTCTAATCTAATCGCTTATATAAATGGTTTAATTTCGTTGCCGTTTTTGATTTATATACCAAGGGGAAGTGCTTTTCTTGCACTGAAACAGGGGCGCAACCTCAACTCTGGTGTTGTTTGTATTCTCAGCTGAGTGTGACCCAGCCCTCTTTCTGCATGTTCTTACATGCGCGCGGCTCTTCCGGTCTCATGCCCTCTCCCTCTGCCACCGAGCTGATGCGAGTCACGGGCTGTTCTAATGTGCGGATGTTCCCCTCCGCCTCTGCAAAGGCGAAGCAGTCGTGTTGAGGCCAATTGAAGGAGGGAAGAAGCATTTCAGAAATGCTTAGATGTGGAAAGCTTGTTGCAGCTGCAAACTGAGAAGCGTAGATGTGATATTAAGATACCACTGATATATTGCCCAACTTGGCCTGTACTCGAGGGCACAGATTTTTACGATAAAAAAAACTTAAAAGAATAATTTTAAGTTAATGTACATAATAGTGTTGAACACTTTAGCATGTTTCAAAGTCTTAAAGGGTTAGTTTACCCATAAATTAAAATTCTGCTATCATTTACTCATCCTCGAGTTGTCCTACTAAAAGTGGAAGCAAGATTGAGAATTCAGTCACCCCCCCCCCCCATTCTTTACAGTATACCAGTGGAAAAGATGCTGTTTTCTGTAGATTATAAGTCATTTGTAGATTTTCATTAATTACAGGCATTCAAATTCTGCCGAAATCTGAGGCTGATATGGTTGTAAAGCTCTTTGGGTGTACAATCGTACATAATGAAGTGCTGTATTAATGCTTCATTGATTCATACACTCTGTTGATATTGTGTGGGCAAGTTATTAATGCATCCACTACAGCAATTCATTAATTTCTCCTCACCGGTTATCAGTAATCAAAGATGACTTGTTTGAGCTTGTGACTAGATAAGGAAACCAAGAAGACCACTTTTTTTTGTCAGGGTGACTGGAACAAAAAATGTGAATGTGTGCTTTATTTCTACATCCATATCAAATTTAGGTTTTACAAATGCTGTCATTCAAGAAAACATCCCAGGGTCCAATAAATTGTTGCCATGTTTGCTGAATTATTATTTTTCTGAATTCTTTGAATGGATAGTTCAAAAGAACAACATTTGAAATAGAAATATTTTGTCACATTACAAATGTCACTTTTGATCAATTCAATGCATCCGTTCTCAATAAAAGTATTAATTTCTTTTAAAAAAAAAGAAAGAAAAATCATACTCATAACAGCATAATCTAGGTCTTTTGGTGAAATTGCAACCGTGTCAGAAAAACGTCAAGACCAGTCATTTTGTTGCACATATTTTAGCTTTCATGCAAGGAATGTTTTGGAGAAACAAAACTTTAGGCGTCCTAGATAACTTCTACACTTTCCACAGAATTAAAAGTTTTTATAAGATGTGCAAGTTGTGACATTTTCTTCAGTAGATGGTTTGCATGTCTGTGATAATTCTTACAATTTGATTTAAAGCATTGCATTTCCAAATAACATAACCAAATTGGCTGTTATTAGTATTGTGATTTATTTTTCATTTGCAGCTTGATGATAGATGATTGTGGACAGAATACTCAACAGGTGGTCTTTACTGTATTTGTTTGTTAGGTTTGTCAGTGAAGACAGACACTGTAGAGGTTCTGGAATGAGTCCAGAATGGGAGTCGTCCATGGAGCCAATGCAGGACTCCGTGTCACTGCCTGGCCCATAATGCTTACATGTGCACTGCTAAGAAAAGCCTCAATCCTGCCGCCTTCTAAGGAGTGACCCAATGCGGGCACAGTGTGTTACTAAGGCATCATTTGACCAGTTTTCAAAGGACGTGCAAAGATACCAACATCGTTTAGCTGATAAGTGTGGGTTAAGCTGTTTGTGGCTCTAAGAGGCTATGGAAATGCATGTCTCATAAAATTAGTTTGAATGCATATCACCCCACCCATTCTTGAAAGTGTCAGTTTTTCTTGGGTGTTTTTTAGGTTTTAGAGGCTTTCTGAAAGCTTAGGGTTTGAATAAACACTTGACATGAATTTTTGAATGTGCAACCAGCACTCACTTTTTCTTAAGTTTTACATTTGTTTTTCCACAGGTCCGCATTGCTGCAAATTTTGTCATCCATGCTCCCCCTGGAGAGTTCAACGAAGTCTTCAATGGTAAAAAAAAGTTCATGAAAAATATATACATATTAGGGCTGCAAGATATTTGAAAAAAAAATGACTTTGCGATATTTTGTTTTTGTTATATATACATTGCGATATCAAAAAAAAATCACCAGATGACTTGAATAGCTTTATTTGGAAATAATTGAGTGGTGATTGTGTAGGTGAGTGAATACACATAGAAAATAATGAACAAATTACAAGCATGGATAAATATAATAGAAAACAGATATAAATTATGCTTTATATTTTTCAGGTAAGTCGAACAGTATTTAGGTACAGAAATTGAATAACACTGCATAGTCTCACTGTATAAATTAAATATAATTTATCTGTGTTAAAACTAAAGTTTTACTACAACTACAAAACTACAATTTTTTTCTTTGTCTTTTGTTGTTTGATTAACATTCCTGACAGAAAGCAGCAGGGGTTTCTGTCACTTTAAGACCAAATGCGCGGCGCAGATCCAAAATACTGTTACACATCCGGTTTTCTTTCTCAAGTGTTTTGTTCACTTAAGCCTTAATCAGTTGTTTGAGGATAGTCGATCTTTTATGTGCATTTTGACCATTTTATTTGCGTATACGGGTCTGTTCAGGCACATAAACGCGAAAGAGAACGCATTCGGCGTCCACGTGCATCTGCACAGCACTGTGTGCCTGCATATAAAACAGCCGCACGTTTTGATTTTTTTTTTTTTTTGATGGTTAAATATCTCTTGAATGTTTTAACTGACAGGATGTCGTGCGACCTTAATACAGACATCAAAAAGATATTTTTGTACACGTACTTTGTATTTCCTTCATTTTAAGAGCTTTAATTCTCTTTTCTCAGCAGGCTTGCATTTATTTGATCAAAAATACAGTAAAAACAATAATATTGTGAAATATTATAACAATTTTCAGCATCATTACTCTCATTACTGTCACATGATCTTTCAGAATCATTCTAATATGCTGATTTGGTGCTCAAAAGAAACATTTCTTATCAATTATCAATTTTGAAAACGGTTGTAGTGCTTAATATATTTTGAATCCGTGATACATTTTTTTCAGGGTTGTTTTGATGGATAGAAAGTTCAAAAGAACAGCATGTATTCAAAATAGAAATCTTTTGTAACATTATGAATGTCTTTACTCTTTCTTTGATCAATTCAATGCATCCTATAGTATTAATTTCTTTAAAAAAAGAAAAAAAATCTTCCTGACCCTAAGTGTTTGAACAGTAGTGTATCATATTTAAGTCGCAACGTGACTCGCTTGCTGACATCATAATGTTCACATGATATCACATGATGCCTTTTCTTTGTTTTCAGATGTGCGGCTACTGCTTAATAATGACAATCTGCTCAGGGAAGGGGCGGCTCAGTGAGTAGAGTGAATTTATTGTAGTATTTGAAAGCATATGATGTTACTGTCCTCCATTTCTTCTTAAGTCTGTTTTCTTCAGCCAAGATTGCGTCTAACAGAGCCCATTCTTGCACATCCAGTTTTCAGTGTCTCTTTCAGTTTTGAATGCCCTTCACAAAATGAGTATATCTTTAGAGAAGTGCTGTATTTAGCTCTGTGGCTTTATCAAAAGTCCTTGATAAAATTTGGTGAATCATTAATCGGAGATTAACCATTAATGTTGTAAATTTTAAATATGATACTAAACTTTATTTTCTTTTTGTGACAGTGCCTTTGCCCAGTACAACATGGATCAGTTCACACCTGCTAAACTTGATGGAAGTGAAGATCAGGTGATTTACCTTCACCTAACATTGACATGAAGGGAAATCTACCCTATTTACATTCTTTATAGGATTGTTCAACCAAAAATGAAAATTCTCTAATAATTTACTGATCCTCATGCCATCCCTGATGTATATGACTGACTTTCTTCAGAAAAGCATAAATGAAGGTGTTTATTAAAATAATCCATCTCTACAAGTCCGTATAATGCCATTGAAAGGTTGCCGCTTGTTTGACACTTGAAAGACCACTTACAGCGATTGTGATGGTAACCCATAACATCCAGGTGGATGAATCAATGTCTTCTGAAAAAGAAACGATAGCAGTGTTTAAGGAAAATACTAATATTACGAGAGGAACATTATGGCACGTGATGTGAAGCTCGCCCGAGAAATGGTCACGATCCCTGTGTGTGGTTTATCAAGCGTCAAGCAAGCAGCACCCATTCAATTACATTATATGAACTCGCAGAGATTATTTTCCTTAAAATCTTTGCGTTTATCTGAAGAAAGTCATATACATCGGGGATGGCATTAGAGTAAACAATGAGAGAATTTTAATTTTGGGGCGAACTATCCCTTTAACACACAATCCTTGTCATTTTGTGCATGATTCACCAGTGCACATTTTTCCAAAGAAAGCGACGTTTGTGTTTGCAAACTGCAAAAATGTGCATAAAACTACTTCACATAGAGACGGTCACCTTAAAGGGATAGTTTCCACCCAAAATGAAAATTCTGTCATTAATTTTGGAACACCAATGAAGATCTTTTTGATGAAATCTGAGAGCTTTCTGACACTTTGATGCTTCAGAAAGTTCATAAAGAGATTGTAAAACTAATCCATATGAATTGAGCAGTTTAGTCAAAATGTTCTGACTTGATCGCTTTAATGATGAACAGATTTAATTTAGGCTTTTATTGGTCACTAATGGTGTTTGATTGTTAATTGTAATCTGCTTAACATTAAATCTACAGCAGGAAATCTTGTATTAAATTGTACTTAAACTGCTTCCAAACTGCAGGTTTTGATCACAGAGCATGGAGACCTTGGCCACGGTCGATTCTTTGACCCTCGTCTGAAACGGTCATTCAAGTTTGACCACCTGAGGAAAGAGGCGACTGACCCACAGTCTTATGAGGGTGAAGCAGCCCTCAGGCCGTGGAGGGATGCTTGTGATGAAGCTCTGAGGGCATATGTCAAAGATCATTACCCCACTGGAGTCTGCACTGTGAGTTCACTAGATCGCATTTTGGATTATTAAAGGAATAGCTCATTTAATAAAACTGTTTTATGCCAGATGTTTGTTGATAGTTCTTATGTTTTTGTCTTTAGGTTTATGGGAAAACCATTGATGGACAGCAAACCATCATTGCCTGTATCGAGGGTCATCAGTTTCAACCCAAAAATTTCTGGTAATTTCTTTATTTTTTGTCCAGTATGAGCGTTAAAGGGTCAACCAAAAATGAAAATTCTGTCATCATTTACTCACCCTTATGTTGTTCCAAACCTGTAAGAGTTTCTTTCTTCTGCTGAACTAAAAAGAAGGTATTTTGAAGAATGTTGGTAGCCAGACTGTTGAATGTAGCCATTGACTTCCACAGTATTTTTTTTTTTCCTACTGTGGAAGTCAGTGGCAACCGTCAACTGTCTGGTTACCAACATTCTACAGAATACCTTTATATAATAAAGTATAGCACTATTTTACTTGGAGTGTTATGTATGTTTCTTTGTTTTAAGCCAGTATCCATTGTAGAAACTATTGGTCGATTAATCGGTTATTGGCAAGTACGGTCCAAACTAGGTGTCGGTAAAATCCACTATCGTTCGACCTCTAGTCGAGAGATGTTCAACAGAATAAAATCACAGACTAACCCCAGTTAATGTTGAAAATACCTTGCATTCCCATTTAAACAATTACTTCAATATATGTATTTCCCCGGATGCACCCAGTCAAAGTGGTTGACAGCCTATTGTACTAACCTGGAAAATATTAGTAATAAAGAATGAATAGGTGTGTCCAGATTTTGACTGGTAGCCTTAGGGCTGCTCACACAGAATGCGTTTTTCCATTCCACTGTGCTATTTTTGCATTGTTTTTCTAAGTGAACAAGCTAGACGGACGTGTTTGACCATGAAGCTCGTGTCTTTTTCAGAAGTTCAGAAGTTCATCTTTTAAAAAACGGCTTCAGACGTTTTTTCCCCATTCTACTACACATGTCTTGTTTTTCAAAGCAAAAACTCGTTCTGTGTGAATGGCCCTATTTGCCTGTCGCAGTTACGGACTTTGTTCCAATTATGATATATGATCTTAAGATGTGTGGCACTAGTTCTGCCCCACCCAGGTGACCTTACTGTATCTAGATTGTGTCTTTTGAATGGAGAACAGGTGCACCAGACAGCAAAGGTCGACTACACTGTGCCGACAAACTAGTTTTGTTCTTTCACTCATAGACGGCACAACACATTGCTTGACGGCACAAAAGAACATCTTTCTTTGAAATGTCATATCACATAACATGGATTTCTAGTGATTAAATAGTGAATGGTCTTTGCCTACTATAGTAATAATGCTGTGTGAACAATTTGGCAGGATTGCACTCAACTTTGGTTTCTTTCTAATAAATAAAACTACTAGAAATGCCATCAGTCTTGTTGTTCTTCTCCATAAGACTAATTACCGTTGAACTTCCTCCATTTCTCTGCATACAGGAACGGACGCTGCCGATCGGAATGGAAGTTCAACATTTCTCAGCCAACTGCTCAAGTGGTGGGAGTGCTGAAGATCCAGGTTCATTATTATGAGGATGGCAACGTGCAGCTGGTCAGCCACAAGGATGTGCAAGAGTCTCTGGTCATCTCTGTAAGTTATTTGAACCTGAGCTGCTTGGGTTTTGTGTGAGACCCAAGACCTCCTGTTAACGAGTCAGTACAGCACAAACAACCTAAGAGTGACATTTCTAATGACAATCGGTGTGGTGGTGTATTAAAAGATAAAGCAAATGGCGTGTTTTTGGTACATGTGCTAATACTATTTGTTCTTTGAGCTCTTGTTGTAGACTTCTTAGATTTGCATAGTTAGCTCTGTTGCTTCCTGTCAGAATATTTACTAGTTAAAGGGTTAGTTCACCCAAAAATGAAAAGTACTCCATGATTTACTCACCCTCAAGCCATCCTAGGTGTATATGACTTTATCAATATTAAACGAGGATTTGATCTTGCGATAAAGTGTAACAACAACAATCACCAGGCTGTTGGTGCCCTCTGCAGGCATTTGTTATAATATATACAGAAGTTGATTGTTTATTTATATTACATTATGTACTTTAGGGGCCTTATTTTAATGATCTAAGCACATGGTCTGAAGTACATGGTGCAAATAGGGCGTGTCCGAATCCACTTTTTCTAGTTTAACGACAGAAAAAATGGTTGGTCAGCCAGGCACATGGTCCAAAAGGGTTGTACCTTGTCTTTTAATGAGTCATGGGTGTGTTTTGGCCATAACGTGCAATAAAACAATCAGAGTATCGTCTCCCATTCCCTTTAAAAGCCAGCTGCGCATGCACCATGGCGGAATCGCTGTTTACATGGCGGAATATAGATGCCCTCAATCTGATGAGTCGGTTTAAATGCATGTTTGTATTGCCTCGATTGGTCAAATAATTAACCAATTTCACCAGCAATGCACCTGATCGTTTCCAGACCAGCACGCCGATGGGCGCGAGTGCATTTGCTATTTAAGCAACGTGCTTAAATGCTGGATTTAAATAGAGTCGGGCTGAAATTAGCAAAAAACACTTGCATCGCGCATTGTTTTGCCTTATGTGACTTTCAGTCAAAGACTTTTCCAGTCCATGTATTTCGTCACTGAAGGTTTCTTTAAAATGTGTTAAAATATTGTCTTGTGAACCCAACATCATTTATCATCTCGTCTTGTGAGGCAAGTGTATCCTCATGCCCCTAGTAGTATATATTAACATCACAGCAATTGATTTTGTTTAAGGCTGTACAATTAGATTAAGCATCTCTTAAAGAATTTTTGCTTAAAGGGCTAGTTCACCCAAAAATACAAACTCTGTCATTTATTACTAACCTTAGTGTCATTCCACATCCATAAGACCTTCGTTCATCTTGGAAACACATATTAAGATCTTTTTAATGAAGTCTGAGGGGTTTCTGTCACTCCATAAAGATCCAATGCAACTACCACTCCAAGTAGGTAGGAATGACATCATTAAAATACTCCATGTGACTCCAGTGGCTTAAACTCAATTTATATGAAGTGACGTGAGTGCTTTGTTTGTGCAAAAAAAAACATAATTTACCACTTTTGTATAAAATAATATTATCCAAAGCGTGTTCACGCAACAATATCAGGTCTTGTGTGAACACAACACGTGTTGCAGATCAATATTTTTTATAAGAAAAGTGGTAAATTATGTTTTTTTTGCACAAAGCAGTCATGTTGCTTCATAAAATTGATGTTAAACCACTGGAGTCACATGGAGTACTTTTAATGATGTCTTTACTACCTTTGGGGACCTTGAGAGTGGTAGTTACTTTGGATCTCTATGGAGGGACAGAAACCTGTCAGACTTCATCATAAATATCTTCATTTGTGTTCCGAAGATGAACGAAGGTCTTACGGATGTGGAACAAGAGCAATTTTGGAGTGAATTAACCCTTTAAGCTAATTGGTATTAATTATAATAATAAAGTTTTAATTGTGAATGTTGGATGTACAGTTTGGCTTGCCATAATATTTAGACAGACTGCTGCCTCAAACATTCACAGCAGTCTCAATTTCCCAATGCTCACTAAGGCAACATGAGAATGATAAATTCAGTTTAACACCTGATGTTCTTCCTTTTGCGTCACATGCTTCCTCTGAATTAAAAAGAGAGGAAAGAAATATCAAGTTCCCCAGCAAATAGATTTAATTTTGAACAAAATCACCAAAATGAAATAAAACCATAATTTTATTAAAAAAAAAAAAAAAAAAAATATATATATATATATATATATATATATATATATATATATATATATATATTTATTTTTTATTTTTTTTTTAAACTTCCCGTCAGTAATTATGAATGAGCTAATTTGGTGTGGGTTTTTTTTATTTTTAGTGATCTTTTTGTTGTTCTTATTTTTCAACAGAATGAGGTACAGACTGCCAAGGAATTTGTCAAAATCATTGAAAATGCTGAGAATGAATATCAGGTTTGTTTTCCAGTTGATTTTAGTTGGTTAGTCATCATTTTACAGTACTGTCATTGAATGTTACCCTTGATTTGAATTATTCTAATCTATAGCACTTGGTCTTATCTATGATGTGTGAAGTGAGATTTCTCCTGCCGCTTGCTTTCCAGACGGCCATCAGTGAGAACTACCAGACCATGTCTGACACCACCTTCAAGGCCTTACGTCGGCAGCTTCCTGTCACCCGTACCAAGATCGACTGGAACAAGATCCTCAGCTACAAAATCGGCAAAGAGATGCAAAACGCTTAGACACACGGCATGCCTCCGCTCCTGCTCGCGTTACAAGCAAAGAGACAAGCTACGAGGGGCCCATATCTAAACCTGAACCTGAATCAAGGGCAGGGCCAAGGCGAGAAGGTCCTTCGAGAAGTGTGCTAAAAATGTGTCTGTCCTTTTTTTTCGTTTGTTTGTTTTCCAGAAGCCACGGTTTGACCTCAGCTGAAGAGACTGCCTCCTTTTCTGTATTGTAGGAGCGCTGCAAGCTTGTTTTAATGGGTTTAGCAAACGTTTTTTGCTGTTGAACAAATACCTCCCATGACACCAGTGTACAGCGTCACAAATAGCCTCCCCAATATCACTTGCGCCGCCCCATAGATCAACTCTCCCAATGCTTGACACACACTGAACTTTTTGCACTTAGCCCATACGATCAATTGAATCCATTTCGTTTACTTTTTTAGCAAGTCAACACTCCAAAGTTTTGCTTCATGTTTAGTCATTAGAGATCATTTAACCATACGTAGCCCTGGCTGGTTGTAAAGAATATCTTTACACCAGTTTCGCATCACTGTGTTGTTTTCCATCATAATAATTGGTCTTTTTTTTTTTAAAGCATTTTTATAAGGTGCCATCATGTGAATGTGCTGTCAATTGATCACAGAGAGGGTTGTGCCAAAGTGAGCATTGTATTTGTACAGTAAGCCATTTCAGGTTACTGCTCTGTGCAGAAGTGGTCCCATCGTCGTACTCTGGTGTCTAAGAATGGTATATATATACTGTATGCAGTTACACAAAATATTTGTTACCCCTCACTTCAGCCTCCTACCCTAGCTTTTATTGCTAACTATTTTTTACAAAATGTAAGAACAAATATGATCCCAGAGGAATAAATGATTTGCACCAAACTGACTTAATTTTTTTCTTTTATATTATATGGTAACACCATTTTAATGTCATATATATATATTATATATAATATTAATTTTACTTAAAAAGAGGGGTATTAATTTGCTCTGATTGTTTGTATCGGTTTAATCATGCATCATGAATTCTGAAATTTGGCTCTGAATTGGTTCAGTTTGGTATTCATAATTGCATTTTTTTTGTATTTTGTTAACGCATTCTATAAAATATATCAGATTATTATAACTTCTGTAAATGATGCATTATATTTTCATTGGTGCATTTCTACACACCTGCTTAAAATGCTAAAATGTTTGTCTCATTCTGACTATAAAAAGGATTTTAAAAATATCAAATGAAGGAGTATACATTATTATGCAATAAGTATTTTCATATTACATGTTCTGGCAAATCGAAGTCTTATGGATGTGTCTATACAGATAATTTGTAAACTACCCAACATTAATTTACCTCATAAATGAACTTTTATCTAATTTAATTTTAATTGGCAAATGGTGACATTTTCCTCAGAATTGAGCATTTTTTCGACATTTATTAGGGTTTTTTTTTTTTTTTGGGAGCAGTGTCATTCAAGTAAGCCAAATACTGATTTTGAATCTATTAATTAGGCGTACAACAGTAACTTAAAATGTGACTAGTGTTTTGAGAGTACAGTATGCATACTATATAAGCTGCTAAAATACTAAGGCCTGGTTACACAGAGCTTAGATTAAGCCAGGATTAGGCCTTAGTTCAGTTAGGACATCTAAGTAGCTTTTATAAACGTGCCTTAGAAGAAAAATACACTATTTTTGTGCATCTTGAGACAAAACTCTGATATATTCTAAATTAGTTAAGTAAGTTAAAACAGCTCAAACATGCATTTTAGTCTTAGACTAGGCTTAAGCCTTGTCATTGAAAGCGGGGGTAAAAGTAGTAGTGTGTTAACATGCTATTTTGAACTATTCACTTCAAAAAAAAAAAATAGTACACAGTGTATACTAAGCGTTATTCTAATATTCCATTATGAACTTTCACAACGGTCGTTACAGAACTCTTGGCTATAAAGAAACAGGAGCTGCGCCCTCTGGTGGAGAGCGTCGGTACAGCACTCTCTCCTCCAGTATCCCACAATTCTAATGTTTACGGCTCGTCGGTGAAAGATGGCGGACAGCAGTGGCAGTAATCCTCAATCACCCGGTTTCACGGAGAAATTAAAATCGTGGCTCTGCTGGTCGTGGACGTACATATGTGCGCTTTGGTTCGCCATGGTCTTAACGATGGTTTACGTGCTGAGGAGCCCTCTGAAGCTGCAGGAGACCGTCAACGCAGGTTTGTGTTTATTATCAGCTGTGTGCATGTTTACAGCTCAACACAGGTTATATTTCTGTTCTTTGAAGGAAAAGTTCACACAATGTGAACGTTCTAACATTATTTTTCTCGTCCCCTTGCAAACCCATACGCCTTTCTTTTTCTGTGCGATATAAAAGCAGAAATTTTGAAGTCGGTGTTTTCCATGGGCTGTCAATGAATGAAGATGTCAAACGTCCAAAAGGACTCAAAATTACCATTGACTGTCATAACAGGAGTCCATATGACTCGTGCACTGTATTACAAGTTCTTTTAAAGTCATAGTATGGCATTGTAGGAGAAAGCTGAGTTTATTGAATTATTTGTTGTTAAAAGCAGCTGTCAAATTCAAGTCTAGTAAATGTTTTGTATTGATGATACAAATTTCTTACAGCTTTACTCCATTATCTCAGTTTCAAATGGTATCAGATAAAGGCTTAAATAAAATGGCATCCTAATTTTGACATTTGGGTATTAATATAATATAGATGTAATTTTTGTACAGTGTGCATGTGATGTTTGAGGAATTTGTCAACGCTATGTGTCGTTGTACAATAAGCAGAACTGAAATATTTTTATGCAAGATATGGGTTAAGTTTAATCTGTGTGTGTGTACTAAAGTTTTTTTAATTTTTATTATTTTTTTTTTTTAAAGAAGTTGTACACACATAATTTGTGGCTGTGTATTATAAGTTGTATTTGTAGATTTAAAATAGAAATTATTATGTATTTATAATAGAAATTTATTTATACTCAACTTAACAAAAACATTTCTGACTTGTAATGTTTTTTCAAGTTTCATGTAAGATTATAGAATTTCAAAGTCTGGAAAATATAATGTTTTGTACATTAATGCCAGTCTGACACAAAATAAACTTCTCTCCAAAATCTCAGTTTCAGCTGAAGGTTTAAATAAAGTACCCTCATAAAGCTTTATTTAGAAATTTATACATATACTAGTGCTGACAAAACGATTAATCGCATCTAACAAACGTTTGTGATTATATATGTGTGTGTGTATATATATATATATATATACACACATATTTACATACTTTTTTGTTGGGTGCGATTAATGGATTTGATTTCATATATTTGATTTATTTTAGAAGCATTATTTAGTGGTTAATTTTAATGTTAATTTAACATTTAATCATTTTATAGTCATAATATTATGCAAGATATGGGTTAAGTTAAATCATTTTTTCTCCTTTTTTTTTAATGTTTTAAGCAAGTAAGTAATTTGTGGCCGTGTTTTATAAGTTGTGTACATACACACTGCCTGGCCAAAAAGATAAAACGGCTGTTTGGGTTTAAATAGGCAACTACTTATTATTATTATTATTATTATTATTATTATTATTATTATTATTGGCAGTAGTTCTTCTAGCCCTAACTGATGGAGTGTGTAGTTTTCATTTCTTAAACAACCATGTAAGGAAGACGTATCATGGTCATATTCCAGGATGACAATGTCAAGATTCATCAGGCTCAAATTGTGAAAGAATGTTTGGGAGGGAGCATGAACAATCATTCTCACACATGAATTGGCACCTCTGAGTCCAGACCTTAAATTCATTGAAAGTCTTTGGGATGTGCTGGAGAAGACTTTACAGAGTGCTTGACTCTTGCATTGCCAATACAAGATCTTGACCAAAAATTGATGCACCTCTTGATGGAGATAAATGTTTTTCTTAATGTCTCATTATCTCACGTATTATTCATCCACAGCATCTGTGTTTTTAAACACTCTTACGCCTAAATTCTATGTTGCTCTCACTGGAACCTCCTCGCTCATCTCGGGCCTTATATTGGTGAGTCTTTTTCTTGTATTTGGTGAATTGGTTGTAAAAAAAATTGTACTAAATAGCAAACTTCAGTCTATAATATTTTTAAAAGCATGTTCGTTTGTCCTTCAGATATTCGAGTGGTGGTACTTCAGAAAGTACGGCACTTCGTTCATCGAGCAGGTGTCGGTCAGTCACTTGCGCCCTCTTCTGGGAGGAGTGGAGAACAGCAGCTCTGCGGGCCTCTTCTCTTCAGTAAATGGCGATTCAGAGCAGAGAAGCAACGTTGCAGGTTTTTAAAAGTTATTGGCTACTGGTTATCTTTCTAAATATTACAAAGTAAATGTAATAATGTTTAAGCTATTCCTTCAGAATGTAAAGTGTGGAGGAACCCACTGAACCTATTCAGAGGTGCAGAGTACAGCAGGTATATTTCTTATTAATTGCCTTAATATGAGTTTTTAAAAAATTGAGTTTTTTTTTTTTTTTTTTTTTAAATGATCATATTCCTGATCCTTCCATTCCAGGTACACTTGGGTGACGGGTAAAGAGCCCCTGACATATTATGACATGAATTTATCAGCACAAGATCATCAGACCTTCTTCTTGGGAGACACTCAGCAGCTTAGACCAGAGGACTCTGGTTAGTCTCATGCTCTTCTAATTAAAAAATTATACCTAGAATTAATCAGAACGGATGTTTAATCATGGCTCTCTTGTTTGTTTCACAGTAATGCAGAAGGCCTGGAGGGAGAGGAACCCACAGGCACGAATTCGAGCAGCTTACCAGGCAATTGAGCTGAACCGCGAGTGAGTTAAATGCGTTTATATTCAATTTAGCATCTTCGGACGTGACTCATCCAGTCAGATTTTACAGCTGGAGTGGTATATTTAATAAAGAGCAATACAAATACACAAACTAGGGATACACAATTTTTTGGTACCATTTTGGTTATTTCTTTTAGATTTTATCATATTGATCAGTATTGGATATTTTATTTTGCATGCTATTTTTTTCTGTCACTTGTATTAAAAAGAATTTTTATTTATAAAAATGATTATATTATCTTTAAAAAACATAATAATAATTTAATAACACTTAAATGTAATCTTTTGCAAATCTCAAAATGAAATGAATTTTTCATACTGTACATTATAATGTTGATGCCTAAATTTATATTGTGTATTTTATAATTTCATCAAAATTTTAATTTATTTTATATATATATATATATATATATATATATATATATATATATATATATATATATATATATATATATATATATTAGTGCTGTCAGACGATTAATCTCGATTAATCACATCCAAAGTAAAAGTTTGTTTTCACATAATATATGTGTGTGTGTTCTGTGTATAATTCATATGTATATATAAAAACGCACATGATGCATTTATATATATATTTATATAGTTTGTATTTTATATATATATATATATATATATATATATATATATATATATATATATGTATATAACAATTTTTACTTAATTATAAATGCATGTGTGTGTGTATTTATATATTCATAATAATTATACACAGAACACACACACATATATTATGTGAAAACAAACTTTTATTTTGGATGCAGAATTTATTCCTGTGATCAAAGCTGTATTTTCAGCATCAATACTCCAGTTTTCAGTGTCACATGATCCATCAGAAATCATTCTAATATGCTAAAATTCTGCCTGACCACAAGCCAGTGATTACTTTCATGTTACAGTAAATACACAGGCAGTCAGAAGTTTACAATTGTTTTCTAACTCTGAAGTTCATGATTCTGCTCTTTGCAGATGTGCTGCAGCATACGTGCTCCTGGCTGAAGAGGAAGCCACAACCATCACAGAAGCTGAACGACTATTCAAACAAGCACTTAAAAGTGGTATGAAACTTTCACACTGTCACACATTTGTACTCAGCATACAGTAACTCATGCTGTTGCTTATAACCGTTCACAGCCGGTAAAGACACCAATCTTGTGGTCTACATCAAACGCAGACTGGCCATGTGTGCTAGAAAACTGGGTCGCATCAAAGAAGCTGTGAAGATGATGAGAGATGTGAGTGAAGCAATATAACACATGTACAGTTCAGGTCCTGTGGCTGTATAAAGTATGTATTTTAATGATTATAAGTAGTAAGGGCTTTACTCTAAATTTGATTTTTTTTTTGTTTGGTTTATTGAGTCAAAGATTTTCTGTAGTAACTGACAACATGAATATCAATAATATAAATTTAGTGCAGGATGTTGTCACATCCATTGAATATCTCCAGGGCAAATGAACAATTCTAAACCTTTTTTGAATGTACTTTAACATTCCCTCTCCACTACCATTAAGAAATATAAACTGGAAGAGAAACTTTACTTTACAACAAGTATTTGAAAATACAAATTCTTGCATAGCTTTTATGCCTAAAATGTTGATGTTATAGTTATAGATCATCAATGTTAGATGCCACCCATGTAACTCTAAAATTTTAAGCTCAAATGACTCTAGAATATATTCTCGATACTTTTTTTTTTTTTTTTTTTTATGAATACATTGGAACTTGTTCTTGAAATGTGTACATACTCATATCACTGGACTGGACATGTTTTGTTTTATAAGTGGCACCTCAGCAATTATTCTGTTTTCTTACACAGTTAATGAAAGAATTCCCTTTACTGGGAATGTTAAACATTCACGAGAACCTTCTAGAAGCGTTATTAGAGCTGCAGGCCTACGCTGATGTACAAGCAGTCCTCGCAAAATATGATGGTGAGCTCATTCAGCTGTCACGTGTCACAGACAGGACCAGAAAGTGATGCTAATATCAATGTTTCACTAACTATCTGATGTTCCCCTTCAGATATTAGCTTGCCAAAATCAGCTACTATATGCTACACATCTGCCTTACTGAAAGCCAGAGCAGTGTCAGATAAGTAAGTGTTCAGCATGTTGGAATGTATGAAATGGTGTAAATAAATGTCTACTAATGTCTGTTATGTCTAATGCATAGTGTAACCATAGCGAATCTGTATGTGTGTTGTATTGCAGGTTTTCACCTGAGGCAGCGTCTAGACGAGGTCTCAGCACAGCAGAGATGAATGCAGTGGAGGCCATACACAGAGCTGTGGAGTTCAACCCACATGTACCAAAGGTTCAAAATATACATATATATATATATATATATATATATATATATATATATATATATATATATTTATTTTTGATTTTCTAACCTAAAAAAAACTTCCTTTTATAATGGTTTATATTGCATATATTGATGTTACTGGGACACACATTGGATTTATCACACATAAGTGCAGACATATTGTCCTGGCCAGGAGGTGATGCTGTTGTAGTGTTTACAGTTGTAATCCTCTGCACTAAACAGAAACTTTTCAAACATTCTCATCAGAAGCGCATCGTTCAGTTTTGCATTGAACATAATTGCAGGTGGGCTTGTCAAACTTAAGATTTCACCTAAACTGTGTTTAGGGTGAAAGTTATATCACCTTTGATTTTGATTTTTGCTCTTTAAAGATGTTTTGACTCCCATCATCTATTTCTTTCTTTGTACCTGGCTTCAACTTGCCGCTTTCCAAAACACTAGATCTGACTTCAAAGTACACAACCTCTTCACACCCAAACAACAGTCTCAGACGAAAGGGTATTGTGCTCCCCAGACATGCTGTATCAGGCTACAAAGGGCACCTGTTTGAGATGTGCAGCAAATATAAACACATACACCTGGTCTTTCATATGCCAAATCTGGCCCTAAGGCAAAAAAAAGGACACTCCATAATGAGCAAAGACGCTGTTGAATGTCAAGGAGTATTACTATGACATTTGTGTAATAGTCTGTCCTGGAGTTATACATCCATCTGTTTAGATCCTGTATTTTCCTTAACCTTTTGCAAAAGGCTTTGGGTTGAAACACATTATTATATAAAGATGTTAAATGTGGTCGAAGTTGTAAAATTTGGACAAAGCAGTAATATTTTACACCGCTACATATGCAATTAGATACAAGAGACAGTGACTTTATTTATGTATTTCATAAAAGCAAAAAGCACTTAATGAAAAGTTAAATATCATGATCTTTTGTACTTTATTGCTTGTCAGTGTTTAAAACGGCCATAAAAACAGCCATATAGCAAACTTTATATTGTGTGAGAAACGTATTAAGTATGAAATTATAAAGATATTGTACTGAAGCTAAATAAAATATTATCTGGGAAAATATTTACTTTTTATAAAGTTGACAACATACACCATCATTGAAAATTTTACGGTCAATAAGATTTTTAAATGTTTATGTTCACCAAGGCATTTGATTAAAAAACAGCAAAAAATTCAATATTCTGAAATATATTACAATATATAATTAATATAATTTAAAATATAATTTGTTCCTGTGATGGCAAAGCTGAATTTTCAGCATCATTACTCCAGTCTTCAGGGTCACATGATCCTTCAGAAATAATTCGAATATGCTGATTTGCTAGTTGCTACTAAAGGAACATTTCTTCTTATTATTATCATCAATGTTGAAAACGGTTATTTTTCTGATTTTTATAAGGATTCTTTGACGAATAGACAGTTAAAAAGAACAACCGTGGATAGAAATCTTTTTTTTTTTATCATAAGTCTTATCAGTTTTGATCAATTTAATGTGTCCTTGCTGAATAAAACTATTTCTTTCAAAATAAAAAATAGCCCCTCAAACTTTTGAAAGGTAGTGTATGTTTTTCACTAAAAAAAAAAAAAAATTGGTACTATTAGTATAATATATATATTTTTTTAAAAATGGTATAATTTGTTAAATGCATTAAATTATTGTTAAACAAATTTAATTTATCCTAGGTTATCACATTAACTGACAGCCCAGAAATGTGCAAAATATAATGCATGATGTCATCCGTCACTGGACACCTGCACCTCACCTTTGCATGGCATCTCCAAGACTGCTCTAGTGTGATGTCATCGTCCAGGGTCCGTGCGGTCAAGTGAAAGAGATACGAGACAGACCGAGACAGCGGCTTATGGGAGTTCAGCAGGGGCTTAAGGGGAACATCCACATAAAAGAGACCCATCACTGACACTTGATCCGCCATAAAAGACAGTGTTTGTGTGCGGGCATGTTGTGTAGGACAGCTGCCTGTCGAATGTCAGCACGATCATAAAGCTAAATTACCCATGTCTACGAAGCACATGTTTGTGTACATTCTGACAAATCCACTGCAGTGATTATTACGGAAAGATATGTTTGGATATTTGTTCAAAATTCAGAAGGTGCGCTTCACACATTTGGTGAGGGAATCGGTCGAATCGAGCTGTAATGTACAACGATCACAGCCAGGGGCATTTGGGAAGGTTATCCTTTAGATAATACCATTTAATCCAGCTCTATTGCCTTCTACAATATTCACCCTGGGGCCCGTAGCCTGGGACTGACTGCTCTCACACACATACAGACTGTACAAGTATAAAGTGCTCATATGTAGGGGTGAATATATATATATATATAAATATATATATACTGTAAGAGAGTAAAGCATATTTTAGCATTTCTTAATAACATTAATATTTTAGTCATCGTGATATTGACATTTTTTTGCTCTGTAATTCTGATTATTATAATATATTTATTTTGTTTGATAGTTTTTATTTATTTAAATGTTACCATTTACTAATATAAATTATAAATAATATATTTATATGATGAAAAATAATTGTTTATATAATAAATAATATCTTATGACAATGGATTTTTGCTTTATGGAAATGAGATTTGGGGTAAATATGTTTATTGTCCTGACTTTTTTCCTTTTTTCTGTCCTTTAAAAATGTGTTTTGTGTCGTTGCAGTATTTATTAGAGATGAAGAGTCTGATTTTGCCACCTGAGCATATTTTGAAGAGGGGAGACAGTGAAGCAGTAGCATACGCTTTCTTTCACCTGCAGCACTGGAAACGAGCAGAGGGGGCGCTCAACCTGCTACACTGTACCTGGGAAGGCAGTACGTACTGTGCACATCTTTTCTTTTTTTTACGCAGCATCACATTCGTTTATAAAAGATGGGCATCGTATTATCATCACGTTACTATCTGAAAACCCCTGGAATGTTATTGCAAGCGGTTTACTGTAAAAAAAAAAAAAGCAAATTATCTCACCTAATATCTGTCAACATCTTTTGGCTCTTGTAGCTTTCCGGATTATTCCGTACCCTCTGGAGAAGGGTCATCTCTTCTATCCTTACCCAGGATGCACAGAGACCGCAGACAGAGAGCTTCTGCCTTGTAAGTACACAAGACATATCTATCATTATATACAAATATCAACTGTTAGAAGCACAATCATGGAGTGTTTAAAAGTCAAGAGGTGTGAAAATCATTAACAATAATAGTAAAATTTTGTAGACAAGGATATGCATTTGTCCTGTCCTTTTCTTCCAGCATTTCACGAGGTCTCGGTGTACCCAAAGAAGGAGCTTCCTTTCTTCATTCTCTTCACAGCGGGCCTTTGCTCCTTCTGTGCCATGTTGGCCATGCTCACACACCAGTTTCCAGAGCTCATGGGGGTGTTCGTCAAAGCCGTGAGTATCTGCACGCCTCACCAAACCCAAAGGTTGTTTTTTTTTGGTTTTTCTCTTGTCCCTCTTTGCCCTTATTATTTATTTTTTTTTGTTTAGAGGAGAAAGACACAATTACTAAACTTCCATGATAAACATTTCATTGTGTTGCAATCTAAGAATGAAGTCTCTTTCAGTGACACTCTAGACGGTATAAATCACTGCTCCTTATAAGACCAATAACTGTGGTGTTCTATTAAAGGAAAAAAATAGGCTATGTATTACAGTTTTTACCATGGTTAAATACCCTAGCAACAGCCCACAATATCTTTAGTCTTGTTTCTACTCGCGGGGTCTACACAGACGTGATTGTGCGGGTTAAGTGCACAAGGCGCCATTTCGCATGGCTGTGTGCACCACGTTTTTTGTAACTTTGTGTGTGGCTCCACTTCCGAAGTTGCACGACTTCAAGGTGACTGTGCCCAAGCAGATTTGTCTGTACCAGCATTCAGTTTGCTCTTGTCAAATTTTTTTTAATGAAAATAAAGGTCCATGTTTAATAAAAATGAAATGAAATTAAATGAAAATGTTGAATGTAATTAGAAAATATTAATGTTTAATTTAGTTTTATACAAGGGTATAAACAAGCTACCAAGCTACTGCTACCACTACTAACAATAAGTAATAATAATAAATTCATTATTTTTCTCAAAATTCTACAAACAATACTGTATAATGACAACTTGAAAGAAATTAGTTTGAAATCTTTGCAAATTTATTAAAAATAAGAAACGAAAAAATCACATGTACATAAGTATTGACACTCAAAATTGAACTCGGGTACATCCTGTTTCCACTGATCATTCTTGAGATGTTCCTGGAGAACCTTCCAGAAGAACAACCATGTCTGCAGCACTCAACCAATCAGGCCTGTATGGTAGAGTGGCCAGACGAAAGCCCCTCCTCAGTAAAAGGCACATGACAGCCCACCTGAAGGACTCTCAAACCATGAAAGAAACAAAATTATTTGGTCTTTATAGAAAGCATCATGTCTGGAGGAAACCAGGCACCACTCATCACCTGGCCAATGCCAATACCCGCATCATGCTGTGGGGATGTTTTTCAGCGGCAGGAACTGGGAGACTAGTCAGGATTGAGGGAAAGATGAATGCAGCAACGTACAGAGACATCCTTGATGAAAACCTGCTCCAGAGCGCACTGGACCTCAGACTGGGACGAAGGTTCATCTTGCTACAGGACAACAACCCTAAGCACACAGCCAAGAAAATAAAGGAGTGGCTACGGGACAACCCTGTGAATGTCCTTGAATGGCCCGGCCAGAGCCCAGATTTGACCCTGATTGAACATCTCTGGAGAGATCTGAAAATGGGTTTTCACCGGCGCTCCCCATTCAACCTGATAGAGCTTGAGAGGTCCTGCTAAGAAGAATGGGAGAAATTGCCCAAAAAATAGGTGTGCCAAGCCTGCAGCATCACACTCAAAAAGACTTGAGGCTATAATTGGTGCCAAAAGTGCTTCAACAAAGTACATGTACATATTTTTTTTTTCTCTCGCATTTTTATATTTTTAATAAATTTGCAGAGATTTCAAACAAACTTCTTTCATGTTGTCATTATGGGGTACTGTTTGTAGAATTTTGAGGGAAAAAAAATAATTTAATCCATTTTGGAATAAGGCTGTAACATCACAAAATGTGGAAAAATTGTGAATACTTTCCGGATGGACTATACAGTCCTCAGCATTAACCAAGTCAGTGAGGTAGGATTGAAAAGGGATAAGAGAAATTAAGAAGCGAAAGTAAAGACCAGCAGGGTTTTAAATTGTTTGTACACCAACCTTTAGTCTTTCCAATGGCCAGGATGTGTATTTCGTGCCAGTGCATTTTTGTCTTATCATTGATTAAATTCATCTGTGTGAATTAATAGTGAGTGATTGATTTCAGAACACACTTGAGTTGTTGAGCTAGACTCCACGGGAGGCCTCCCCTCCGACATGCATTCAAAGTCGCTCTTTTTTCCGTTATACTCCCTCGTTTGCCCGCGAACACACACGCATGCTTTGTTCCTCGTCCACTGCAAACATCTTGTTCTCCTTGGGGAACAATGCCCTAATTTGTAATTGCAATAAATTCCTGAATGTGAGGACATGCAGCCTCAATGGCCTTTATCTTTTTATCAACCTCGTTTGTCATCTTACAACACATATTTACGTTAGCACTATCTATTTCCTGGATCTGCGTTAAAATGGATGATACCTCTCCAGCCTCCACTCTTCTCAGTTTTCCTCCCTCTCCGACGTGCGGCCCAGGGCTTCCTTTCCCATATTCCGTCATAAACATCTGTTCATCCGTGAAATGTATCGCTTCATAAACACATTAGGGGCTTGTTTATGGTGGATAGAACTATGGAGGTTTCAGTGTTTTTCAAAGGAACTGATTCACGCCAGCTTTACGGTCTTAAAGTTGGTTGCCATCCAGAGATTTTTTTTTTTCTCCTCTTGTTTGTGTCTGTCAGGACCTCCAAGTAGTGGCCCAGAGGGACAAACTCTATCATACTTACGTCTAGCACTTCAGGCACTTTAAAGGCAACTTTCTGACAGCTTGTGGCTTAGACACTTGGGTAGTCCATGAATGAGGCAGACAACACAAGAAACGTGTGTGTGCGCTTGCAAAAGCACTACTACTTTTTAATTTCAGACTGTACAGGTGTTTCTCATGGACCTCATGTCTCATGTCAGGATCGTTTCGCATCAGTCATGAACAAACTGCAGTTTAGTGCTAAAATTCATAGCAATGTAATTTCACAAAACATTGTTTGTTAAAAAAAATGTTTGCTGATGTACAACATCAAACTACTGCACTGTACTTCTGCCAGCAACTGGGAATGAAACTTCTCAAATATTTTAAAGGGGATATGTAAGAATTGTCATGTATTAATCGCGTTTTGTATGTGTGGACAGCTTGTAACGAAGGTTAAAAAAACGAGACATTCCCTGACGTCCTAGGTTATCTATGAAATCCTGTATACCGATTTTAATGCCGGTTTTGCCGGGAAAATACAAAGTACAACTCACGTAGCCAGATCTTGTCTCAAATCTACTTTATAATCAAACTATTTTAATGGTGTCATTTTATTTAGCCTACCTCATCTGGCGACAGGATACCAGTGAATTGCATAGCTGGTGCAAACATATCCATATCGCTATGATCAGATGCTTTCTTAACTAGCGCTTTCTTCACACTGACAGTTTTTTGTAGAGTATTTATTTTGCCATTTAGAGCACGCAGCATATATTTACATATTCATCTACATGGCGCTCTCAGCAACATGGGAGACATCTGGATGTTTGTTAACAGTATAACGCTGCAAAGAATGAAAAGTTGAATCGAAACGAAACGGGACCTTGAATCACGTTACGTGTGCAAGTTGCTGGCTGCAGTTCAGTTAATGGCCACTGGTGTCACTAATAACAAATATATTAATGTAAAACTGAATATAAAATTAGAAGTTTGAGTATATAAATGTTAATCTGAATACAGTTATAGGTCTGAATATAAATGTAAATCTGAATATATAAGTTATAAGTCTGAAAATATAAATTTAAATCCTGAATAGTGTTGTCAAAAAATTTCAATACAAAGTCCTTACTGAAGTTTTAAAATGTGACACCTCTGATTGGCCATTGTGTTGACATGCTCAACATATATGTCTGTGATTGGCTACAATGATCATCGCACGGGAGCGTTTGAATTTGAATGCAGAAGCGTTTGAGAGAAGCCGGTGCGCTGATCGACGCGCCGGGTTTAAAACACTCCTGTGTGTATCTGTGAAGCGCGTCTTTTTACATGTTTTTGAAGCGTTGATCATTGTAGCCAATCACAGACAAATCTGGTGAGCGCTTCAACACAATGGCCAATCAGAGGTGTTTACGAATCCGCTCAACAGCGCTCAAAGCATCACATTTTTAAAATTTCAGTACATCCATTTGCTTTCAAAATGTAAAAAAAAAATTAAATATCTTGCACAAAATCTTTAAGATGTGTGTGGTTAGTAGTAAGTTCTTTGTAAATGCTACGTCACACGTCGTGACTGTTTTCTCTCCTCTCATTCTCTCTCTGCAGTTCTTCAGCACCCTCTTTGCACCACTGGGCTTTTTTGCAGACAAGATGGAGAGTTTTATGCCCTCCTGCCTGTGGCATCAACTTGCAAATGTCTGACGTACACCAATTCGCACATACTTGCACTCAAAAAACACTTCTGTACATGTAACCTGCGTAAAGTGCCCACCTGTACTGACAATAAAATGTTTTGGCTCTTTGACACACTTCTCTTTTGCTACAGTATTCATTGTCATCTAACATTGTTGGGTATAACAGCGGAAGTCAATATGAACATGTTGACTAAATGCCAACCTCTATGCCGTGACTGCCTCCTATTCCTCCTATAATATGTCTGCTATGGCCGCGGGGCAGGTTGCCACGGTGATATAGTGCTGATGCAATCACTGAGGAAAAAGACTGGCCTTTTATACCCTGAAGATTCAGCAGTAAATCATGTGTCTGTTTTTAGAAGATCTCGCTAACCAGGAGTTCACATCCACAGCATGAGGGTGAGTTGGTTACACAGATGACACGGTATGTTCACACAATACTATAATAGCCTTTCTTATAGAATGAAGGCTTGATGAGATTGTAAGACATTAGAAAAGACTGTCAGGCATTGCGGTTATGGGCATAAATGTCACTCAGTTTGTGATGATGTTCTGTTCTACAAATGAAGCATCTGAGGTGATGGTTGAATCTCTTTACATAAAAGACCACCAAAATATTGAATGTTTTATAAACATGGTTATTCTGTTTTTATGTAATCTTTCTAACATTCAAGAGTGCTTTGCAGAGAGAAGTAAAATCTTACTTTACTTTAACCATCTTTTATGCAATAATAATATTTGCATTCCAAAACACTGTTTTACTAACGTTTTCTTTCCATGGTTTTGTGGTATTGGCGGGCTTTCAGAAATGACGTTGCAAGTAGGCAAATGGCAAAATGGTTCACGCCGTAGGCAGGTCAGTGTAAAACATTCCCATAAAATAAATAGCCTACCCTTATATCTACCTACTCAAGGTGCTAAATATGTCTCATTATATACAACTTACTTTTAACGTAAGAGCAGGCGCGGGCGTTTTTAATTTGAACAAACTTCCGGTTTGAGCCGCGTCCAGTTATTTTAGCTGTACAAAAACAGTCCGTTATGCTGCTTGATGTTGCAAACTGGTACTTGTTATAATATTATTTTAGTTATCGTAATCATGAAGACACTGTTTTGTAGCGCAAATAGTTTTATCTTTCACTGCACCTTTTGTTGTTCTAGTTAGCGGCTCATGAATCTCAAGGAAATGGGAAGGAAAATAGAATATTTCAGGAAGTAGTTTACTTGCACATTAAAGAATAAGTTAAACATACATATGTTCATTTGTTCAGTTATATAGTTGTAGGCGATACACGATTGAACTATTTTTAAATATCGAAAATTTACATAAACAAGAAGATGAATGGAATAGTTGGCTTTAATAGCAGCAAATAGGCTTGAGCAGGTGGGTCTGGATTATTTTTGAGCCTTATCACCATAGACATCGAAGGCCAAGAAGTTCCTCTGATGTGTAAGGATTATTTATGGGTGCTTGGGTAACTCTTTTTCCCATGTTTCCATGTGCCACTTTGAGTTTTGTAAATAGCGTCTTTTCAGATTTTTTTTTTCCTTCTGTATATGTGACTACTGTAAATAGTCAACATCACTAAGTGGGTTTTACCTGTAAATAAACACTTCTCCATCGGTTCCTGTCCCGCTCTGAGTGTTAGCACCTCTTCTGATGTGGGCCGGTGTCTTCTAACTGGGATTTATAGTTTTCGTAAGTAATATTTTCTCAATTTGTTATGGAATACTAGCACTTGTACAGTATACACTAAATTACATGAACATGTGTATGAAACAATACTTATGCAATTATACATTGTGACATACTTTTTAATAATCTTTTTATCATTTACAAAGTTTCTTAAAGTCATATACCTAAGATGGCTGCTAAAGTTACACAGTATTTTTCAAAATTCTTTCCCAGGTTTCGCTCCAGTGTCTTTAAAGCACAGCTATGCCTCTCAAAATATTTGGCATGGACATGGATGTTCACAGCTACATATGAGACGAAAGCATGGTGTCTGATCATCAAACGTCCCGCTACCACCTGTTTTGGTTGGCAGTCATCCATACAACGGTCAGACGGGGTCGTGCAGGGTCAGAATAAGCTCCATAAGGTACTGAATGTAGAATAGAAATGAGCCACAAAGACTGAAGCCAGTGTGACAAAAGACTACTGTATTCAGTCATATTTTTGCAAACAAATGCTGCTTAATGAAGGTAATGTCGTAGGAAAACATCCTGGCGAATTCCTGTGAAGAATATGTTTAGCATGATACCATCGCTGACAGAGCTGGCGCCCTATACAGCTGGATTAAGTACATTTGGGGGCGTCTTAACTGGCGCTCTCCAGGGGTCTGGATTTGTTCAGGTTGGCAGTTTACTGCAGGCTTAAGCCACAGAGTGTAACAAAACCTTGTGACAACCAAGCAAACAATGTTTACAGCAAATACTGTCCCATGAGATCCTATACAATTCTTTGCTATGTTAAATTAAAGCTGTGTCTGTATTACAACATATCATGCCACTCTTAGTAATAGATCTTGCCTTAGGGTTAAGAATTTGGTCAAAGCCTTATAAAGCACTAAGTAGTAAAATAACCGTGTAACCATAGGCGGAGCGTGTGTGAGGTCAGGCAAGGCTCAGCTTGAGACTAGCGTGGAATATTCTCACTCGAACCACTGCCTTCTGCTGTTTCTGGTTGCTTTTAGAAAGAAAAGCAGCCCATAATTGCTGCTCCAGGATCAGTTTACTCTAATAATAGCATATTGGCGAAACCGATTTGGCAAACCGTCCAGCAATCTGTGTTTGAGCTCTGGAGAACGTCAAAGGTTTCTATTTACAACATGTAAATCTTTTTGCTGCATTGAGCAATGTAGCCAATCACAAACATATCTGATGATTTCTTGAATGCAATGGCCAATCAGAGGTGTTTAAGTTAGCACTGAACAGAAGCTCCAGAGTTATTCACAAACCGTGTAGACATTATGTAAATAAGAGATTCATTGTGCAGATAGCTTTGTTTATTATAACAGAAACTAAGATGAATTACAGATTTTTAGTGATTATAAAAGGAACGCTCTTTGCATGCTTTCTGCCATGGCAAATCCTGCATACAATATTCTTGCTTTCCTGTTAAAATTAACAGTGGTTTACATTACTATTTAGCTAATGGGCTTGACTGATGCCTCAAATCATGTAGTTTGTTGAGGACAGGTGTCCTAGTACTAGCCATATCAACCCAGTTGTATGGCAATTTGTAACTATTTTTTTCTTTTTGGCAAATTGGTGGTAAATTTATATGAATTTGTACATTTTCACATGATCTGCTTATGCCCCTCTGGTGGTTAGGTTTAGGGGTGGCGTCAGACTTTTATGCCATGATGTTCTGGGTTGTTGCTTTGCTGTTGCTCCCACATCTCTTCATAGATCTCACCATAGATGTGTTTACGTAGATGCCACATTCTACCTTTCCAGACACGTCGGCGCACCTACCATCTCGGAATGGTCAGTGTGTCATCACTCACAGTTAGAATCAATGACAGCGCGCAGCTCCTGGTTGTAAAAACCACCAGGATTTAAATTTCCCAAAAAATGGGATAACTTTTTTCGGGTAAGAATGTATATGTATCAACTCAGTATTACAGGGTTTTAAACTATGGTAACCTTTTTATGTTGTGTTAGCTGACACTATCATCTTGTTGTATTGTGTAACTTTAGCAAAATCATCTGCTGAAGTCTGTTGCAGATATACATATTCATAGTCGATTTGCTCTCCAATGTTCACGGACCGGTTTTGACTGTTCTAATATGGCGGACGGCTAACGTATAGCACATCATAGAAACAACCGCTGATGAGGCATCTATGTATATCTATGGATCTCACTCCCCATCCATCTCGAAACAAAAATGAAAGTCCTCTGGTGCTCCTTACTGCTTTGTTTTGCATTGAAAGTTTTGGAAGAGCTACATTCTTGCCAGCTGACTCACAAGATAAGAGTTTTTATGTGTTAATCCCACGCCGGCGGCCTGGTAAGCTCCGTCTGACAGCAAGCGTGCTAACGCTCACACCCACTCGCTTCTGGGAGCCGAGCCACACTCGTCCTCAAAGGTCGCGTATATATAACGCTTATCTCCCCTATAAATCTGCCCTCGAGACCAAACACTTGCTCTGGATCTGTGGAATAGAAGTTCACAGTTCCCAATGCGGCATTCCTGTTTGAGCAAGGGTATTTGTATGGATGCAAATGTATTTGCAAGTTGTGGTTTCAAGTTCAATTTCAGTATTTTATATATTTTTAAGATGTTTATATATTTATATTTTGCTTTTCTGCAGTATCGATACACTGATAACAGCTGCGCGTTCTCACCCTCTCTTCTCTCCCACTGCGAATTGAGACACACCTGCCTCCTCTCACTCATCTCATTCGCTCCGGTTGAATAGTGCTGGTATTGCTCATAATTCAACTCATTCCCACAGGTTTAGTGCTCACACCAAAAGCGCCTGCACCACTGATCTATGCAAGTTGGCCTCTCACATACAGTAAAGCTGCCTCTCAAACGGCTTGTGAGTACCAAATTGACTTCTTTTTCGTGGCTTATTGTGCTTAAACTGTCAAATACATACAAAATTATGTAAAAATCCCCATTTTACCAAGCATTCAGGTAAATGCAATCAGGTTTAGAACGTAAATAGTTCTAAAAAACCGTGCATAAGCTCTTAAAGTGACAACAGCCTAATAAACCTACAGCTTTCTGTCATGTTAATCAAAGAACAAAAGACAAAGAGAAAATCACTTTGACTGAATAACTTTTGTAACTTTAATTGTAAGCATTATTCTGTATTTAATTTTAATAATCTATTATTTCATAATTTTTTGATCATCTGTAAGGCATCCACAGTTTTCCCCGTGGTATCGGAAATGGTATCAAAAATCGATATTTTTCAAGTTATTGTATCAAAGTTGGAAATTCCAGTATCGTGACAATACTAGTTGCTGTATGGTTTCTAGGGTGTTTTGGATGGTTTCCTGAATGGTTGCTAGGGTGTCATCTAAAGAATCCACCGAGTGCCACATTTTGGATTGTTTGCCATGTGAAAATTGTAATTAAAATTGCTTACAAAAGTAATAAAACTCCTCTCCTCAACAAGCTTTCATGATTTGAGGTAACATTCAGGTCCGTAGCACCAACGGTTATGCACTGAAGTGTAACGTTTAGGGTAATGGGGTTTGAAAAACTCCCTAACTTAATAACTTTGCCTAAATCACTTGAATTTTTAAGTGTAATTTGAACCGAAACATGCATTAATATGAAAGTTTTAAAGGATATAATTGTTCTAGTTTATTTCAGCTTTGAAACCGCTGTTTTGTTTTCAGCATAACAAGATCATTATCTTGGACAAATGACTGAAAATGAATGCAGTTGTAAGGACCACACACATATTGGGCTCTGAGGACACGATCATGTGACTCGATGAATATACACAAAGTCCTCTCCAAAGAACAAAAAGTTGTGAATACTATTTTAGCTTTCAGCGCCTTGACTCTATCAATATGTCCTTGTACGGATTAGTGCGCTAATTAAAATGTTAGCTGATTCTGTTTAGGAACATGCATAAATTTCAACACTAACCACATAGTGGTTACACTCTGCCAAGGGGGTAATTTTACAATGTTCAAAAGTAAACATACTCTGACATGTTTTCCACAAGTCTTTCTCAACACAGAAGTTTTTCTGGCAACGACAAGGTGTGAGGTGGAACTGTTGAACAACGGAAAACATAATCAGACTAGCTGTGGGAAATTTCTGACATTCCACAATTGGAAAAATGTATCTTTGGATGCGATGCTGAAAATGAAGTAACAATAGAGAGCTATTGGCACACTTTGAGACTTCAATCTTGATATAAGAATTACAGAGCCGAAAACAAATCTGGTAAAACAGCAATGAGCAGCTCTGTCTTACAACATGACACCAATTAGAATGGCTTGAGATCAGAATCACTTCTGTGCAGGATCCAAAATTAACACTCGCTGAGTGCCAAAAATCAGTAAACAATGGCTTTGACTGGTTAATAACGCTAAAAAAGTTTGTTTATTGTGGGAACTGTAGCATTATACAGGGTTTAATTCAGACAGTGAGAATGATCATCTGAATTTTGATAATGTAAGTGACTTTTAGAATTCTGATCAATGACATATCAATCTGTCTACTAATGATTTTGGAAATTTGAATAAGTCTGAATAATTGTATTGTCAAGGGAAAGTTAATTAAGTTGTTTATTAAATAATTAAATATTCATTTAAAGTATGTATACATATATATATACTTACTATATATAGTATGTATATATATATATATATATATATATATATATACACATATATACTTTAAAAGAATATTTAATTATTTAATAAACAACTTAATTAACTTTCCCTTGAAGTATATATGTATATATATATATATATATATATACACACATATATACTTTAAATGAATATTTAATTATTTAATAAACAACTTAATTAACTTTCCCTTGAAGTATATATATATATATATATATATATATATATATATATATATATATACTTTAAATGAATATTTAATTATTTAATAAACAACTTAATTAACTTTCCCTTGAAGTATGTATATATATATATATATATATATATATATATATATATATATATAAAAATACATACAATTTTTAATTTTCTAAGGATTTTGTGTCAATTTTATATATAATGGCCAAAAAATAAATAAATTGGACACTGTAGAGCAACGACTTTCCTTCTTTCCTTTTTGGTCTCTCTTAATGGCAGTTTGTACAATGACAAAATAAGCTTCCATGGCCTTTACCTGACAAAGTTTCAGGTTGCTTTAGATTAATGGGGCCACCATTTTGGACACACATTACCGACCAGCATGACAACCCGAGCGCTTCATTCACTCATCCATCTTAACAGCAAATTTAGAAACAACCATGTTGTCAAACCAAGGTGCTTCATTCAGACCAACAAAATGAATGGCGAAGAATGCGAGTCATGCTAACCTGACTATTTTTACTGCTCAATCTCAGTAAGCTGCCATCTTATTTTAGCAATGATTTGGCATTTAGTGTTGGTTTTACATGAGGACACAAGTATGAAGCAAGCAGTAATACATTCAGAGAGGCCATTTGGCTTCAGAGTAGCTATTATTTCATGCACATAACATCTAGAAGATATCTTGTTTAGTTGCTACTGACTGCCTCAACCCAAACTATAAGTATGTTCAAAGACTTGATGCGACATTGCAAACTGTGGTAAATTCCAGCAACCTGAAGGACACATTGTAGCAAATCTTTGCACTTTTATTCTCAGAAACGAATCAGATTTGATTTTGCGAACAATTTCTTATGTTGTGAGCAGTCAATAGTCTGATGGTTTGGAGTCTTTATTTCAATAAACATCACATTTCAATGAGAAATCCATCAGGGAAAATATTGACTTGATTTCGATTGTTAATCGGAACCAAGCTCTACCAAACCGAACAAAAGTGCTCATATTTGAAGGGATGTTTAAGTGCTTAAGTATTAAAAAGATAACAAGAGATGAAATATATTTCTCTGATATACAATGACAATGGTATATGTCATGATACATTGATCAGTGATCTAATTCTTTCATGCACAAGTTGTGTATCAAAATCATGGTCCATGAAGTAAATGAAGGGGAACACAGTTATCACAATATTTTTACAGCGCCCTTCAAAATATCATTTTGGACAATTAAATGGAATTGTTCTTGGCGTGAAATGCGATTTATTGCTATGTTCTCTGGGAAGCTTGAACCGATACTGTATATTGTTCTTTCCCTAAAACTGCATCGATGCATTTATCACAGGTGTCCAAAAACATAATTCGATGTATATAGGCACACATATTATCAGTAAAGGGTGTTTTACAGTTTAAAAATAGTGAAAGGATTGTGTCCTGATCACAGTTCGCTCAATAAAACACCAGACAATGCCCGTTGTATAATTTCCCATGATACCCACCGTCTACCAGTGCTCCAGACTGGCCTGTGATCTCTGCGCTTGCATCATTGAAGGCGAATAAAGTTCAGGGTTCTGCAAGTGGAGATCAGAGGGTTATAGTCATAAACTACACGTCCCACAATGCAGTGGCCCACTTCAAAAACCTGAGAATAGAAAAGCACCAGTAGTTGCTGATTGGTCATGATCACGGCAGTCAAGTCAAATCGAGCCAGTCAGGTTTCTTATGTGGTTTACAGGTGTGGACATCCACGGTTTCCTCACAGTCCCTGCACTCAACAGCGCAGCACCATTTGAACTTGCACTCGCATTTGGTCACACGTTTTACACGGGTGGTGTCGTACCCACGGCCACAGCACATGACCTCGCAGCCATCCATGCCTCTGGAGGACTTGTTGCACACCCGTCCTGCTGTACCCAGAGAACCTGAAATATAAATGCAGGAAAGGAATTCGGTGTAAATCAGGTTCATTCTTTTTCAGTTACAATAGTAAAATTATTCCATTGTGAGTCAACAGGCCATTCACATATTCCGAAAACATATTTCCTGAAATCAGGACCTTTACAGAAATGTGCCATGGGACAACTGCGCTATTTTCAAAATTGATGCATCGCGAATCGAGAAATAGAAATGTACTCTGCTTGCTTCTAATTTCTTACACATACCACTTGAACCTTCTATAAATAATCATTCATAAAGTTTGAAAAGGTTGCAGCGAATTACAAGGCTGTTTGCGGTTGTCTGTTAACATTAATCTTGTGTCATAAAAGCATTCAGAGGTGCAAGTACATTATTCTCAGACTCAGCCGAACGCACAAGCGCTCTTCTTCATGAGCATTTGAGCATTCTGTTAAAAACTAGCCTAGAGCGCCATCTGCTGTTAAAACTAACCTCCGAATCGATTTGAGAGAGAATCGCGATGCATTCAGAAAATCTCAGAATCGATCCACGAAGTGAGAAGCATTGCTTTATTGTCGCAGCCCTATTTTCAAGTCTAGGCCACATTTCAGCATGTAAAATCAAGCATCTATTTTAAGACTTATTTTGTATTCTGACAGTATTTTAATGATCAAGCACATTTTTTTCCTCAGTTTCAATAAACGTAAAGCGCTTTACTTCTGGTCTTTATTTTTATAATTGTCATTATTCTCGTTATTCTGGTAGTTCTCATTAGATTCGCATTACTGTAATCATTTTTAATAAATTTAAACGAATTCTGTATTACTTAAAAAATACTACCATGATGTATAAATACTTTAGAATTGAATGTGTTGCATTAATAAAAATCGGGGGAGAAATGTGCTTAATAATGCAACAATGCAAAATCTACACAGTCCTTAAATAAGTCTTCACACATTTATTCATTTGCTTTTATCTGAATTAACTCATTTCCTTTCAAATGCAAAAAACAAATTATGAATGATTTCTTTCTTACTTTTGGGGTGAAATGCTCTTTAACAGCTTTTGTGAATTTTGCCCAATTACTCAGTTACTAGAATTTGGAAATATGGTACAAAAACATTCGGCTCTTTGTTGCTTACCCGCCGATCGGTCCATTAGGCAATAGTCTGGAGAGTTCTCAACGTATACGAGATCATTTTTGGTTGTTCTCTTGTATTCTCGGTCTGCCACCATGAAGCCAGTACCATCCTGGTTCATCATGACCTCCACAGCAGTATTGTACTTTTTTCTCAAGTAGTCCCCTGTTCGCCGGAAATCAGACATAGCCAGCCAGCATGTCCTGAGAGCACATGACCCACTGACTCCATGACACTTGCATTCAGTCTTCATAAAACGCTTCACTGCCTAAAGAAAACAAAACTCAACCCATGACCTATGAACCACTCCACAGCCCAGATTAAAAAGTTTTTATAATTAGCTTGCTTATATTTTCCCCCATGTTTCACAAAATAAACCCCTTCAGGCTCATGACCTGATTACCTGTTGGGGTTTATTTTGCTATGATAATCAATCAAATGTGAGAATCTTGACACTTACCATTCTCCCACAGCGGTTGTTGTGCAGATTCATCAATGCTCTGGCATCTTTGACCATCCTCTCTCTGGCGTCCACAAAAGCTTTGGCAAACTTGATACCGTAGTTAATATTGTCACTACAGCCACCCCAATCAAAGTCCCCTTCTTCATCGCTGGCTCGACCTCTCCTGTGAGTGTCGCAGCCGCAGGTCTTCAGCTCACCTTGACTGCATGCCCTGGTGATGGCATAAACCACGCCCGCAGAGGAAATTGCATAAACGAATGCTGCTTCACGGCTACCTGATGGAGGAGGAAAAATGTATCTTTCATAGCATGTTAAAAAATGTGGTACAGTTCTGTGCTTCAAAAATAATTTCATGTTCAGTGTATAAGGCCATATCTCCAGATTTCCAGTGCAAGCTTTTTTAAGAGATTGCTTTTGTGACGCAGAGAGTTGAAGATTGTTCAACTTTGGGTAAAACGCAGCACTCAACGCTGTCACTTTTTACCCAGCTGTCCAATCACAGTGGAGAAGGGGTGGAACAAATACCACACGACCAACCCCCACACCAGGGTTGCCAGGTTTTCACAACAAAATCCATAAAATTGCTACTCAAAACTAGCCCAACCGCATTTCAGGGGGGTCTCCCAGTAAAAATCGCATTCCGGGGGGTAAAATCCGTGTTTTTTGGCGGGGTTCCCCTGGTTAAATTTGCATTAGGGGCTAAATATCATATTATTTGGGGTGGCGTTATTTACTGGCTAAAAATGCTTTGGCGGACACACCTAATTTCCGTGCCAAATAGATTATGAACACTGTTTTATATTGACTTAAGGATAGTATTGTCAAAACTACCAACCACGATATCAAGTCTGTGCTGAAATGTTAAAAATGTGACACTTTGAGCGCTGTTGAGCAGATTCGTAAACACCTCTGATTGGCCTTTGTGTGTACACACTTCAAACGCTCCATGCGCTGATCATTGTAGCCAATCAGCGTGTGAACACAATGGCCAATCAGAGGTGTTTACGAATCCGCTCAAAGTGTCACATCTTTAAAATTTAAGTACCAATTTGGTATCGCAGTCGGTACTATTTCCGGGTGCTTTCCCACTGGCAGTTTAAATAGAAACAGACCACGGTTCGCATGAAAAATTGGTAGTGCCATGCGGGCACAGGAACGCACCGGGATACCGAACAAATACCGAACGTGGGAGGTGATCTGAGTTCGGTTGCATTGGAACTGTGGCTTGATTTGCACGAATGTGAAAGCAACTCAGACATGGGTGCGTACTTGTTTAGGAAGTAAATCAACCTGTACATGCATTTCAGCCAATGATGACGTCACTAATTTAACAAAACGCGTTTAGGGGTTGACGGTGGTGATGATTTACCTTGGGTACGACACGAGTGAGGATGCAGTGTCATCATGTAGAGCGAGTGAAATCAGAGCGGCAACAGAATGGCTTGCAATCTGCTGTCGCCTCAAAAGAGTCTGTTTGCAAGCAGCATGAAGGCTCATATGCTGTGCATGTTTTTGATCATAGAAGATGAACTTAAATGCACCAGCGTTCAATAGAATCAAATGAGTGTGAAACCAGACCAACGCTGCAGGGGCGCCTGGAACAACCGCAGCAAACGTGCCCAATGTGAAATCCCCCTTAGTGTCAACCTACCAATGGCTTACTTGCAGTTGTCAGAAAGTGTTTTAACACAAAAAAAGTAACTTTTCAGTAGTTTTAAAAGAGCCAAGCAGGCTGATGAGGTGTAAGGCTCTTTATATGATGTTAAATCCACTGTGCTTTTGTTATTTCAACTCTCTAACATCATATCTAGATTTAAGCCCCTTGGCTGAACTAAGCGCGGGAGGCCACCCTACAGCTTTCTAACATTCGACTGATTCAAGCTGACACTCCTTCACCTTTAGTTTCTTTGGTCGATTGCACTCATAGCCTTGAGGTGTGTTTTTTTGCCAAAGTAGCGCAAAATGACCCCTATTTTGCTCATTTTCCTCCTCCAGCTCACGCACTGAGCCAGAACAGAGGGTGATATGTCAAAAAGAGCAGCTTTGTCTGTCTGCCAGAGTCATCTGCACAAATATTTACATCTCCTATTACTGTTTATACATCAGCCTGTAGAGAACCCCCTCCGACTAGCCACTTGTATTTGGAGAATATCCACTCTCTCTGACTTTCGCCTATTCTTGGGAAGTGGAGACCTTTCTGTCCCTATCACTATCCAACTGATTAGAGCTCACGATTAATCGTTAAAAGATCGCGATCTCATTCCGACTCGACAAAGATTAGTCTATGTCCATTAAACCCGACAAAATCACACCTGAACATTTAGACATGCGTTGGCACTGCCACTGAGCCAGAGAAATCTGTTAGCAAATATAAGTACGAAACCGCTTCACAAACAGTGTTTTGAATCACACAGTATCATTATTTCTTTGTTACAAATGTTACAAAATAAAAGTTTATAGTTGGGATATAAATGCTGATGTCTGTGGAAGTGATCAAAATAAAGTAAATCACCTATTGAAAGTAACTTGGCACTTCAAATAACGATTATATCAATTACATTGTTACAGCAGTAGGTGGCGACAAGTGACTGTTAAAAAATATTTTTCATTGAATCATTGATTCAAACCGATTTTTTTAAAAATAGTTCATTGAAATTAATTAAACATTTTGACTGCAGCAATTGACAATTTGTCTGAAAACATGTTCTCTTGTTTAGTTTTCTGTTCAGAAAAGTGGGATTTCTCTATTTGAAACATATCAATCTCAATTTATCCAGAATTGTACAGCTCTACAAAAGAGATATTGATGTGATTGTTGTCTTGTCGTTATGCTTTACACAGATTTTGTTTTTGTAGCATGAAAGGCTGTAATGCATTTACTGTACGGTATATGCCAACACCTATTGCTGGACAGTATACAGGCCTTTACTTTATGCAAAATATTAGCGCTGCCCCCTAATAGGCGACTAACCGTTAGTTGGCTAGAAGAGGCTTAGTCGAACAAACTTTTATTGACAGTCGCAGAAAAAAATCCACAGGAAGTGGCAAAGTCACTCAGTTTGTGACCAGTGTTGCCAAGTCCGCAGTTTTCCCATGGAAATGGGCTACTTTAACACTGTTTCCGCATGTTGTTTTTCATGTCCACGGGTTGAAGCGACCCCGAATAGCCCCTTGAATGTGAATTATACCAGAGGAACCTGCCAAAAACACAGATTTTACTCCCCCGGAACACGATTTTAACCGGAGGACCTCCCGAAACGCGATTAGGCTAGTTTTGAGTAGCAATTGGGCAGGTTTTGTTGTGAAAACCTAGCAACCCTGTCAGTGACTGACAGATCATGGCAGGACGTCCAAACACTCACCTATCATTCATCGACCACATGGCTTATCATCTGAAACATGTAAGAAGCAGCAACTTTACATGGCCGCTCGCTTTAACGTTAACCTAGAAAAATGTTGGAGGCGCCGATGCGATTGCTTTCACTTAAAATACTCAAAAATAGTCATACAGATAAGAGTAACACATCTTTTGAATCTACTAGAGTCTGCTTTTATTTGTGTGCGCTCACAATAACTGCTTTTGTAAAATAATGAAAGCAAACAGGGTGCCTAAATGTGCGAATAGTCGACTAAAATGAACGACCACTAGTCGACCAGAAAAATCTACAAAATATACTTTATTTATATACGTATATATTTATATCGTTCTTCTGATTTTGGGGTGGCTCTGACATGTTCATGACAGGTTCACCTCTGCACACAACTTTATTTGAACTAACAGTTTGATACTTTATGAAATATGGTGCTTTTATACATAACACAGGGTCGCACAGTTCATGTCTTATTACTGTGTGATGATGATGATAAAGTGTAGCGTAAATACTGACTGCGCAACATGACACGGCCGAACACAGTGTGGTCTCGCTCCAGCGTGCTGCAGTTCCAGCGATGGTGTCGGAACTGGTGCTGGCATTCTCGGATCCACTCTTTGGCTCCCTCTCCGATGGATTGCATGAGGTCTGGGTGTCTTTGGCAGAGCTGCCTCTGCTTGTTCACCAGCCCTGGAATGTTGTCACAAATGACCCGTGCACCTAATGCACCAATGTACCTGCAGAAACAAACAGAGACACATTTGTTGACTAATGCTGCCTTCATGTGCTATCGGAAATTTGATAATTCCAACTTCTGATGTCATGATTACATTGTCATTCGAAATCGGAGGGCGTTCATGCGCAATTTTTACCTAGGAAACTCGTATTTACAATAATTCAAGTGAAGGCAGCATAAGCATCTGTTAAATTGATAATTGTAAGGTATACATGCACATTTCTATTATAGCAGTTGGCAGTGTTGTGATTAGAAATCATCTTGTATTGCATAATATTTTAATCCATCCCATTTGAACATAAGAAAACGACTTAGCCTGCTCCTCTGGGTCACCTTTTTTTGAGACCAAAGCTTCAAAGTTCATGTTAGCCACACTTTAATACATGATTCTTTGGAGTGCTTGAATCTCACTAGTCAGTCATAATCATTTAGTGGTGTAAAGATCACTAAAATGAATAATTGTCTGATTTCCTGCTGTACTAGTTTCAGTTCTCAGCCTGTTTCTTTTCACATAATATAATTTCAACTTAAATCAGTATTTCATATCCATTTATTTAAGATATTTTGTGATAATGATACACCTAAGATATTTTACTATCCGCAAAAACTAAAAAAAAAAAAATCTGTGCCTCAAGGAGACTTAAAAAGACAGTTCACCCAAACAATGAAAATCATTCCATGATTTATTCACCCTCAAGCCATCCTACCTTCTTTCAGATGAACACAATCAGAAATATATTTAAAAATACTGAGTCCTCCCAGGTTTATAATGGTTGTGAATGGCTGCCCAGATTTTGAAGACAAAGAAAATGCATCTATCCGTAAAAAAAAGAATCCATACGACTCCAGCCCTAAAGGCCTTCTGAAGCGAATTGATTCGATTGGGTAAGAAGAATATCCTTATTTAAAACCGCATTAAGTAAAATATTGAGCTTCCGGCACGACAGCCATTCAACGTACATCCAAAAAGCGTTAAATTCTGCTATGTTGTACACAATGTCATGGTGCAGCATAGAACGTCTTGGCATTGTGTACTACGTCGCAGAAGTTAACGAATGTGAATGGCTGTTGTGCCAGAACGCATTCGTTTATCTTCAAAATTTGGGCAGCCATTCACAACCATTATAAAACTCTGAGGAATACGTCTTTTTAAATATAATATAATACTCCGATTGTGTTTGTCTGAAAGAAGACAGTCATATACACCTAAGATGGCTTGAGCGTGATTAAAGCTTTGGATAATTTTCATTTTGGGTGAACTACCCCATTAAAGGGATAGTAGTTCACCCAAAAATAAATAAACTGTTTACGAGGTGGCCATTTTGTATAAATTTGTACGACGTGATTAGATTTTAAAACGTATGCATGAAGGTCTACCTCTAATCTAAACAGTCAGTTGGGCGAAATTAGACATGAGATTATATGAATTTATATAACTTAGCTACCAAAATGTAAAATAGTGCCTTGATAAAATTCTGTCATCACATACTCAACCCTCATGTTGTTCCAAGCCTGTATGACTTTCTTTCTGCTGTGGAATACAATAGATGTTTTTGTTTTGAAAAATGTCTTCTTTTTTTTAAAGGGGGCAGGGGTTCTTTAAGCAAAATGGGCTCCAATTTTTTTTGTGATCCACAAAAGAAAGCTATACAACAACAACATGAAGGTAAGTAAATAATTTTTGGAAAACTAAAAGGACTATTTCTTACTCCACAATTGCGGAAATCCCAGACAAGCCCTATTTCTTACGGTTCGGTGTTGATTGAACACATTTCTACAAAACATTTGCCATTCTGGTATTGATTTTTGTGTCGCAGGTGTAAGGTCCTGGTCTACCCGTCCCGTTGAAGCGCACCACACAGACACCCTCGGCGAGGTTTACGCTGTGCTCACGTGCCCTTGTCTCCTTCCCGGATCTCATTATCCAGTCAGTCGTGTCTGGGTTTGTGCGACAAACCTACTGAACAATTTCCACTCCTCTTATGGCTGTCCCTATCGCTCTCTCTCTCTCTCTCTCTCTCTCTCTCACACTGACATACTAGTGCAAACATACGACCCAATGAAAGACTTATTCCTCTCGCTATAGCATCCACGGGAGGGCCTGCTGTTGCCGGCTTTGCACGGTCGCCCTGTTGATCCTTGACACACAGAAACACAATCTCGCTCTGCCTCTCTGTTCCAGAACACTTATCAGCTGCATGAGGCTGGGATTGGGAAAGGCTGCTGCACGTGAGCCAGAAAACCGCTACGCGTGAATTGATTGCAACGATGACAACAATCCCCATAACTGTATAAATTACCATAGGAACTGAGAGATATTTATCACCACTGGCTCACACGGATTTGGGCATGCTGCCACGGCCGGACTCACGACGTCGAATCCCTGCTGCCTTATGGAGGGCAAAAGGGGCCATACGTATAGTTGTTTCAACAGAGATGATACAAACGATAACCCTTTTCCCATTCATGAAATACAGTATTATTGTCTTATCGTGCGCGTTTGAGAGAAACCGAGCATTCGTTTTAATTGAAAGTATCAAAAAATAGCGTGGACTGAGATTATGTTGTTTACTCAGCTGTGGGGCACTAGGCAGTGTGCTGACTATGTTGATATTGCTACCTCTGAGACGTGATGGGGAACTTACGAATGCTGCAATTAGACGTTTTTAAAGGCGAAGTCTGCCATTGTGTCATCATGTCTGCTGTTATACAATGAAGAAATGGAGATGAAAAGCAATAACTTCTAAACCAAGTCACTTCAAATCTACATCACCCTAGCAAGTGTGTTTACATGGTGTGTTAGCGCACAAGTAGGTCTGCTGATCCAGCCAAGATCTGTTATAGAGCAGTCTGAATTCTGGAATGTGCTGATCAATGTCAGTTTTAGACATCAGACTCCTCTGTCTTTACTAACGACTGCTTTGAGAAATGATTATTATCATTTTCTCTCTTCTTCTTTCTCATCTCATTTTATCTGACTTTTTCCACTAATATTAATTATCACCCTTTTTTGGCCGTTTTAGTACTTGTCATTCAAATATCACTAACAGCTCTTCCTTCATTATGATCTGGAATATGAATGGAATTCGATTGAAAAAAATCGATTTAAAGAACGTGTTTATTTGACATTATATATGCGTTTGACATTATATTTAGTCACTTTAGACTGTAGTTACATTCATTTATTTAGACTGAATATGTTCTCTGAAAACAAGTTTTTATTAGTTACAAATGTTTTTGTTATTATAATAATTATTATTATTTTGATATGGTTTAATCTAACTATATAAATCCAATATTTCTCTTCCGTTTTAATCTTAAAATTCTAAAGAAACGCTAATCTTGTACTTTTCTAGGTGATCAAACTTCCCTTTATCACAAAACAGATAAACATAATCATGTTGTGTTGAAAGGGGACGTGACTCACATCTAGAGATGGAACATGAGTTGGAATTTACTGGACGGAAAGGCAAATAAATTTAAGCAGCTTTCTGGGAAATTGCATGTTCTTCCACAATGATATACAAAAGTGAATTCATTACATCTGATAAGTTAAATACAAGCTTATTTATCTTGATAAACTTTGCTTTTCTAGATTAAAAAAAACAAATACAGTCTTAATTTTACTTCCTTGCTAATCTAGGAACATCCATCATAATTTGGAGCCATAAAACAAGCATCAAATGAAATCCTGAAATTCCTATTTTTAATTTTTTTAATCTTGTTATGATTGGTCTCAGACTGTGATACAAATTAAGTGAACGTACTTTTAGGATTTGACTTGAGGGGATTGGATTTTCCATATAATAAATTACAGTAAACAACCCAATCCAACTTTACAGTCTTATATTAGGTCGAGCAGAAAATGAAGCAGTGCATGAGTGTGGCACTTTAAAAAAACAATTAGAAACACCTACCACCAAGACGAGTCCACAGTGGGAGTAAACATGAGCAGCAGTAAGATGAAGAGCAGGTAAATCCTGTGCGCGGCGCCGCTCGGTTCACGGCGCGACACACGTCTGTCCCTGCGCGCCGCTGACGCGCAACCAAAGCCATCAAACTCTCCCATGGTTTGAATTTTGAGAATCAAAAACAAAATATATCTATAAAATGTCACAGGTTCATTACGGCTCTTGAGAAACTGTATTCCTCAGAATTCAAATAATATAGGATCGATAAAGGTACTCAGAAATATCCTTATAAAACAAGCTATTGAATATTATAAGCAACCAAGTTCGAGCAGCTGGAGGAATCTGAACATGTCTGTTAAAATAGTTATCACGGTTCCTAATTGCGTCTGGACCGGTCCATTGGGTGAGGTACAGTATCTGTCCCGCAGAATCAGGTTCAGGGGAATATCTGTGGTTGGTGGGGGTGTCCTGGCGCTCATTGGCTGGAATCAGCACGAGGAGACGAGATGAATGAGCGCGCGTCAACACACATTTCCTGATGCTGTCACAGATAACAGCCGCGCTTTTCAACACCGTCAGAGGCGCTACTCTCACAACTTACAAAGAAGTAGACCGTCGTTTTTGCACACAACCATGATGGTAATACCATGATATTGTTGTAGTACCTTGGATTAACATAAGTTAATATCATTGAATGACTCATTTGGTAATGCAGTCGTGTTGTGTCGTGCTGTACAGTGACTTGAGTGTTTGGAATCTTGTAGGAATGGCTTTGCTATTATAATAAATATCAAACTTATTTTAAGGGCAAATTGCACAAGCAAAACATATTTCAAAAGTAAGTCTCTATCTATCGATCTGTCGATCATTTAACTCTTATCTATCTATCTATCTATCTATCTATCTATCTATCTATCTATCTATCTATCTATCGATAATTTGACTCGATCTATCGATCTATCAATAATTTGACTATCTATCTATCTATCTATCTATCTATCTATCTATCTATCTATCTATCTATCTATCTATCTATCTATCTATCTATCTATCTATCTATCTATCTATCTATCCATCTATCTATCGCTTTATAACATGCTTTGATATATGTAATATCATGCCAGACGTCCAGTGTTTGTTTTGGTATCAACATGCCAAACTGGCGTATGCAAGTCTATATATAACTCAATGAATACCTTCTGAGCAAAGATAGTAGCCATTGCTCATATATTTTGGGACGTGACATTGTGAATGTATATAATCACTCCACCTTGCTCATAAAATACACCACTGGTATTAGATGAAGGGGGAACTTTTTTTACACAGTAGGTAAACGACAAAGAGCTCCAGAAAGAATGTTTTTGGTCACTTGACTCAAACTGTCCTTTAGCTTCCTGCCAAGATTATTAATGGATGAAGTATGCACATTAGGAGATGAGCTTTCATAGTATCCATTTTGGTTGTATGCCATTTATTTGCTTATATATATATGCGCTATGTATATTAGAAGGTTTGGTATTGGGAAAGACATGGAAATAGACATTCATATATATATTCATATATTTAAATGTTCATATATATATATATATATATGCGCTATGTATATTAGAAGGTTTGGTATTGGGAAAGACATGGAAATAGACATTCATATATATATTCATATATTTAAATGTTCATATATATATATATATATATAACCAGTAAATACTTATTAAATACCAAATCTAGTTCCAAAGGTAACTATTATTGCAGCTCATGCGTCACTTTTGTTGTGTTGTAACATTTTGCACTTTGTTGTGTCTAAACAGTGTATGACCAGAATTCTTAACCCTTTGGGACCCAGGATGTGCACCAATAATTAGTGACTTGTCCTTTCTGGACTGAGAGGTCAGTGCCCTCCCCTCCCCTGATCTAGAGGAGCTGGTGATTATAGCAGTGTGTGGGAGACAGATTTCACCAGGCCAGGCATGCGTCCCTGTCGGCCTCGCAACCTCGACCTACTGTCCCAAACAGGAATGTTAATTAGCAGCATCCACCAGAGGGGGTGACCATCCCCTGACACAGAGGACATCTACAGATAAACCAACGTAGTCAGCAGAAATAGCAGCACTGATATTTTAAGGGACATTAAAGGAATAGTTAAAATTGAAATACTTCATTCACCCTCAGATGTAAATAATAACAAATTCAAATGATACTTTATTTGATTTATATTGTATTAGATCATTTCGTTTTAAAATTCAAGTTGTCGAATCCAGTTCTAAACTGAATAAGCAGTGAATTTGCGCTTGACTGGAACCTGGTAAGACTATTGTGACCGGGGGGCAGAGTGGCACATACTTCATGCGTGTTTGCCTCTCTGTTTCCCGGGCCACACACACTCACACACGTATACACACACATAAAGAGGGGATTTAGGATTTAGGGAGAGGCTCCTGGCTGGTTAAACTGTGATCCCTGCTCCTGTTAGTCTCACATGGATGCTTGTGATGCACACACGTTTTTCACACTCTTTGTCCTGACTTTGAGACAGCAGATGCTGGGAGATCTAAGGGTTTGTTGTGCTTTCATTGTAACTTCAAAATGAGAATTGACATTGACTAATTTCAGTGGTATTGAGCTTGTAGTGTTTGAACTAAGTCACAGATAAAATCAAAATGAAAAATCTTATTTTTTTTAATGAAATATTGCAGCATTTATTATAAAAGATTCATCCATGCACATTTAAAAAAAAAAGTCCTTGTAATCTTTAATCAAAATTATTTTCCTTCCTTCTTCCAGTGACTTTTCTTCTCTGATGATGCTTTCAGTGACACGAGGGCGGGGCAACCTGTCACTCACATGAGATTAACCAATAGCAAACCAAAATCAAGTCCCGCCCTACATTTTCCTTCTTCGAGAAGCAGTTGTAACACAAAGGGAAGAAAATCTTTTATATGATCAGCTCATTATATTATGACATTATAATAACATTCAATATTAGATGGCTTTCTGGAAGACTTGATTCTGATTGGTCAGTCGTGGCATTCATTCTTCGTGGTTTTGTTTCTCATATTACTTTGCACTCTTTCTTCCCAAATAATAAATTAATTTATAATTGAATTAATATTTAATTTCAATAAATAAAGAATATTTAATGAAATTTGTAACAATCGTATATAACCAATTTGTTAAGCATCATAAAATATTATGAGTTAATATATAAGTATCAGCAAATAAAATGAACATAATAAACTCAATTTGAATGTACTTTAGACTATAATGTTAAAATTAATACTGTATTCTATAATGCGATGCACCTGACCCACCTATTTATTGTGACAAATGAATATCTGATTTTTTTTAATCACATTTATACACAAAATCAGATTAAATCTCAAAATAACTTTATTTCGCATTCTATTTTATACAAAAAAGAAGGCAGTATGTAGTGTATACTGCGCAGTAAGCTAGTGTGCTAGTATTCCATTCCACATAGTCTACGAATGGCTGAGGATGGGTGATTGTGTAACTTTACCACCCAGTGGCCCCTGCTGGCTGGATTAAGGCGGTACAGATATGCAAATCTAAAATATTTTGTTCCAGCCCATGTCTACAAGTTTAACAAAGAATTTATAGATGATATTGGTTATAAAAATAACATTCATATCAGATCACAAAAAGAATACAAACTTCAAAGATAAACAGAACAAAACATTATAAGGTGATACAAACATCTGTAACATGATTCTGAGCGAGATGTGAATATTTAGGCTAAATATCCAATGTCTTTAGATATACAAAAAAACAAACTGCTATGTGAGAAAGCAAAGGATTGTTTGCACATGCAATCTGTAAATATATAGTTCAGTGTATAAACTAGATGACAGGGAAGGGTAAAATGGTCAGAAGTTCAAAAGTTTGAGGTGGGTAACCTTTATAGATGTTTTTAAAAGAAGTCTGCTCACCATGTTTGCATTTACTTGATCAAAAAATCTGTAATATTGTGAAATTCGTATATTTTGTAATGTAATTTATTCCTGTGATACAAAGCTGAATTGTCAGCATCATTACTCCAGTCTTCGGTGTCACATGATCTTTCAGAAATCATTCAAATGTGATGATTTTCTGCTCATGAAACATTATTTTCAATGTTCAAAACATTTGCTGCATAATTCATTTTTGTGGAAACCATAAACATTTTTTCAGGATTATTAGATAAATTGAAAATTGTGGCATAAATGTCTTGATTAATGTAATGCGTCCTTCCCCAAACTTTTGAATGGTAGTGTGTCTATATATAAATATTTGTCAGAATAACAATGTATAAAACTATTTAAAGAAGCTGGTGATTGTCAGCGATAAACAAGTGATTTTTCTCATGGATGACGTACAGAAAATACTGAATATATAACGTATTCATGCACACAATCAACATGCATTTGAATGAGATATTGTAACATCGCAAATTTACATAGAAAATATATCATTCAAATCTTCCAAAATGATTTTAAAAACCTGAAACGTCCCTTACAAAAAAAACCCCACAGTGTTTGACGTGATCAAGTTCATTATTTGTGTTTGCTAGCCGCTAGATGACAGCACCAGGTCTGGTTCTTTGCTGCTCTCTGGGTTGCTGCTACGCCCACAACCGGCCGACATTTGAGCCAAGTGAGCAGCTCGGAGGGTGGCTGGAGAAGGCGGTGTTTCGGCGAGGCCTGGTTTCTTGGGTGGGATTGGAGGTGGGTTCCCTCTGTCGGCTCTGGGAATAGTTGGAGACCTGATGGTGGGAGACAACATCCCAGATTGGGGCAACGTGCGGTAATCTGTGCCGAAAGGGGAACTGTTGGGAGATGTTGGTGAGCTGGGAACTTGCTGAGTGCTGAAGCGACTCAGGGCCTGTGTGACGGTGCTGCGAGCTGCTTGTTTAGATGAAACGTTATCTGATGGAGCCGCACAGGGCGAAAGGTCATGCGGACTGTTCGGAGGGGAAGAGACCGCCTGAGAATCTTGATCATTGGCGCCTTGGAACTTGTGACGGGCTGCGTGGAAGCGCTGGTTGATGCCAGCCTGGTACGCAGCTTGTATACTCGGCATGTCTTGTGACTGATTGCTTGTCGTAGGGCTGTGAGCTTGTGAACTGGTCAGAGAGCTCCCATTGCTTAATATACTCTGCTTCTCAACACTCCCATCTTCCTCCGTAGGAATAAGATGTCCGTTCATTTCTGTCTTGGTCTTATTTGATTTCTCCTCAGCATTGCTCATCTCTCTCCTCAACTTCTCTAGTTCTTCCTGTAGTGTGTTACAGCGCGCTTCCTCTTTCCGTATTCTCACCCCAAGCTGTTCACGTTCAGTGTCAAACTCGGCCAACAGCTCCTCTCGCCTCGCCTCCATTTGCATAGATCGCTTCTTTTCCTCCTCAAGCTCCGCCCTCAGAGTCTGATTGGCCGCTCGCTCACGATCAAGGCGGTGGCTGAGTTCGCTGGCACGCTGGGACTCCTCGTGTGCACGGGTGCCGGAGCGTTTGCATTCCCGACTCAGCGCCGTCATGAGCTGTTTATGCTGGACTCGTTGGTCTTCTAACTGATCGTGCATTCGTTTGTTCTCCCTCTCCATTCGGGATGTCTTTGCCTTCTCAAACTCCAACTAAACATATGTATAAAAAAAAATTAGTTTGAAATACATTGATAGAGTCATAGATTTACACACAAACATTTTGTTAGACAAGAAATATTTTCAAGAGCACACTACTGTTCAAAATTTTAGGTCTAAAATTTTTGGAAATTCTCTAATGCTGTGCTTATTTGATCAAAACTACAATAAAAACAGAAATATTGTGAAATATTATTACAATTTGAATGTCTTCAGTTTTAATATATTGTGAAATATAATTTATTCCTGTGATACAAATTTTGAGCATCTTTACTCCAGTCTTCAGTGTCACATGATCCTTTCAGAAATCATTCCAATATGCTGCTTTGCTGCTCAAGAAACATTTATTATTATTATTATCAATGTTGAAAACAGTTGGACTGCAGAATATTTTTGTGGAAACCGCAATACATTTTTTCCCAGGATTCTTTGATGAATAGAAAGTTTAAAAGAACAGCATTTATTTGAAATGTTACAGTATATGTTCTTTTTATGTTAAAGAGCATATTTTATTAAATATTGTTAAAACACCTTTTTACAAAGACTTTAACAATCACGCCTGTCAATCAATGACATTTTCTGTAGGAATAGGGCTGCATAATATAGGAAAAAACTGACTAGTTGCGATTTTGTTTTTCTGCGATATATTGCGATATGAAAACAGTTTCACAAGATGAATGGGGTGATTTTTTAGGGGAATCAATCTTCATAGAAAATAAATTACAAGCATAGATAATTATAAAAATATAACAAAGATACAAATTAAATAAACAGTACTTCTGCCTATGTTTTACAGTACTTAGGTACATGAATTGAATAATGAAATGTAAAATAACACTACATATTCTGTATATGTGTTTTGCATATACGTGTCCGTTCAAGTACCAAGAGACGAGAACAAGAACAGAATTCAGTGTCCGTGTTCTGTCTGTGTGGCTCTGTGTTTGCGCACAGAAAACACAACCAAACGCGCAAGATCCGAGTTAAGCGCTCTTTCGCGTCTTCTTGCACTTGTCACTTGAATGTTTAAACTGATAGAACTTAACCACGTGCAAATGATAAACACTCTATGATGGTTAAACCTTGCAATTAATCCAAGAATCACGTGCGTTGCGAACCTGGTGACTGGTCCTCACGGATAACATATCAACTACAATCCCTATACTTGACATCACAAATCCTGCGATGTGACTACCATGAATGCGCACATCGCGATATCGATGCTAAAGCGATATATCGTGCAGCCCTATGTGGGATCTATAACAAGTTTTTATATGTAAAACTGTGCATATTTAATAAGATGATGCCAAACTTGCATATGTGTAAAAATACTAATAAAAATGATGTTCGAAGAATGTATGTTTTAATAGAGCGAAGACTTATTCTGATTGAGGGAAAGGAATATTGTAACCTCTACCCTAGGAGTACCTCAAATTAACATCCCACTAGAATATTATCAGTTCTTTGTACCTGCTGCAGGAGGCGCTCTCTTTCCTTCTCCAGAATGTAAGTGACATCATCTCCTTCTGCAGTATCCTCGGCATGCTTTCTCTTCTCCTCCTCCAGATCAGCAATGACCTGAAACCACCACAGAGGGGCAGCAGAATGAGATAAAGATTAGCTTATAAACCAATGCAATCTCTCCTTGACCTGCTGCACTCTGGTAAATCCAATTTAAATGATATGATGTTCACATCAGTAATGATGTCAGTGGCTTTTAGCTATTATGCAATATAAACCCACCCTCCTGTGTCTGTTCTCGGCAGCTGCCAGCTGTTTCAGCATCTTCTCCTGCATCCTTCTGCAGTGTCCAACCACCAGCTTCAGCACCGCCAAAGGGTTCGAGCGAGCCGTGGCCCCACAGCCCCCCTCTTGTCTCTGGGAGGAACTTCCTCCATCTCCCCTTGTCTGGCCGGAGCTTTGGAGGACCTCACCGTCTCTCTGCAGGGCCAGGAATGGGTCGCTCAGGTTGTATTTGCCATATCTCTCTGACATGTAGGAATCTCTACGCTGGGCCTGTAGCAAGAGAGAGTCAGAGGAAGAGGAATTTATTTGATTATTTTAGATGTATTTTATTAGATTTCTGCACATTTCAGTTTAAATAATTAGTGTTTAAAGAGATCAAAATGTCCATAATCTTTTAACATGAAACCGCTATCCTAGATCTGTTATTTTAGTATTAAGGGGAATTCGTGGCTCATTTTTGTGGCTTCCATTTCATTTTGCAAGCCTTGTAAAGCGGCCTCCGTTTTTCTCTTTCACACAGACACGCTCAGTCCATACTTGCTTTCTAAACAGGAAATGAGATGATACAGAGCATATGACCCTGCCAAAAGCAACATAAACCATTCTCTCAGGCTCTGTGTATATGTGTGTGAGTAAGTGTGTGTTCAGCTCTCTGTGTTTGCTGTTTTAAGTAAGAGGTCAAGTAAGGGGTCCATATAGGGATGAAAACAATTGCTTCAGTCTAGGTAGGGTCAATGCAGTGAATGGGACACCAAAAAAAGTTCCAGCTGGAGTAATTTAACACCACCTGAAATGACTCTGAACTAAAAGGGCTCATTTGACCCAGAAAAAAAAAACACAAGAATAAGGAAAGAAACCGTTGAACATTGAAGAGAGAGTCACTGATAGCTAGGAAGAGTCTTATATTACAGGGTTCAAGTAATGTTGACAATTCCAGACTAACATCAACAAAAAAAAATGTTCATGTAAAGCTACCCAGGGTTACCCGGACATTGCTACATAAAGGCTAGGCTTGTCAAAAGTAGCGACTTCGATACTAAGTCGGTACTGAAGTTTTAAAAATGTGACGATTGCAGCGATTCCCCCGAGCATTTTAGCACTGTTGAGTGGATTCTTAAACAGACTGATTGGCCATTGTGTTCACGTGTTCAACAGATACGTCTGTGATTGGCTACATTGACCAACGCTTAAAAAACATGTTGAATAGACATCTTTGAGGCTCTTCGCTGAGCGCTTACACAGATACACACGGGAGGCATTGAAAGCAGGCGTCTATCAGCAGATATATTAGAGATCCAGTGAGAGACGGATCCGCTGATAGACGCCTACTAAGACCCAGATATACTCACAGCGAAGTTTTTTGTTCTTTGCTTAGGGGTAGCAGCGATATACTGTTAGCGAACATCCAACGCAGCTGTGAGTGGCGTTTAGATGAATATGTAAATGTGCTGCTTACTTTGGCAAACACTGTTTTGGCCTGATTTTTTGAAATGGTGTCACATCCATTTTTCTTCGATTTCGCTTGAAGTGTATTGGGACCTTTTGGGTGCTATGGTGTTCTGGGTAGTTGCCATGCGATTGCAAGGGTGTTCTAGGCAGTTTTAAGGAGTTGCTAGGTGGTTGTTAGGGTGTCTTGGGCAGTTGCTTAAGAGTTGCTATGGTGCTCTGGATGGTTACTAAGGAGTTGCTAGGGTGTTCTGGGCTATTGCTAGGTGGATGACAGGGTGTACTGTGTGGTTATTTAAACTTATAAACGTAATTTTGGTTGTAAACGAAAGAGGTTGGAGCTTAAATATAAGAAGAAAAGAGGGATGAAATACTCCACCTCCTTCAGGGAAGTTTGGAATGACATGGCATGTTTCGCGATTCCAGCTGAAAGCTGTGGGAGCTGTTGAAAAATGACTAGACGTCTACTGGGAATAGAGGTATGAAAATTAATGTCAGGAGGAGGGGTAAAGACACACAGATGGATATGCATCTAAACACACACTCATGGACCAACATTAACCTTTTTCCACACTTGCCAATGGAGGATGAAAATTTATTGACCAGAAATAATTATTACCAGTCACAAAACTGTATTCTATGGATGCTTGTTTCTGTCACTGAATAAAAAAAGAAGGTAATTGCAAGTTTTTTTCTCACAATTCTGACTTTTTTCTCGCAATTGCAAATTTACATCTCTCAATTCTGACTTTTTTTTTCAGAGAATTGAGAGATATAAAGTCGCAATTATGCGTTATAAAGTCATCTGCTCTTAGATTGACAGATTCAAGTAGTAACATGCATGTCCATCTGGTATGTGTGAGAGTTTTTGTGTCTTTTAATGGTTTAACCAAGTTCAGCAACATAAAGCCTTGCCATCTGAGGCGGTTCTAAGATTCGACTTCTACAGAAACAGGATTATCGGAAACTCACACACTAGCCATGATGAATGTAGTACATAAGTGTACACTTTGATTCTTTGTGAACCTCTATGGTGCTGATGCTGGAACAGATAAATGTGCCGTGCAGACGTGACACAAAGAATGAGTGTTTTACAGTCTCTGAAGCAGAAGAGGTGGGGTAGAACGGGAGTAAAAGCTGTGTTTTTGTCCTGATAACGGTGTTTAATAAGACATAGGAGAATATGAGGACATTACCAACAATACTTTAGTGAAAGTTTGGGGCTTTAAAAACCATTTAATACAAAAAATACACACAGCAGCTATGAAGATGAATGCAGTTTTTTTTTTCTTCCAGATGTGACGTATTATCTACTGAAACATATTAGAAGTTAGTGGACAAATCGTAGGGCTACATTCCCTGTTTTAGAAAACATCCTGTAAATTATATGGAAAAAAGAGAAAATGAAGTGAAAAAATAAAAAGTAACGAAAGGCGTTTCTGAAGTAGACATGTTGAAGATAAGCATCTAGGAACTGTTATATAACAAGTAAAATCTTATTTAACCGCTTTGATTTAAATTGATAGTAAAGTCTGGGAAAGAAAAGTCAAAAGGTATTGCAACATGACACAGGTCAGACTAAAATATTTGCTTTTTTAATTATTATTTTTTTAAGAAAGTAAAAAACAAAACAGGCAAGAAAAGAAAGGCAGAATGGTAGACCTGTTTTCGAACCATGCACAACCCATTCACAACATGCAAAACGAGATGTTTGTAGTTACTTTCAGTTGAGATTTTCAGATCATTATTGTGAAAGATAATCAATTATATGTTTAAAAAGAAGTATCAGACTAAAAGGTCAATTTAGTCGAGTCCTAAAAAGAATAATTTCCTGGGCTTTAAATATTTAAATGACAATGTGTCGCGTATTACTTTGAAACACAACACTCTGATCCATTTTAGTCTATTCAATATAATTTATCATACATAGATTTCTTGTTTTAATATTCTTACATTTGGCAATAAAAATCTGACACAGAATCTAAGCTAAAATAAAGGGACTTGAAAGTACTGTATTCAAGCTATTTACTTGAAAACTAGATAATGTAACTTCCAAATACACAACAGCTGTTCTGTATACAAAATCTTTTGTTTGTCAAGTTAATGGATGTCTACTTTCCATTCTATATTTATGATGCTTTCAATAGTGTGTGTGTGAGTGAGTGAGTGAGTGAGTGAGTGTGTGTGTGTGTGTGTGTATAGGCTAAAAGCATGAGCAATTATGGGGGCCTTGGGAAGATTAACCTTACTAATGACTTAAGATAAGTCAGCCAGTCTGGTGCCTTCAAACAACCTTTATGTGTGTGTGTGTGTGTGTGTGTGTGTGTGTGTGTGTGTGTGCGAGAGAGTGCCTATCTGATAGAGAAAGACAACATAAAACATATCTTCACTAAGAAAATTAAAGAGACCTGGGGATAAAGGTAAACTCCCCAAATTCTCCATGCTAGTTCCTCAAATGACAAAAAAACAACAACAACAACAAAAAAACAAACATGAAGCATTTTTTTAATTTGAGAAGATGATAAAACTTACTTTAAACTTTTAGATGGACACCTGGAAGGCATTCTCTCTGGAACTCAACGGCTAACTATTTAAAACAATTTACTTGTTAGTCATGAAATGTTTTTCAAGTTTTCCCTCAAAAGTCAATAGCTGCTAAGGGGCATAAATAAGTAAGGAAACGATTATTTGAGCAAAATACTATTTAGTTCCACTTTTATTTTTTTCAAAGAAATAATGAATAGTGTTTTTATGTACGATTAGAATGGCTAATGAAGTTATAAGCTGTTGTGACATGATTTCTGCTCTCCTGATTTTTCTCTTTTTCTTTTGACCAAATGCATAAGGGACATTTGTAATGCGTGTATGTGTGTGAAAGACTCAGAGCAGAAAAGTCATGCCTTAATGACCTCATTCAAAGCAAGCAATGAGTGACAGAGATTGTAATCCCAGCATGCCAGAACATCGCCCCAAAAAACCACAGAGTTTTCAAAGAAATATGCAGTTGGGTTAAATATATGCTATTTACTTAAGAAGTCACTTAAAAGTGATTAAAAGAATGGTTAATGCCCCAAATCTACTCTTTGTGATGCTCACATAGCCTCAGTCCAATGCTTTCAAGAACAGGAATGCAGCAGATAATATCTGTGCAGCCTTCCATACGGCTTTACCGCAAAAAAACATGATCTCAGAGCACAGATGCTGAGTTTTATTACCGTGCTAACATGATCAGATGAACCAACTGCACTACAATAAAGTTTAAAGCTGATACTAGACAACAGGAAATGTGCATAATAAAGTTTGACATGTTTGTGCAGAGAACAAATAACATTCAAAGTGTATTTTGGAATAAAACAAGGCTTGACCAGGGGCCCAGACTATTGCCGTTTGTACTAACCCAGATGATATGCACAAAAAGGAAGTTGTCTTGCTCACTGTCTGGCTGATTCTGAGTCATTGCCAAATAAGCGAATTGACTTTATATATATATATATAATTTGGATCCTACTTTATATGAGGTGTCTTTACTATTTACTAACATTTAAATTAATCATTTGATACAATGCACTTATTGTGTACATACATGTTTTTATACAGTATATTTTAAAAAATACCTGCATGTATTTACAGCTGTAATTAATTTCTGTAATTACACTGTTGACCCATCCCTTACACCTAAACCCACCCTAAAACCTATACTACCAATCCTGTTCCTAACATTACCCATATCCCACCTCAATATAGCAGCAAAAGTGTCTCGCAATACAATATGAACATTGTACTTATTTTTTGATGTAGTTAAGGACACCTAAAATATGAATTGGTTCTTAATGTTCTTAACGGTTCTTTTAGTGAGAGTCACCAATATAATAGTACTGAATTGCTAAATATTTATATAATATCGTATTTATTTATATGGTACTACAAATTGTAGTATATATGATTTGCTGAGGTGATCCTGAAGATGTTTCATCTTGCTGTGGTGCACAAAAGTTTAGTTCTGTCTGCTGAGCAGTGTGTCCTCCAGAAGTGTGGGATGGGGCCCAGCAACAGTGCTGGAATGTAGTAGGAGTCTCACAGAAAAAATAAATAAATAAAATTAAAGAGAACAGAGTCTGATGGAAAAAGCACGGTAAAATGAGACCCAGTCGTCGCTAATTAAAGGCACAATATGTAATTGAAGCACTAGGGGTCGCCTTTACAAAACAAAGCCGTAGCTTGATGACGGTGAGATTGAGTGCGGAATCATGGGAGTTGTCATCTTCACCTCACAGCCGATGGAAAAGAATCTGATGGGAAATCATGTTCATGGATGAGATTATTAACGTTACTGTAGTGCAGTAATTCTTAAAGTGTGGTCCGCCATCGCCCCCTAGTGGTCCGCGAAAAGATGACCTAAACTAGGCAAGCTCTTAACCTGCACCGGAACGCGGGTGGGGGGGTTGACGTCAGTGTGTTTTAATAACGAAAAAATGGATCATATCATTGCATTTGTGTTTGAATAATTAGTTTTATAATAATTCTAATAATTAGACTTGAAACAGTTGCATATTAAACTTAGTTTATCCTTCCTATTTTGTTGTTTTTGGGGGGCGTGTTAGAGTGGGATTCTGTTAGGTGGTCCTCAGAAAAAAATTGGAAGATAAAGTGGTCCTTGGGCTGAAAAAGTTTGAGAAACACTGCTGTAGTGTGAAGCAGAGCAGGGCCGAGTGATGTGGGAGAGGAACGAGGCTGCTGGAGCGATTGCTAATGAAAGGCGAGCGCGACATGCACCTCGCGAGCAGCGGAACTTTTATTATGCCACAGTCGCCGCTTCCGCTTCTTCCAGTCAAGCGTTTATCCTATTAGATGCAGCATGTTGAAAATGATCTTATAATGTTACTCTGTGCGTTCACACGGCGGCTGCTATGAGACACTTGTTGCACACTGCAGTAAGCTAGATCGATATTAGAATAAAGTATATTGTATGATGGAGAAAATCCTGTATTACTGTGACTAAAATTAAAGCTACATTTGATTATGCTATGTTAGCTACTTAACAAAACAGTGTTTTTCTCTGAGGCATGGTAAAAACATGGTACTTAAGGAAAATCAAGAAAGTGAGATTCAAATATAAGACTAACAGTGTTGAGCTATATAACAATGATTAGTTTTCTGTCTATAAATGTATCCAAACAGTTGTTCCCTAGTCTAATGAAACATATAATATATTAAAACGTCTTTGATGTTTCCATGGTTTCTACAAAATAAAACCGTCAATTGAGAGTATGACGTTGATAGGTGACGCAATGACAAGGGACAGGACACTAGTTAAAATGACTTATTGACTTGGAAACATCAAGGATAAATAATGTAAGTAGAAAAAGTGTTAAAGGGGCCACGCACTCAAGCCGTTTACACGTTCATAGAGAACAAGAGAGCTATATAACAATGATTAGTTTTCTGTCGATAAAGGTATCCACACAGTTGCTCACGATCGTAGTAAATAATAAAACACATTAAAAAGTCTTCGGTTTTTCCATGGTTTCTACGGATGTAAAACTGGAAAACGAGGGTAACGCTGATATGACGTCATTGACAGGCGACACAATGACACAGGCCATTACACTGGTTAAAATGGCTGATTTCTCTGGATTTAAACATTGTTAGAAACATTTGGGATATTATAAGTACACAAGTCAACATAATATATAACACTTCTGGCGGTTTTTGGATATTTTAATAAAAAAAAACTTATATATTGTGCCTTTAATAGTTGATGAATGTTGTATTGAAAATAACTTGAGAATGTAGTTGAATTGGATATGATCAAATATCAAATATCAATCCCTATGGCATTTATTTGAGTGTAGGTTCTCTCTAGCTATCCCAAAAACCATGTGAGACGTTTGTTGCACAGCTAACCAAGACCTCTGCGTACTCTGTATCATTTCTAGCTTAAAGACAAGTTATACGAAGGCTGAAGTTATCTTAATAAATATTTAGCTTTCACATATCTAAAATAAACTTGCCATAGATAAACTGTACACTGATGTTTAATACACTAACAGGATGTTAGCGTTAATATGCTAGCGTGCAGAATTGAGCTATGAACCAGACAGACATCTGGATTTCATTGAGTGATCCATCTATAATGTCTCTCCTGTGTATCTACTCTGCTGTGCGAAGAGTTAAACCTGTTTGACAGCGAACTACTGACTGTCAATAAACAATAATTGAGGCATATCATTATTGAAGTACTGATTTATTAGTATTGATCATTTGCAGATTTTTTATATATCTGTTTGAGATGTTTCAGCTCTGATTCAAGTGCCTCAGTTATGTATCAGGATGGAGGAAATACACACCACAAGATCATAAGAGCCGCCAATCACAGAGGGCGTTGCCTCCGTAATGGTGTAAATTGCGACTGATGTACGACTCGGGTCGCAGCTGCTTGGAAAACATGCAGCACTGTAAGTAGCTGAACATCTAAACATCTTGAACGGATAAATAAGTCCAGATGCTACTGAATAAATTCTACATGACTAGACAGGAATGGTTCTTTTTTTATGTTTGTTTATGTGATGTTCATTGACCTGTTCTTCACACAAAGCTATCATATAGCTTGAGAAGACTTGGATATATAAGCGCACAGGTCATATCAACCACTTCTTTATGGTGTTTTTAGTGTAAATTAAGAGCTGTATGAAGATTCTCCAAAAATTCCACGAACATATGAGTTTGAAATGGCACATGGCTGTGTAAATAATGATAAAGCCTTCGTTGTTGGGTGAACTGTTCCTTTAAGAAGTGAGAGTAGCACAATTTGCCCGTACTGCCGTAGATTGCAGCATACAAAGAAACTATAGAAACATTCTACATCAGCACTAACCTTGAGTGCCTGTATGACAAAGTCTCTGGCCTCCAGCTCTCCCTCAAGAACACTGAAGAGCAGCAGCACATCTCTCTTGCTCAGAGCCTCCACATTCAGCCTCGCCTCCTGAAAAGAGAACAAAACATGGAGCAAATGAGTGGCCGAAAAACTACAAAATAATACTCAAATGTAGATCCTAATGAATGTTTTCAACAAACGATACACTACATTAGGGCAAAGTTGTAGTTGCAGTCAGGCAACAATATCCAAGACTACAAATCCTCTCCTTTCCTTCCTATCTGAAGACCAAATGACTGCAGTCTGCTATAATCTTGATGTGCTTGTCATGACTGTACAGTGTGCTGCTTATTCAGTGCACATTATAATGAAGTAAACAAGGCAAACCCGCAATAAACAATCAGTTTTCAGAATGAATGCAGCATGCAAATGTTTCAGTTACCTATACTATTAAACATCAACTTGCAGGCATATTTGCCAAAGACTCACTTATGTTTAAAATACGGTGGCCGAGAGAGCTCAACGCGCTGCGAATAAGAAAACACATTCAAATTGAAAAAAAAACGTGATCATCGGTTTGACAACACATGTGCTGCAAATCCTCACAACACATGCAAACTCAAAAACGCACTGCATATGCAAAAACGCGCTACATTTACAAAAAGCGCTGCAAAGAGCACAAACCACAACGGAAATGTTTCAAGGGGGACCCCAAAAAGTGACGGACCCTACTTGACAACAGCACAGATTAAAAAATATTAAAATATATTATGTAGGCATTAATTCAATGTAATGTGTTTCACTAACAGAAAAGTGTTTTAATATGTGGCATTGTTGTTAACTCATTAAACTTTAAGAGATGATAATTTAGTGGATGATTTAAAAATATTCGTTAATCATCTGTAGCACACTAATGTGACGTCATCGTAACGGCCGCCTGAGGGTGCTCGACGACCACGTCATCTGTGAACGTGAGTTTCTAGCAAACTGAAAAACACTTTATTAAAAAAAATAAATACATGAAATAATGTTTATTTTTGTTTGCAGTTTTTATAGTATTTCATGATTGTGAACACATTGTGCACTCAAATGCCGTACACTATATAGGGATTAGTGAATAAGTGAAGGGTGAGTTGAACTGGTTTTGGACGCACGTCCTAGTAGGGTCCGTCACTTTTTGGGGTCCCCCTTGAAACATTTCCGTTGTGGTTTGTGCTCTTTGCAGCGCTTTTTGTAAATGTAGCGCGTTTTTGCATATGCAGCGCGTTTTTGAGTTTGCATGTGTTGTGAGGATTTGCAGCACATGTGTTGTCAAATCGATGATCACGTTTTTTTTTATTTGCATGTGTTTTCTTATTCGCAGCACGTTGAGCTCTCTCGGCCACCGTATTAAAAGCCTGCAAGATTGTTTTAATGTTTTTGAAAAAAGTCTCTTATTTATTCCGGTGATTGCTGAATTTTCATCATTACTTTGACATTACTTCAGTGTCACATGATCCATCAGAGATCATTCTAATATGCTGATTTGCTGCTCAAGAAACATGTATTATTATTATAATTGTTCTAGATTAATAGAGCCTTTAAAAAAAGATTTTTTGTAACATTATAAATTGTAACTTTTGATCAATTGAATGCCTCTGCTGAATAAAAGTAAAAAAAAAAAACTGCCCCCAATCTTTTGAATGGTAGTATAATTATTTTAGACGCACATGTTAGGTTACTTGAAAAAACTGTTTTTATATTGTATGCATCATAAAAAAACTATATTTTAGCTTCTACCGTGCTCTTAAAGGCAGAGTAGGTGATTTGCTTCAAAAACATATACCCAGAACTCTTGGAATATACGGCACGTGTCACATGGGATCATTCTATGATTCTTTGTATTTGTTTTTTTTTTTAAAGCTGGTCTATGCCAGCGGGACATTTTTAAAAGAAAGAAGTGCATACAGCATTAGAACAACACCAGGGTTGTGAGTAAATGATGACTTAACTTTCATTTTAGGGTGAACTATCCCTTTAACAGGCTTGCCCGAGAACATAATGGCTATGGATCAGAGCTGCGATCTCGAGGAAAAACTCCTATTCCCATGTTGTGCTTCTTTCTGTGCAGTTCACAGTCATTTTTTCATCTTTCATACATCAAAGCTAAAGCAGCATTCCACAACTTTTCTATTAATAGACAGCTAGTGAAAGAGACTTGTTGTTGGTAGGGTAAGATTGACTGAAATTCCTTCCCGAGCACTCACTTCTAAATACTCAGTAATTGCGCATGGATAACCTTGAAAGCATCGAATTTCACTTTCCCATATAGCTGTGCGCACCGTAAATGCTCTGCAAGCCTCAACTGAAATAATTTTATGAAACGGAATCTATTTTTTTTTTTTTTTGCTTTGACCCCACTTTGCTTTTAATGGTGCTTCATGTTGAGATTTGTGTGGTTAGCCAAAGTTTCCACATCATGAAGTCACGAAGGAGTCTCTGAGTGTTACATAATATGCCCAGAGACGGAAGACGTCCAGCTACTGTGCTCCAGCTGAAATTTGGAAGCTTGACTTCCACGTCAGAGCTCCCATAAATCGCATTACTGTACTTTACAGTGCTCAAACTCTCCCTTTCATCTGTGTTGTGCAACCTTTGGTCAAAGTTGTCCTTGCAAATAGCAGTCAGGTTCCTTTTGATGTATTGTGCACCGTTGGGAACTGCGTACTAGATCTGAGGCCATGAGTATGCAAGAAAGCTTTCATGGTTTGTGGTTTACCCATTCAAACAGCACTAATTTGAAGCGTGTTCCTATGCAAAGCCATACTTTATAGATGTGCTAATTTCACAATTTGACTTTGGCTTTTATAAAACATTACATTACATTTTTTGTTTTGTCAAATCAACTTCAATAATTAATGTATTTTGAGTTCTGTTGATTAAACCAATCGCCTTTATTGTATTAACTCAAATTTTTCATTTCAATGAACTCGAAATTTTAAAGCAACCAGGTATAACTTGCTTTTTTTAAGTTAAACCAACAATTCTTATTCATATCAAGTGTGAAAAATACTGGACTCAATCCTTTTTTTTAGCCAATGTCTCTTTCCTAAAACTTCTGATTAAGCATGAATCATTATGTGGACAAGAAGAAAAGATGATTAAAACAGATTTTTATGCATCTACAGAACCTTTCTGCACTTGAGGATTATCCGATCGGTTGACTAATTTGGCATTTCCTCTTTAATGGTGCCCATGCCTCTCTGAATTAAAGGGTGCTACAGCATTCAACATCGGCCCAAATACTTCTTAAATTACCCAGCATTTCTCCCTGGAGCTAGACTGAAGCAGTCAGTGTTTGAGTCCAAGCTCACCCGACATGTCAGAGGGTAATTAATTTAATCCTCAAGCTGCTTGTGAGCTTCAAAACAGATGGCCCAATGTCAACTGCCTGTCGATGTGATCAGCTGGACAGACTACATGCATAAAGTGTAATATTTTTAACCATTTAAACATTATTGTACAAATAGGATTATACATATACAATAAAAAAAACAATGACAGTATTTTGGGCATATACTATATTGAACATTGCATTCATTAAATATATTGATTTATTTCATTCTATTCTGAAAAATTATATATATATATATATATATAATTTTTGTTGACATTCTTTGCCGGTATGCATCCAAATCTAGGGTACTGCCCATCATGCAGTTTTGGGCATCATATGCGCGTGCAGGATTGATGATGCACGCGCATATTGATACACCAAAAAGCCGCCTTCGATGACACGGCCTTTTACTAGTCAGCAGATGTGACAAGCAAAAATCAATTAACGTCACGGGAAAAAAAATCAGTTTTACTTTAAAAACCGATGTCTTGACTACTTCAGCAGTGTTTCTTTCTTTTTCATGTACAGCTCATATAACAAACTCGTTCAGGAAGGATTGCTTGACCGTTAAAACGGTTGCTGTCACTGGAATCAACTATCGTTACTCAAACTATTCATACAATTTGCATCCAGCAAAAAACTTTCTCTTCCTCTCGTGCTCCTTTTCTTCTACTTACTTTCTCTATAAATATTAAGCGATATGTTATAAAGAGAACATTCTCACCGTTGTGGGTGCCATGCCAGGTTTGATCAGCTTCCAATATCGCTCATCTAGCAACACCGTTGTTGAAGATCGGCTTCACAGAAGTTCATCTGCTGTGAAGGAACGCTAACGGACTTCTTCAACAGCCAATAGGATGGCAGTGTTTCGGCGCATGGGGCCAATGAGAATCGAGACGCAGAGACAGGAGGCGGGACTTAGCGTGAAAAGTTTAGGAGATGGGATTCTTTGTGCGGTAGCTCTCTTCGGTACTCAACTCCCACCACGACTTAAATCATGACATATTTGGACGGTTTTCTTTGAAAAATCAAGTTTTTATTAGTATCAGGGTTGAGTTAGCTAGGCGACCACTCTAAAAGTCATATTAAATGTTGAAAATATGTAGACGGGATAGTTTTGACAAAATTCATGTGCGCCACCTAGTGGTGTGTTATTGTAATTTAAAAGGGATAAATATCATTAACATAATATTAAACTGCGTGGCATTTTATTTAAAGTGAAATAAAATAAGTTTGTTAGGTTTGAAATGGCAAAACAGTATGTTTTCTTATGTGACTTAATTGGGTGTTTTGCTATCTAATCAGTGTAATGAAAATTTAAGTGTGGAATAAAATGAATGAATGAAGCTGTGCAGGCAGTTAAGATGAAAAACAAGAAATTAAACAAGTTCCTTCCTTAAAAATGTTATATTACAAATTTCATTCATCTGATAAATACAGGCATTTCACAAAGCATTGTACTAAAAAAAGACAACCCATCATCACAATCATTTCTAGCAACATACAATGACAAATTTGGGCACAATTAAAACAAACATAGTGTCATTCCCAATATCCAATACAAATACAATTTAATGTGCATCTCAAAACCAGAGTGTACAGACACACATTGAATAAGGCGCTGTTGACAGGATTTTTTCAAACTGGATCCCTTCCTTTAGGTTCTATTGGTTTTCAGGTTCAAAGTTGAATTTTCTGTTGCTGTGCTTTTGTTATTCAAGTCTTCTCAAAGTAAATGTGACAGTGAAATAGCACCAGTTTGTTGTGATTCGGCTCTGTTACAAATACACACAAAGGTAAGAATAATTTACTTAAACATATTTATACTGTACAAAAGCATCTGGCATGTACAATAAGACAAAATCATACCTGAAAACAACAAATGTACATTCCAGAGATATCTGGGCCAAAATGTGGGATTGTGAAACCACATGATAATATTAGTTCTGTTTGGACTGCAGCATTGTTATACATACAGATGTTAACTGAGCACCGGTACTGTGATCTGTGAGTCCCAGTCAGAATTTAATTCCAAATCACTAATTCATAATACCTTCCATTTGGTTTAAGTCACCATTTGTGCGGCTCTTCGTAGGTAGTCGGGTCATTTTCTGTTCCAGCTGAATTTACTTCAGTTCTTCTCTTTAGGAGGTGCAGTTTTGGGCTTAGCCCCAATTTTTTTTTTTTAATAATTTTTAGATATTATTTTTCTTAAAAAATTTGTAGTGCAGTTTGGGTTGCTGTAGTCACTAGGTCAAGTTTAAGTGACATCAGAGGACACAAACACTTACTGCCTTTTTAAGGCTAGGAATCTTTCAGCATGTTTATGCGCGCAAAAATCTTGAGGGCGGGTCCTAATTTAATATTCATGGCACTCATTAGGTGGTCTTCCTTCAGTAGCAGCATGGCCTGTCCATCAATCTCCTGAGCACGAAACTCATCTGCAATCTCCTGGCAACCTAATTGTGGAGTCACAAAAATTTGCATCATTAAATAGCATATTTGTATAATAATACATTGCTATTTTTTAACATAGCTTTGCATTGATCTCCTTTGTCATCATTATTATGTGTTATTTGATGGCAAAATATCATATCAAACAGTGTTGGAGCATTACAGGTTACTTGAGTTAAGTAATCAGATTACTTTTCCAAGTAATTAGTAAAGTAATGCATTACTTTTTCAATTTACAACAAAATATGTTTCTTTTCCAAATAAGTAACGCAAGTTACTTTTTCACATTTATTGACTGACAGCTCTCCTTCTCCTTTTTGAGAGAAATAAAGTGCTGAGGTGTTTATGTGCGCTGTGTGAACATTTTAAACATTATTGTAGTTCTAGACTAAATGTGGACATGCATTTACTCATCTCACTTGCTGAAAAACAGATTCAATATTTCTCAAAATGACAAGATGCAGTAAAATGCAAACTCAGGATATTATGCAAACCTGTTATAATTAATTAAATTAAATGACACAAATATACTTTATGTATTTAATCTTTATATATAAAGATTATATTTAATGTTATATATATATATATATATATATATATATATATATATATATATATATATATACACACACACACACACGCACAGTCAAACCAAAAATTATTCAGACTTTTTTTTATATATATATATTTTTACTACTGGGTGCAGGACACTATAGTTCATTTATTTAAGTGAGGATAGCAAAATAAAGTAAACTGTGACATATTGCACCCAAAAATTCTTCATATAGTGGAGTACCAGTAAAATTGATAAAAAATCTGGGACCAAAAATTATTCAGACAATGTTTTGCTTAAGTGTCATCTGACATTATGAAGATTAATTTATTCTGACACAGTTTAACTCTTTGTTCTAGTCATATTTTATTACCATTTTTATAAACTATAGTGAATAAACTGTTTTAATGTGTGAAATGTTGAAGGTGTCCCAATAAATTTTGGTTTGACTGCATGTATGTATATATATATATGTATATATCTCATAAAAAGCTACTTACCTGGCAAAGAGCGGATGAACTCAAACACCTCTTGCACATTCCATTTGGTGGGGTCGCATGGTAGGAAGTGCTGACTGAGGAGAGGAAGCTCCTCTGGATCATTACCAGCGACCCCACCTTGAGAAACGATTGGGCCAGAACTGGCTGCAGAGAGCGGGGAAGTTGCTTCCTCATAACTGGAGATATCCGAACAGGGGCTGGACTCTCCTTGACTTGGCTGAGATTGGAGCGGTGAGGATATAGATTCTCCCTGAGATTGCTGAGATACAGAGAGCCGCTGGAGGGATCAAGAATAAAAGAGATGAAAATGAGGTAATAACAAAGATAGGATGATTTACTTCATTGTGGCATGCACAACTGTACTAAAGTAGCCGTTCACCTGCTTTTTGGCCTCCCTGCCTCTGGGACTATGAGACCTTCTCCTTCTCCACTTATTTATCTGATTGGTTTTTTTAGTTCTGTCGGGGTGGAACAGACCAATCCGCTTCGTGCAACTAACACTGTATCTGTTCAAGAGTGTAGTATGTTAGCATACAGATAAAACTACTGCACATCACTACAGTATATTATTAGCTATCATTTTTGGTAGCAGTTAAATCTATTATCTCAGGCATTAAGTATCATATTAACCCAAATAAGTCTCATGAAGCTTTATTTAAACATGCAGATATTTTCATTAGAAACATGGTAAAAACTGTTTTGAATCTCTAACCTTTTAGCACAGACCATGGAACAGAAGCGTTTTGAACGTTTGAACTTATAGGCAAAATCAACCCATCCACAGAGCTCACACGTGAGCTTGGGCTCCTCCGATTCCTCCTGAGCCCTTGTGTCTGATGAAAAAGGATAAAGTATTATGTTTCCTTATGACTAGCTGAAACATTATTTGTTTGTAGTCTTAGAATGGTGAAGCTTATCTTTTGCCGCACCTTGACTACACAAAGTTTCAATCGTAAATTTCACAAACAGGAAATTCCAACTATCCCTCATCAGTAATGCATCATGACGCTCCTTTGTTCATAAAAATGCAAGTTTCCAATCAAAACTTTACCCTGATACTTAAAAACATCACGCATCTTAGAAAAACAGCCATGGGCTGCAGTATGTTTGAACATACTAAACGAAATGTCTACCTTGTTGTCCGACCTCCTCCGTGTCTGAGTTTGTGGCACTGAGGGAATTGCTGCTGGCCGTTTTCTCTGGATCTGAGGGAAGCTGTGCGTCTGGTTTCTTGGGGCTGTCTGCTTGCACCGGAGGTCTCTCCACCTGACAATACCGTTTTCAAAAGTGATGATGTCAGGGTGATAACTGAAACACTGTGGACATCTTCAACAGACAATATTTTTTCTAATACAATTAATTAGGGCTGCACGATTTAACCATGCGCGATTTGGCAAAGGCTGAGATTATTTAATGCTCAAAAAAAACAATGGCTTTTAAGCGCAATTTCAGTGTTATTTTTCATATCATGCAATAAATTGTGCAGCCCTACAATTAATTTTCATAATTTATATAATTGACTGAATTAAGAATGATAATAATAACAAATTATTATTATGAATATAATGAAGATAATCATATTGTTGTTGCTGTATTGTATTATTATGAATAGGAATACAATTATTATTAATAATAAATTATTTTCCAATTTAAGTATTTGTAATATCTACTAAATTATTATTATTATATTATTGCTATTATTATTAGTAATAGTAGCAATAATGATAATTTTTCTATTATTATTGTTGTTGTATTTTTAATGAATATCAATAATGATAATAATATTTTTGTATTAAAAGTATAATAAATGAAGACAATCATATTGTTGTTGCATTGTATTTTGAATAACATTATTATTATTATTATTATTATTATTATTATTATTAATAAATTAATTTTACAAGTTTTTATAAATAATTCTTATAATTTACTGAATTATTATTATTATTACCAATACTTGTATTATTGTTATTGTATTCAATAATAAACTAATTTCCAGTTTTAATTTGTATTAGTTTTAATAAATCATTCTTATTATTTACTGAATTATTATTATTAATATTTGTATTATTATTGTTGTATCATTTTTTACGAATTATAATAATATTGTTATTCCATTGTATTATTATGAATAATAAAACAATTGTTATTATTATTATTATTATTATTATTAATAATTTAAAATAATTTGCAGTTATGTTTTATAAATAATTAATTTAGTTTAATTAGTTTAGTTATTATTTATACTTGTATTATTGTTGCTGTATTAAACTTTTTATGGATAGTAATATTAATAGTAATTAATATGTATAGTATAAATACTTATAATTATCTAATTAACAACTTAGAATCAGCAACAACAAAAATTATATTATTATTATCATCATGTTGTTGTATTAAAATTATTGTTATTCTTTGTATTACAACTCACAGGGAATGGCTCAGCTCCCTCCTGGATAACAAACCCCTCGATGACATGAGTGAGGACGTGTGGCTTCACTATGGCTTGAGGTGGCTTGTTCTCGCCGTTTTGTGCCACACTTGCTGTCACAGCAGCCGGAGGCGGCTCGCTTGAGGCTGCCGAGGTCATGGTCGATGTCACCGGTGCTCCCGTGGGGTCACGCGCCGTCTCCACAGAGCCTGGCGGCAAAGAAACAAAGCATCAACTCATCACCATAGCAACCACAACAACATCAGCAGCTGCCAGTGTTTACAGCAAAGCCTGGAAAGGACTGCTGCTGGAAATAAAACACAAACCGTGAGCTTTAAGAACAAGTTTAGCCAAACATTAATGGAAAATAGTATCTCTTGAACCGGTCTAAGCTGGTTTAATGGTTTAAAATATTTATGAGGTTTTTAGTTTTTGTTTATTCCATGAAACACAAAGGGAGATATTCAATTTCACTGTTTCTCATCAATCTCATTGCATTAGATAACAGAATATAAAACACATTAAAGGTGCAATATGTACAATTTTTGCAGTAAAATATCCCAAAACCACTATGCCAGTGTTTCAATTTTCCAAATGTTTCCAACTCTTTGTAAATCATGAAAAAATTGCGATTTTATCCAAGGCTCCGGGACGTGTGCGGGAATAGCCTGTCAAAGACGACATATTCGCGTTAATCTCAGTATCGCTTTTACTGCTATAGAAATAATTTTTATTTATTCCATGAAACACAAAGGGAGATATTCAGTAACATATTCATAAAAAACGACTATATGAACATTTTAATAAAGATATACTTCAAGAACGAGCAAACTATGTTAATTAGTCAAGTGACATTCAACAGCCAATGGGAGCGTACTTTACGACAGCGCCATTTTTAATTTAAACACAACTGCCGCTGAGGGGAAGAGTATCAGTCGATAACGACTGAAATTTCACGGTGTTCCTCACACAAAACTATCCAATAACTTCTAAATACTTTAAATATTAAAGTATGGACTACTTTTACGAAGTGTCATCGTATGGACAAGTTGTCAAAGAAACGACACTGAAGAAATGAAACGGAACGTCAAAATGAGGGCAAGTAAATGATTTGACATTTGTGTGAACTATTACTTGAAGAAACATCCCACCACCGTTAGGCATTTAAAACAAATCAACTAAGAAAAAATACATCATGTTCACACAAGATGATGGTTCATCTACACATCAGACTGGCGTCAAAATGCGTGTCAAGTACACACAGTTAAATGAAACGCGCCTCCTCGAGACCGCTTCGTGTTTCGTTTAAGTCCACTAACCAAAACTACTGGAATCTCAACACAAGACATACTGTAGCTTACCGATAAAGCGCAATAAAAAGTCATTTCCCGCAGGGGCGCTCTTCAATTCCGTTTCAAAACACGGGGGGAGCCTCATTCCCACACACACCTATTAATTACACTGAGAGAAAAGAGAGAATTTCCACGCGTGCGATTCTACGCCACACGCAGTGTGCGCTGCTCCTTTTCTAATGCTCCACTCCCACGCACAAGCACATTCTGCCGGAGAGGCGGTTCAGTCTTCCCCTGGATGGCAGCAGCCTCAAGTGGCAGGTCACATGACTCGGTAGAGGTTCAAGAGTCTTTCACTGGATGGTGGCAGCGACCGTGTCCTTCATTCAGCCTATATTAGGTATTATCTCAAAGTAGGAATTGAAAGCACCCTGGTCTAAAACCAGTTTCTGACTGATTTGGCTGCTGGTTGTGCCTTCTGGCAGTCAGGGAAGTCTCCAGAGTCATGTGACTGGCCCAGAGTCAGTTCTTGTTCATATTACTGTACTGTACCAATCTGTTGCCAAGCGAATCTGTTTCGCCACACGGCAGTCGAAAGGCTTGTGTTTTAAATGAAGTAGTGATTCATTAATTCCTTGCAAGCTTGCAGACTATGTGATTTTTGATAAAATGCCCTCAGTCAGAAAGAATTCGGACACTTAACCCATAACCCATACTTATAATGTTTCTCATCAATCTCATTACATTAGAGCAGAGCTTCCCAAACTTAAAAGGGGTAAGGCCCCCCCAAAAACATTGCAAAAGCTCCACGACCCCGCCGTTAAAAAATATATACCGACATTTACCTACAAATACATTCATTAACAAGTTTGTAAGAATTTCATGTGAATTATGAGAACTATGATGTAATCATTCTTTACAAATATATTTAAATCCATAACACTAACCTTACATACTTTCAAAAAAATCTAATTTTAGAACAATTGGAATATTTTAATTATTTTAATATATTGATTTGGACTAGCTACGGCCCCCTGCACACAGTTTGGGAAGCACTGCATTAGATAACAAAATATAAAATACATTAAAGGTGCAATATGTAAAATTTTTGCATCCAAAAACCACTAGGCCAGTGTTATATATTTTGTTAAGTTGAGTATTTACAATTTCCCTAATGTTTCCAACTCTGTAAATCATGAGAAAATTGCGATTTTAACCAAGGCTCCGGGACGTGTGCGGGAATAGCCTGTCAATGACGTCATATTCGCGTTAATCTCAGTTTACGGTTTTACTGCTGTAGAAACCATGACAGCATAGTCTCATGGACAAATGCGGAAATAGTAGTCGTAGCGTCTATCAAGCAACTAGCTTGTTTCGCGCAGTCATTATGGAACACAATTATTCTTTACTATTTGTAGCTGCTTCTGTCAACAAAGACAAGTCCCATAAACGTCAACCAAATGACCCAAGAAGATTTTGGGACAAGAAGAGAAATAAAACGAGGATCAACATCGGTGTGGCATTTCCTAAATGGAGAGAACTGCGCGACAAACTTCAACTAGACAGAGACGCCGATCTTGCATGTGTTTTCATAGACAGGTGAGGAACTATATGGATTCCTTTACTGACAGAAAACTTGTGATTATTATATCGATCAACAATGTTAGTCTTATTGTTTGAATGTCTTGTTCTTGTCTATGCATATGATGTGAAAAATGGTGAGGTGATGTGGCTGTAATTTAGTTTTCTACTGTAGCTTTAGTGAAATACGTGTCGCTACATCAAATGTGTCAAATGCCAAAACATTCTGTACGAGTAATGTTTATTAAAGACAGCGTTATTGCATTTGGTTTGTGATTAGTTTGTTGACATACCCATACACTTCACCCGACGTGATAAACAATGTAAATGAATACAGTATATGTTATACATAAATATTTATCAGCCTTTTTGCAACTGATGTGGGTACGTTCAACTGTACTTTTATTAGGATTGTTTTGAACATATAAAACTGCGCAGCGTTATCACACCAATGAATTGGACACATCTATGACAACCAATTTAGTGCTAAACCTCGCTTTACTTGCGGCTAATTCATTATAATGAAATGAAATCATGTCATCAAGCGCAACATTTATAAAACTACTACTTTACCTCATCCATGAACATGATATGTGATTCCCATCTGATTGATTTAAATCAGAGGTGGAGTTGAAGACGACAGTTCCCATAATTCAAGCTGTGCCGTTGTTGTTGTTTTGATTGTACGCTCTCTAGAGGCCAAAAGTTTTACATATTGCACCTTTAAAGTCAGTTTTGAAATGAGATGGCATAAGCACACATTTCAAGCAATGAAAAATGAAGCTCTAAGAAAAGATCAATCATAATTTGTTTGACAATACTACTTGATTTGTATTTTGTGATCTAATGCATTGAAATTTATGAATTTTTGACAAATATTTTGGCTCCCTTGCAATTTATGTTTAACTGGTTAGTGTGCTAAACTAGTGTCTTTATTGATTTCTTCAGATGTTCATCTCTCATTAATCATTGCTTCAGCGGCCTCGTTCAGCTCTCACAACACTCGCTCCTGCTCTGCTTCTGCTACAGTAACGTTAATAATCGCATCCGTGAACTAATTCTATCCCGATTCTTTTCCACCGGCTGTGAGGTGAAGACGACATGTCCCAATATTCCACGCTTAAACTTGCTGTCATCAAGCTACGCCTTTGTTTTGAATAGGCGGCCTCTAGCGGACAAAAACTACATATTGTACTTTTAAAATGTTAAAATGAGAAAAGAGGATGTGTGATCCACATTATGTGCTTCAGATATTAAAGTGACAGCAGACTAATAAAGCTGCTGCTGTTTGTCATTAATGTTAATCAAAGAACAAAATACAAAGAGAAAATCACTCACTTCTCTTAACTGAATAACTTATGTAGCTTTGATAAGGATTAATCTTCAATTTATAGTTTTATACAGTGAAGACACAGATACAGTCAAGATTGTTTTAAGTTCACTTAAATTAAAAGTCGTTATTTTTAAAACCTATAAAATGTTAAAGATAATAGCTTTCAATTATGCTTTCATAATGTTGAATAGCTATAATTAATGGCTTAAATTGAGAAGAAAAAAATCCATGTAATAGAGACTGACCTTCATTCATAGTGCTTACTTAGTAAAAAATATTATGCCATTAAAAAATATTTAAAATGTTTTGTTTTCTACATTATTTTGGTTCAAATGTTAAAGTATTACAACATGAAAATATAATAAAAACTATAATGTGCAATTAATCATGATTACTTTCAGAAAAATGTGCGATTAATTAGTTTTTGTTATCGATTTAATCAATTGTCTCTATTGTTGATAACTGCATTGAATGATTATCAAACATAGACTCTTGTTGACCACTGTACCTTGTGTTTGAGACATAGTGTTAACAGTGTCAGCTTTGGATTGTTCCGGGGGGTCGGTGCCTTGGGTCGTAGTGGATGGTTGCATTTGTACTGGTGGGCAGATCTCTCTTACCACCAAAGAGGTGGGCTTCTCCTTGTCATCCTGAGCCAGTCTTGAAGCCTAAAAAAGATAAAAGTAGTTAGTTGCTTTTGAATTGTGTACATTATCTTTAATCTACTATAAGGCTCTAATAAGGGAGTCCCTTACCTGGCTTTGTGCAGGTTGGATTTGGAGATTGATGGCTGTCAGTTGGACCGGTTGAGCTTTAGCATGGGCCAGGCCCATGTGTGAGCCGTGCTGGTTAACTGCATGGTGGCTTATAGTTGAATGGAAGATGGTGGCCTGTTGACTTTGAGCTGAGACCTGATTGTGAAGTGCTGGTTTGGGCAAAACTGGAATGATCCCTGCTACTGATGAGGTCTGGGCGGAGCTTTGGATGCCCAGTGAGGCTGTCTGTTGGTGGGGCTGGATGGAGGCGGTCTGCAGTAACTGAGGCTGGGTTCTAGAGGTGGGCGGGGCTTGGGGTTGAATGACAAACTGTTGCGGTTGCTGCTTGATCAGGGCCTGCGGCTGGATTTGAGCATACGCTGGAAGGACAAACACTTGATATTACATACACGCATACTGTTTCACATGACTACACATTAAACTGACAGTTGCAAATATAAAACCACAGTAACATGCACATGGAATTTCATACATTTAGACAATAGGTAAATTCCTAAAGTGCTCAGGTTTCCCACAATTATCTCAAAGAATTTTAAAATTGTTTTCCAGTCATTTCTATACTCGATATGCTTGCTCTAACGTTTATTATTATTATTATTAATAATAATAATTAAATATTGCTCTTGTTAAAGTAACATGCTTTCAAGCCATTTGTGAATTCTGATTTTTAAGCAGATACATTTGAGAATTGGTCGGTATAAATATTCCGTAACTATGCTGTATATCACAAACATCTGGAATGTTCATGGAAAAGTCGTGTCAGTTCATTGGTCAAAATGTGTTGAACTCTGAGTACCCAGACATTTCTTACTTCCTATTTTTTATTTTATTTATTTTTATTCAGTTATCTGATAACATTAGTCTCTGTGCTTTGGTTTTCCAGTACAACTCGTCCTGTATCCAGGACTACGGCAGTGCAAACTGGATGAGTTTAAATCTGTGATTGGGTGTTTGAATGGAGGACTTGCAGCAGGAAAGAGTGTTAAAATGTAATATTATCTCAGCAGGAGAACATTCAAACACAAAAACCTTCGGCACATTGAGATCACAACCTCAAAAGTTTATGAGCAGTAAAAGAATCTGACTCCAAGTTAGCTAGTGTGTGGTTTTATGTGTGTGTGTATGTATATATGTGTATATGTGTATATATATATATATATATATATATATATATATGCAACTGTGTGTTCTGTCACATGAAATGGACACCGGATATGTGAAGCAGACGTCAGGAACAAATACAGTCTTTCTTTAAAACTCTTAATAGCAAACAGAATGGTTCAGCGTGGGAATGTTCTTCCGTCTAATGTGAATGGTGTGGGATGGTGTGTTCAGATGACTCAATCCTCTGTGCTCACTTTCTCTCACTCTTTCTTTCTCCCGGATGTTCAGAATAAGGAGTTGATGAGTTATTCCCTTCAGAGCGCAACCCTGGAAAACCCCGAAATTTCCTGCCGAACGTTCAGCTATATGCAAAGCCACAATACATAACACATTAAAACAATCACATATGCTTGCAGACAGACAAGATGTACCCTTTTCTCACATGGTGGGCCATTTTAGATCTCTTAAATATTTCAAATGTTTCTCTCACACAGCAATGAGATTAAATGGAGAGCGAATAGAGACTTCTGCTTTTCCTGAGAAAAGACCCCAGTAATCTGGCATGAGTTTCCATAGAGTTTCAGAAGAGATCAATGTCTCTAACTGTTCTCAACTTAACCCCATTAAGTTTCCTGAGCTATGAAGAGAAATCTTTGAGCAAGGTTTTCCTACATGGGATCATTTACTCTACAGTAAGTACTTTTCACTTCAGTAGTTTGAGCGCACAGCAGTAATATGTTAATGTCTGTGGCTCTTTCCTACTTTCTTTTAACAAGCCCTCTAGTGTGTGGTTGTATTCAATTGATAGTTTCAATTATTTGATATAAGAATAGAGAGTACAGTACACGTTTTATATATATATATATATATATATATATATATATATATATACTATATACTGTTTTTGCTAGTTTAGACTTTACCAGTTCCAAAACAAAAGCAAGGAGGGAAGTCTCACAATCAGCTAGCAATCATATTCTCAATAATTTTTTTTGTCTCTTTCCAATATCCACGTTCACATTATTTTTAATCTTGGGGCACATTTACACGACAACAGTGTACTAAAAATGGAAATGTTTTCCTCTGCGTATTTCGTGTACAGATGTGGAAACATTGTTCCCTTTCACACGGATCTGCAAAAGTTTGCATTTTCAGGCCCCCAAAACGCTGTTGTTGTGTAAGTAAACGGCCAAAACACATACAATTTTTTGCATTTTTAGTTGAAAACTGTGGCGTGTAATTGGCCCCTGATATTCAGATTTTAAAAACATTAAAATTTCTTTAAAGCAACCTGGCAAGGTTCAACTAAGAGAATAATAGCCCAGGATGACTTTCCAGATCTGTGAATGTCATTAATGCACAAGAGGAAAACCAAGCATCAAAACACATCAGTTCTCTGGAGCACACTGCCATGGAAACTACATCCCAACACACACATCAGGTGGCTTTTTACCCTTCCTCTTCACTGAGGCTCAACTGGACCCTCTCAAACACATCCAAGCTTCATTCATTCTGTTATTTGTGTACGTACACACTGGCATACACCTTACAAATGGTCACTGACATATATTGTGAAAGAAATGTTGCTCACCTAATGAGAAGCTCACTTTTTTTATTAGAATGCACAAATGTAGCTACATGGCTACATTAAAGACAAGCAGTTTCGTTTCCCGTTTACGAATTTAGCCAGAAGTTTTTCTTAGGTATTCATATATTGAATTTATTTTGGTCACACAAAAAAAACTCCTGAAAGCCTGTTTTTACTTTACTTGGCACTTGACTGGTGCTAATTTTTGACCCTGGAGCTATCAGAGATATTTTCTTCTTCAACCAAAGCATAACTAAAAGCATAGCACAGTCCCTACCGGCCTCGACACGCCCAGGTACCTGCTTCTAAATCTGCAGGATAATTGCCCTGTGTGAGCTGTTATGATTAGAGACCAGTGGAATGATGGATGGCGGGCATGTCAAATGTTGACTGGCACTGAAAGACTGAGAAAGTGTGTGCCCTTCAAAGGCCACGTATGCAATAATGCATTTGAGCATAAGCCATGGAGGACAAATGTAGCCTTGGGTGGATTTCTCCTTTCTTTGGTACTTAGTGTGTGACATGATGGACTGACAAGTGTAGTTGGATCTTATTAGACTGCATACGTCAGAAAACATTTCCGTTGAAGTGAATTGAACCTTTCAGTTTGTTCAAAGGCACACACAACAATTTCTGCACCACTTCAGACAAAAAGTGCTTGACGGAAATCACTGGAAATTACTAGATCAAATATCATCCAAAGTGAGAGATGATACTAGAAGCAACTGTATTTGTTGTTAAGCGTTTTTGTGGAGGACACTTCATTGCAACTTCGTTGCAAAAAATGCTTCAGAATCGTGATAGTAGTTTACAGAAAAACTAATATCATTCCTTTGCATTTGCACAGGGTTGTGATATTTTGTTGCCAAATGATATGGCATTCAGACCTTTTTAAGTGTGGATAAAGTGTCGTAGTATGTTTGGGGTCACTGTATAAGCCATATGGGTTTGAGTTTACCTGGAGCGATTAAGGGATGTGAAGTAGTCACATTACGACTCATGTTAACTGCTTTCATCTCTGTTTGTCCCTCCTCTTCCTTCTTTGTTCCACCTGAGGAAGTGGTGCTCAAGGTGCTTTTCCCTGCACCAGTGCCTGAACTGGAAGCACTCTGGCTGGGTGTCTTGATGAGCGGGGTGGGCTGAATGGAGACGGGGGTCTGCTTTAAACTCAGTGCCTGGAGGCCTGAGGACTGGGAAGTGGAAGACGCCCCCTGCTGGTTGCGCAAGGCAAGGTTCTGCACCTATGGAAGTCAAATGTCAATAAACGTTGGAATTCAAATGTATTCAAAATATTTGAATAATTTGAATGTTTTAATATATATTTGAATAATAAATATTTTGCATCTAATTATCTAAGCTAACTATCCTAATGTATACATTATCCCTATTGGAATTTCTCATTATAATTTAGATCCAATCATAATGATCCTAATCCTACTGTGATCAAATAAAAGTCTTCAAAAATTGAAGATATATAGTATTATATATATATATATATAAAATATAGTTTTTGTGTTGTGCTATATTGAAAACCTATTAGATTCCAAATAGGAAATTCTTATTAGGATCCTTTTGGATTGATCCATCAAATGTAATTCTGCATAAAAGTGTCTGCTGAATGAATGGATGTACAGTACATGAAATGGTTCCAAATTATCATTGAAATACCAAGCAATCTTGTAAATATTCCTTAAGGATTTTTGTCAAGACATCCACAATTGTATGAATGCTTCAAAAAGATATTTGTTTTGAGCACAGAATATTCACAAATGCAAAGGAGAAATGTTTGAGTAATTTGGGTGTGCATGTATTACAGTATATGTGTGCACCTGTGCGGAGGCAGACTGTGTGTTATTGGTTGCATTAGTGTCAGACTGTAGAGCAGTTACTGTAGCAGTAGGAGCCAGGATCAGCTGAGGGGACAGAGGGACGGCTCGGCCCAGACTCCTGGCTACATGCACAAGATTACTCTGTTGAGCCTAAAATAATCACACATAAACATGCTCATTATTAATTAAATGTTAAATGTTTATCAACCTTTTCTTCAGTACGTTATAATGATTTAAACACTCTTCAGCTTTTAAGGGTGGTACTTAGGTGTGAACAAAACAGATTGACATAGATTGATAGGCCAGCATTTTTTTTTTTTTTTTTGATTGAAGTTATCAGTAAAGGTCAGCATATCCAAACAAAAAATGATTTATAGGTCAGCTAGAATCAATATGGAGTGTTATTGTTCCCTGATTTTAATCTCTTAATTGGGTGATCTCAAATACATAGTGTCACTGTTTGATTTGACCTTTTTATGACTAATACATTATTTTTTTTGTTTAAAGTTTGATAACAAGTGTTTAATAACCACTGCAGAACCAGTTTTTAATTGTTGCGACACAATAATAATTACATGATCATTAGATTACTTTATCTGTGATATATTGGTAAAAAAAAAACAGGTCAAATACTGTTTGAACCAATTATCAGTGGCCTAATTTAGCTGAATTGATCTTTCTTATTTCTGGCATATATAAAGTATATAAGCATCTTCCCAAATGTTAAAGACAGTTGTGTTTGTGAGTATACAGGTGTGCTCACCATCTGTGCTCGCAGATACATTTGAGCTTGACTGGCTGTCAGGGTGGAGCTCGAGGTGTTGCCAAGCAACACTGCTTGCTGGGAAATCCCAGAGGGGGCGGAGTTTACGCTCTGGGCTCGACTGATCAGCTGAGCAGCGGCAGGGGACGTGGTTAAATTAATCTGTGGGAATAAGAGAGACAGAGTTATGACATGAGCAGCCTGGATGTTATGTCACATGCAAAAACAGAATATCATCACCAGATCTTGACATGATTATAATGTGCATATTTTTAGTGGATGCATCAAATAAAGCCTACTGTGGTCTGTGATGGTCCACTCTGGGTAGATGAGGTCCCATTCTGGTTTGAACTCTGCCTGCCGGCTGCTAAACTGGCCTGGCAGGGAGAAAACATGACACACAGAGTATGAGTGTATTTGTGTGCATTATGCTTATGTCATGCTAAGGGCTGGGACAATAAATCGATGCATCGCGAATCGAGAAATGATTCTGGATCATTTTAGATTTTCCGAATACATCGCAATTCTCTCGAATCGTTTCTGAGCTTACTTTTTAATAACAGAAATTACTGTTTTACTTTTTAATAACAGAAATGCCTGTACTCTGCTTGTTTCCAATTCCTTACATATACCACTTGAACCTTCTATTAAATAATCATTCACAAAGTTCGAAAAGGTTGCAGCGAATTAATCTTTTTTTATGTCATTAAAGCATTCTGAGGTGCAAATATATTCTCAGACTCAGCCGAACGCTTGAGCGCTCTTCTTCGTGAGCATTTAAGTGTGCGGTTAAAAAATAGTGTAGAGCGCCATCTGCTGTTAAAAACTAAGCTCTAAGCTCAGATTCTTAGAGAGTTTTGATGCATTCGGAAAATCTCAGCATTGAGTGATGCATCGATTTATTGTCCCAGCCCTAGTCTTGCTATATGGGACAGCATGCTAACCGACCTGCTGCACTGCTGCGAGGCTCTGGAGCTGCGCTGTGCTGAGGTGCTGCTGCTGCAGAGCTGCCGTTTGCAGCATCAGATGCTGCTGTTGAGCTGCATACATCTGCTGTAGGTACTGCGCCGCTGTGCTGGGTTGCCTATTTAGAGCCTGCTGGATCACCTACAATTTAAGAGTGACAAAGAAATAGTGAGAAACCAGATTAGATCTCCTTAAAGGTGCAGTAAGCGATTTCTGACGAACGCTGTTGAAAGTGGATCGGAACATGCACCACAACACACTTGTAGCCAATCAGCAGTAGAGGGTGTGTCCACTCTTGATGGGATTTGAAGAAAGACTGTAAAAAGAGAGATGGCTGAGAGACATTACAAAAGAGAAAAAAATCAGAGGAATATTGCAGGAAAAAGAAGGATATGATCAGGTAAGAGTTTTAGGACCCGCATTATTATTAGCAAAGCTTTTTAGCACTGAAAAGTCCTAAGCGGGAAGGCCTGAAAATGGACGCTGAGATTGCGTTGCTTTTGCTCCATATGTTAATAACATTGGTTTTGCTTTGTTTCACAGAATGAAAATATGCTGTTGCCGTAATGTTAGCTATAGTAACAGGAGCTGGTGTGCCATGGTACCATGGTAATCTCACATTTAGAAAGTGTCAATAGTGTCTCAAACTGTTCTCATATATCCCAAGATACCAAAGTCTGCAAAGTCAGAGAACATGAACTCAACCATTTCTCATCAGTTTAGTTCAAGACATGTCTACATTAGTTTTATAGCTCTGTACAC